>CM037781.1:40462597-40512597 GCA_021229015.1 Solen grandis | reverse complement strand
TTTCACTGATACACAAGCATCAAGAGCACAGATTTAATTTCAAAACCTCTAAGCCATTAATATAAAACACACATTCAAAGATCAGCCAAAAAAACATACAGATAAGTAAAGTGAAATATAAAGAGGAAAAAAGTCCTCACTTAAAAACAAGCAAAACACATCTTTTCCATTTACCTTCACTAAAACCTTCTCTTAATGGTATTCTCACCACTCTTCAGTAAATCCTGCAGACATGTAAAAACTTGAAATGTTTCAGAAAAGTAATAATGTGCTTTTTCACACCTACTGTAAGGCGTTCCTCCCCAAATTAAACAAATACATCTGTAGGAAGATTGCAAGTGTGCAGCACTTGAAGAAATAGGATTTCTCCAGGTGCTTTCTGCGCTGAGATCTTTGCGACTTTACCTCTTAATTCTCCCTAATATTCCCGCATAATCTGTTTTCGTATGTTTTAATACTGCAGACTTAAAACATTTTCCTTTATTTCTTTCTAAGCACCGTCAAACATTTGCTATAATAGATTGTTTCACTTTTTTGAATACCTCCAGTGATTTTTTCCCCCACTTCCTCTGTGGTTCATTTAATACATCTTTAATTCTCTGATATGAAGGCTTCTATCTATGCATCCAATTTAATATAAGAAACAAGAGTTGTCACAAATGGTGACTTAATCTCCTTGTGATGATGAACAAGGGAATGTCATTTTGTCATTTTGGAGGTTTTTGCAGCTGGTGTGAATTGTAGCAAATTTGTTTTGTTGATGAAGATTGCACAAACCTTCATAGCTGCAGAAATAATGCTCATCAATAAACCGCAAACATATGTGTATACAGACAATGTAAGATATAGATATAATGAAAAGGAAGATTGACAGATGGATGGACAGAAGGATGGACAGATGGATGGACAGAAGAATGGACATATGGATGGACACACAGACAGACAAACATACCTTTACACTTAAGAGACCTAAATATGCAAAGTTAAAAAGCAATAAATATTAAAGCTAAAGATTTGAGCTTGTAAGATTTTGTCTACAGACAGACAGATGGACAGACAATGCTTATATCTGTTTACACCCCTTGTACTGCAGATTTAAAATCTTATTTATCCCTGTGTTACAATTAGCTTTCAAGTCTATGATTCATAAAACAGCTGTCTTTATCTCATACTGTGCTCTTAAGACATGTAATGCTACTTGTATTTACTGTAGGTTTTGCTTTATACTGAAGTGAAAGAAATATCATAGAAAGCAACTTGAATGAAAAAACAAAAAACAAAGAAAAAAAACATTTTTCTCTTCATTAATTTTTCCAATCAAACTTTTATTTGCTTATATCTTGAGAATTTACTTAATCTGTTTCTAGCAATATACACTGAAAAAACACATATTTTATTAAATACTAGTCTGTAACAAAAACTGTATATAATAAAACCTGCAAAAAAGAGTATTCAGAGATATAAAATCTCTACAGAAATAGCACAATCAAACAAGGAATAGCCCAGCAAATGGATGTTAAATAAATATAAAGGAAAATCACAACCACTAACAGCTGAGGTTTACAGAAATTAAACAAAGGCCAGCTCAGCAATCACAGAATTATATCTCCTGGCAGTTGCCGTGGCAACCAAGTAATAAATCAATCTGTATAGATAAGATCGTGTGGCCCTGCATGCATTGCCTGAGTGCATTATGGGTCCAGAGGGGCACTATTGATGCATGCGGTGCAACATAACCCGACCTGTGTAGACCGCATATTAGCATACAACAACCATACAATTATACACCTGCAACATTCCTATTACAAAAATCCTTTGTGGAATTACCTAGTTTAAAAAGGTCATTCCAAGTCAGGCTGCAGGATTATTCAAACAGAGATTGAAATTAACTTAAAAGAAATTTGGAGTCTTTTTTCTGACTTCATCTCGTTTCTGACAACAATAATCAATCATCCCTTTCTGTCAAGGAGACTTACTCAAAAGCCAAAATGAGAACAATCTGACGAACTGTATATGGCAATCCAAAAAGGCCCATTTAAATATCCACAGAAACGTCTCTCCATCAGATATAAGTTCATAGACAACCATGTTGGTGTCATTTTTTTTTTTATTGACTTCTTGTGATGTGAAAATTTTAGTGTCAACAGACATATTTTAATTCAGTTCCAATACATTTAATTTTAATGTTTTAAGTATGATATTTTTTTATTTTAAATATTGGGACACTTTCATGTCAAATGATTAACATAATTTATTATCCCTGGGGGTATTTGTATGACAATTGGATCACACTTTGGTGTAAACAAATAATATGTCCATTAAGAGAAGCACAGGTATCCATGGAGACAACTGTTTAATGTTCATGGATACACTTTTTGTCATTAACCCAGATATATTATCTCCACGGAGGCAAAAAATGGTGCCAGAGAGAATAAAGATACTGTAAAATCATTAATTTTTGTTGATATTAAATTTAATGGAATCTGTAATTTCATCTATTTCTATGTTACCTACATTCATGCATTCATGTTCTACAAAACATTACGTGTTTTGTGAGAATTATCATTCATGGATAAAGCCGGCCACAAAATCGACGAAAATTTGTCAGCCAGGAATATTAAAGATTCTACAGTTACTGAGTTACAATGGCAAATTCCCATACTTTATCCCTCTATCTCATGTAGATGCTTGTTGACATATTGGCAAACATTGAGCTGACCCAGATCAGACAGCTACTGAGAAAAGGTCTCTGTTTCCTCATACAATATTGTAGCTCAGATTTTAAAGTCTACATAGTTTAGAAAAAATCCACAGTTTCATAATTCATAGATCCAAATTGAGTAAATTATCATTCATAAAATTATTTATTTGTACATGAATATTCATGAGGAAATGGATTTCATAAGGACATGTATAAGGTGATGGTAGATTAAAGGTAATTCATCCATCATACATTGTGATCATGGTCCATCAAGTGGTTGGGAGATTTTTAAAGTAAATGTAAGCCTTTATAGACTTAGAGCAAAATAGCCAATTACTCCAAATCAATGGAAGCTTGAATCTGCACTTTAGTCTTTTTAAGCATCTGAAGGACCATGATTATAATTTAATGTTGGATGGATTACCTTAAATGCAGACAAGCTAGTTTCTGTTGCACTGGGCTTCTGCCATATGACTGTACATAATGTAGGGATAACATTAACCCTTTCCCTCATATAGACTCATTTTGACACACTCAATAGGTACCACATAAAGCCTAATCTGCAGAAAACCACAGTTAAACCTTACCAAATTTAATTATAAAGTCCTCATTTCCAGACCACTGAGGAGCAGCGAACAGCATAAAACCTGATCAACCTGCGAGTTACTCGCAGGCTGATCTGGTTTTATGCTGTTCGCATAGGTCTTTTCATGGTATCCTCTATGAGGGAAAGGGTTAAATAACATAAAACAAGGCCAGTCTAAAACTTAAATGAAAAATTAATATTTGATTTGTCTGAGAGGCATAACAAGCTATACAAGACTATACAATTGTATTATAACAGAGCTTTTTACCTATCTTAATGTGAGATTCCAACATTTCTAATAATTTCTATTTAATCACTATGTCTGTGTGCCTAAAACTGTACTTAAATCTAATCTATTCAATCATTCCTACAATAGTTTTTACAAGCATGTTCACTAATTTCTGTTACTCTGTAATTTTGAAATTTGAAATTGGCAAGAAAGGGTTATTTTAACTTATGAACATTAAGAAAATTTGATTTTCTCAGAAACTGAAAATTTAATTCTGCTTTCTTAAATAAATTTTAAAAGTATAGTCAGCATCATTTGAATTTTCTTGAAGGCGAATTTACTTTTGAATTCCTTCTCTGATTTCCTTCCAACCAGCTTATAGTAAAGAATTTGAAATAAACATAGAAATACTTGGAATTTCTTGAACATTTTATACTCATTTTTGTTAAATAATTGGATAACTGTCTTAAGCCTGTTTAAAATTTCATTCATCTACAGTTTTTAATAACACTGATAAACAAAATTTTGGCAGAAAATCTTGAAGAGATAAAGGTTCTGGAAGCACTCTTTGCCAAGACTTTTGAAGGAAATACAACACATTTGGCAGAATTTTTCAATTCTTTCAACAGTTTATAGCTAATGTATACAAAACAAACAGGTGTTCAGCAAAAAAAGCTGTCTCATTAATTTTGAGTCATGGTAGCATTGAATCCTCGCTAAATGCTAAGATGATTAAAACCCTTATGAGAAACTAATAAACTTACCCAAGGTACAAACCAAAATAAAGATATACCAGACAAATCTATATTTTTAACAGCCATCAGTGACAGTGTGTATACATTTTAACTGTATAATAGCCTTCAGTGACATGGGGTATGTACTGTATAATAGCCTTCAGTGACATGGGGTCTACATTCTGACTGTATAATAGCCTTCAGTGACATGGGGTCTACATTCTAACTGTATAATAGCCTTCAGTGACATGGGGTCTACATTCTGACTGTATAATAGCCTTCAGTGACATGGGATCTACATTCTGACTGTATAATAGCCTTCAGCGACATGGGGGTCTACATTCTGACTGTATAATAGCCTTCAGCGACATGGGATGTACATTCTAACTTAATAGCCTTCAGTGACATGGGGTCTACATTCTAACTGTATAATAGCCTTCAGTGACATGGGGTATACATCTAATATATAATAGCCTTCAGTGACATGGGGTAAAATTCTAAATAGAATGACAACAAGGTAAAACAACTGGACACCAAGTAATACAGCATCTGATTAGTTGGAAAGAAATCCATTTGATCAATGGTAATTGGGTACCTTGTTCTCCAATTAGCCATGACAGGCTACATGACAAGTCTAAAAGGTCCTGTCCTGGCATGATGGAAACTGATCAGGTAAATTAGACAGGACAGAGAAATGATATTCCATATTGACAGATGGACCCATGTTTACAACATGATACTAGTATCAGTGATTATATCATGCATAATTATACGGTAATATAGAGGTAATACTATCTATTTGTGGGGGAGCATACATGGGCTATTTTAGACAATAAACCAGACAATGTGGTGGGAGTGCTGACTGTAAGTCTTTGTGTTTGTTTCTCTCCTTTTTTCTATAAATTATGAGTTGCTAAAAAAAAACTAAGGCTCAACAACCTTTCCATCATAAATAGGTACATGTATTTAAATCTCTGCTACTCTCTGAAGTATTAATCTACTACATAAACAGGTACTCCCCTCTCAATGTCATTTAAGAAATATCAATTCAATATCAAAATTCACTTGCTGTCATCCTTGTAATAGCAGGTCATAAACTTATATTCTTCCCAAGCCCAAAGTATATATTGCAATATAAGTATTGAAAAGGTTAAAATAAAATGTTTTAAAACTGAAATCTTGGAAATATCAAATATTCTTAGAGTTCAGGATTGTTTGTTTTTACAGATGGTCAAGTGATATGATTTAATTTCTTATTTGATCAACATCAACAACTCTTGCCTGGTATTCAGCACAAACAGTGGTACCATAATCTGTTGATAGTATCAGGATAATGTGACAGGATCATGTGATAGGATTGGTTGACAGAATCATGTGACAGGATTGTGTGATAGGATTGGTTGACAGATTCATGTGATAGGATTTGGGTGACAGAATCATGTGACAGGATCATGTGAGAGGATTGGGTGACAGAATCATGTGATAGGATTTGGTGACAGAATCATGTGATAGGATTGTGTGATAGGATTGGTTGACAGATTCATGTGACAGAATCAAATCAGATAATTCAAATTTTCTTAGAAAAATCCTGACCTAATGAGTATCATTTCTTAGAAAGATAATCAAAGACAAAAGAAAGTAAATATTTTGATTCTAAGAAAGGATAATAAATGGATATAAATATACAGTATTGTACGCAACTAAGACATAGTAACATCGCCCACACCAAAAGAAAAATATGGGGACTACATGACACATGTCATTTATACCCAAGTGACATTTAATATCTGGACAAATATTAAACCAGCTGCGGTAGGCCAGTATTCAATATCAACTTTTATTTACTCTCTATTGATCTACGATGCAATCAATGGTAGTCACATAATGCCAAGCCTTATCACCACGACTCCATCATCAGTTGGCACCCATCTCTTTTGTTTTCTAGCATCAAAACACTGATCTTGTATTATGATCAATGATTTCTTTTACTGTTAATCAAATTCTGGTATAAGATACAGCAAAATTCACATTTCTCATGGTCTGGTTCAGGATAGAGAAGATCATATTAATTTTATTTCATGCAAGACAGAGATGTATTCAGATATGATAAATTGTATTATAAAAAAATCAAGTGTATCATACACACACAATTAACAGTGAAACAGTGAATTGTATCACACACTATAAACAATGAAGTGTATCATATACACAAAATTAACAGTGAATTGAAGTGCATCATACACACACAATTAACAGTGAATTAAGTGATCAACCACACAATTAACATGAATGATCAAAAAGAAGTGTATCATACACACACAATTAACAGTGAATTAAAGTGTATCATACACACACAATTAACAGTGAATTGAAGTGCATCATACACACACAATTAACAGTGAATTGAAGTGTATCATACACACACAATTAACAGTGAATTGAAGTGCATCATACACACACAATTAACAGTGAATTAAAGTGTATCATACACACACAATTAACAGTGAATTTGATCATACACCATAAACAATGAAGTGTATCATACACACACAATTAACAGTGAATTTGATCATACACCATAAACAATGAAGTGTATCATACACACAAACACCATAAACAATGAAGTGTATCATACACACACAATTAACAGTGAATTTGATCATACACCATAAACAATGAAGTGTATCATACACATACAATTAAAATTGAATTTGATCATACACCATAAACAATGAAGTATATCATACACACACAATTAACAGTGAAATTGATCACAGCATAAAATGAAGGTACTCCTAATTTAAGATCATTTATAATCATGATAACAGCTAATTGAGATCTTTGGAATTTACTTATAAATTAAAAAAAGCCAATGAAAAGCTAATATTTACTTAGGTTTATTTGACTTTCCTTTCATATAATGCTGATCTATACAAAATAGTATTCACTGGCTTTATGACCTCTCCTCAATAATTGTGATCTTTTACCACAATAGACAATGTTCTTCTACTTCTATTATTGTTCGATACTGGTCCATTTCTTGGCAATTTTTTTTTTTTTGCAAGTTTTATTTTGTTAATTTTTGATGCATCGTCTCATAAACCACTGCAGGTTTAACTTTTCAATTTGCTTAATATTTCATGGTATCTAAAAAATACATTTATTTTTCTGCCTTGTTGATTTTCATTTCCTTTATTTTTCTTCCGTGTTCATCTAATTAACTAGCTGTTGCATGTAGGAAGGACATACTCATTTCGCTCTCTTTGATTCTCTCCCACAGGGCACTCTTGTTTCTAGATATTTTACACTTCAAACATTCACACTAAGGAGGAAGATTCACTTTTCACTTTGACAAAACACAGAGCTTATTTTCCTGCATAAACTTACCCCCACCCACTCAATAAACAACAACAACCCTCAGTAAATGAAAAGAGGGCAAAGGATACAGATTAAGTGGGATTTTTATACACACTATGCAATAAAATGATGCTATTTTGATTTTGAAGCAACAAAATATCAGTAAAATTGCCACGAAATGGACCATTATTG
The DNA here is from genome assembly GCA_021229015.1 of Solen grandis. Lineage (NCBI taxonomy): Eukaryota > Metazoa > Mollusca > Bivalvia > Adapedonta > Solenidae > Solen > Solen grandis. Next base: position 40,504,798 of record CM037781.1, on the reverse strand, counting down.
ATATTATCCCTTTACCTCATGAATATTCATGTACAAATTAATGAGTTTATGAATAATGATTTACTTAACTTAAAATAGACAATGGATTTTTCTTTGCCGGCGCATACAGTGAAGAATCAAAGGGGATTGGCACAGAAAGTGCGTCATATATCATTACACCTTGATTATATAATACAAGGGATACTACTCTCAACTGACCGATATTCATAACCTCCTTGAAAAAAATGCCAATATCTCAAGTCATTTATGATGGTATCTTTAAATACTCAGCACCTATCGCAAGTATACATTTAAGTAATAGAAAATCACAACTTTTTCATCCATGCAAATGCATGTATCCTGCATTGAAACCTGCATTTCAAAACTAATCCTTATTTTTCAAGAATATTGACATGGGTTTGTACACCCGGTCTCCCAATGTAATCTGTCGTTTCTGCTAAAAATAAGTCAACTTCAACCACTTCTATTAAGAACCATTTTGCAAATCACGTGACAAGGTAACTATGAATGCGATTGGTTGTGGAGGCAGAAACAGCCAATCAAAACGTCTCTTCTGAAAGTCACTTGATTCGCAGAATGGCTTAATTGAAGTGGATGCTTCTGATACATTCTTTGATTATTTTTTGATAATTTCCAATAGTAACCATACATTTGTGTATGTGCGTATGCATGAATGTGTGTGAGCCATCATCAGCATTGAAAAGCCTTAATGCATGTTTGTGCATGCATGAGTTAAGTCTACATGCACATATGGATATACAGTTGGTACTCGTTATCTCCAATTCGTGTATATCGAAATTTCAGTTATGTCAAATTAATTGACTTGGTCCAGATTTTCCCCTTCTTTGTCTATATACTTCGTGTGTCTCAAATTTTATTTATTTCAAGTAACTGCTATCTCAAAGTGAAAATTTGGACCCTCGCCCTATAGTACAATGCGTATTTATTTGTTTATCTCAAAATCCACCGACTCTTATTAGCCCGTCGATATTTTTCACACCTATCAGTAGCTTGGAACGTGGCTATATGTACGACAAACCGTGATTTTAGGCTTTTTTTTTATTACCAAATTATGTTTTGACGAAATATTTGCATGGTAATTAACTGGCCAAACACAAACCGTTGTGTCTTTGCTCAAAATGAGCCAGATTTGCTTTAAATACCATCATAGGATAAACCCATAATTCACACTGTCTCTAGAACCTACTTGTCCATCTATGAGCACTGAGCAATCTGGCGTTGTACAAAGTGCTTTGAATATTGTGCATGTATATAAGTGCTCTTTATTTGTAGAATGCAGTTCGCATGTTTCGATCCATATTACTGTTGTAACCCTATTTGTATACTTCGTTTATCTTTCTGTATTTATTGAAAGAAGTGGTTGAATAAATAAAGATAAAATATGCTACTCATGGATTATTATTTATAAATTTATTCTATCATCTTCATTAAGATATCGACAGCATATTACTACGATAATACAGGTAAAATTTGTTGATCACAAGCCGAAAATACCTCATTTCGGATTGGTCAAATTTCGGACATCTCGAAGTCTTATTTTTGGTTCATGAATTGGAGATAACGAGTGCGGACTGTACTGACATTCACACACTTTGTGCGTACGTGTGCATCAATTTCATGCAAAAAAAACAAAAACAACTGAATTGCACACTAAAGTAACCCAAACCTGCACTGGAGGCAGAAATCAGAAAAAAAAATACCATGTTTTCTCAATTTGCCATATTTACAGTCAGGCTATAAACTGGAAATACATCAAAGGACTTCCCTATATTGCATCAAAACAGCATTACAGAACAGCAAAGGAAAGCCTTCAAGGGAACTTCTTGTGATAAAATGGGATGAAATACGATTACTTTTCCAGTGAGCGAGATAGTAATTTCAATGTCTTTGCTTTTTTAATTGAAACACTGGTCAAAGTATGAAATTAGGTTCCTCATTCCTCTTCTTTTATCTTTCTCAGCTGTCTTTAATGCCAGTCCCTTTGAAATGAATTATTAACAATTATATAATTATCAATTACTGTTATATTTTCAGCTTAATATTATTTTAGTCCAGGAATTGCCCTTCTGTGATGATCTCAAGGCAAATGATACATATTTATATATATATCTTTATCCAGGACTTTGGTATGTTTTAGTTTGGAACCAAACCCACAACCTCATTGTTACAGGGTTGACATATAAAACAGTTAATCAAGTAGATCGGCTAAACTCATTGTTACAGGGTTGACATTCAAAACAGCTAATCAAGTAGATCCGCTAACCTCACTGTTACAGAATGGACATTTAAAACAGCTAATCAAGTAGATCTGCTAACCTCACTGTTACAGAATGGACATTTAAAACAGCTAATCAAGTAGACACGCTAACCTCACTGTTACGGGGTGGACATTCAAAATAGCTAATCAAGTAGATCCAATACCCAAGTTTTCAATTATATTCCCTCAATAAAAGCTACGAGGTCATTTCTCTTCCCACAAACATGATCAACCTTTTAAGAACCTAATCATCCACTTTCTATGGCATAAACATATGTTTTACATACTATGTTAAACAGCGAAGCAGACCATAAAAAACAAAAATTATATATAACAAATGCCAACATCAAAGGGCTGGCTACATTGATGCTACAGGGCCAACTGGAGATAACATGATGTACAGCCTATGTGGCTACTATAACCGTACATGCCCTCATAATATACTCTGAATTAAAGAGCCTCCATTTGCTCCTCCAGGCAAGTGTATTACGTGCACTTATTGATTTAATTAACAAAATAGTGAACGGCATTCTTAAACAATTAACTTCCAAAATTCCATTCTGCCTGTATGCCCAAAGGTGCAAAGACAGAAAAACACAAACTATCACTTTGTTACTATAGTAACCATGGTCCAGAAACATTCATCTTTGCCGGAAAACACAGGTTTTATCTCAAAATGCAGAAAGCACCCATTTCCCTGCCCACATACAGGTTGCCATGGCAACTCTTACATAAACAAACCATATTGTTTAAACTCCTGTTAACTTTAAAGCACGCCTACCTATTATAACTGAACCACCTATTACAGTGTATCTGAAAGTCTGCAGCCTGCATGCTGAGAAACCTTTGGCTTGTGAGTAGGCTGATATGCAGACTTTTCTGGGACAGTTCTGTGGTTTTATCAAATTAAGTAAAAAAAAAAAAAACCTCTCCTAAAGGTAAGACTATGAAAGCAAAGATTAAATACAGTGCAATCTATATTTGGGTTCCAAGTTTAATACCACACAATATTGAACCAGTTTTTCCTACTGAGAGCTTAGAACAAAAGTACTGTAACTGCTTCTCCATTTATACCATTGTTTGGCTACAAGCCCTCACAATGTGGACAACACAATAAAACACAAAATAAAAATTTAGGGACCAATGTTGAACCATGCCATAGAGTAGTTTGTGTTATAATGGAACATGTTATAATGGAAAGTGTTATAATGGAACATGCTATAATGAATCCACTGTAAAGTGTCAAAATGGACAAAGCAATGGGGTTAAGAATATAATGATTATGTGGTATGTTGTAAGTATGCAACCATGTTGTTGTCAATGCTGTTATTTTTTATTTTGCTGTTTTTCAGTCATATATTGATATAAAGCTAATAACAATTGCAGGAATACCCAGAGAGATCTGTATCATTGAGGTACTTGACACGAAACTTCTGACACGGAACTATCATGACCCAGCTGGAAGGCTTACTCACATAAAAACCACATGACACGGAACCATCTGACATGGAACAACCTGACATGGAACAACATGGGACAACCTGACATGGGACAACCTGACATGGGACAACCTGATATGGAACCACCTGACATGGAACAACATGGAACAACCTGACATGGGACAACCTGACATGGGACAACCTGACATGGAACTACCTGACATGGAACAACCTGACATTGGACAACCTGACATGGAACAACCTGACATGGGACAACCTGACGTGGGACAACCTGACATGGAACTACCTGACATGGAACAACCCAACATGGAACAACCTGAATGGAACAACCTGACATGGAACTACCCGACGTAAAACCACCTGAAATGGAACCACCTGACACGGAACAACCTGACATGGAACTACCTCAACCTAGCACATGAAAACTCAGGTGTCCAGACCAGGGGCTAGATCTGTTTCACTAATCTGGTAAATCAGCTGTTTAATATGGAAGTTAATAATTTCCATAAGAATAAAGGATTTACTGTGAAATCATAAATTTTCATGGGCCACTAATTTTCGCCGATTTCTTGGTGGGTTTTATCCTTGAATATTAATCTCCACGAAAACTTGTCTCTTATATAGACCTCACATTTTCTATAACATAGGTCCACAAATAAATGTACCCACGAAATTCCCTTAGGTATATAATCAACAAAATTTAATGTCAACGAAAATTAATGATTTTACAGTATAAAACTCAACTAAAGTTAGGAAAGTTTTTAATTTTTTGTGAATATTATATACTAAGCCCAAAGACTGTTACCCACAGTGTGGAGAGAGGAAATCATAGAAAGTCAGCAACAATAAGTATAATCTAAAACATGTTCATCTAATGTTCTCAATGAAGTCTAATAATATGTCATTAAATCTATTCTCAACATGTCAGCCAGTAACACAATTTGGATCATAAATAGCGCAATTCTGTCATCTATAAGGTTGCATTTTCAGAGTGAGCAGATGGAACAATATACTGATACATTGGTCTTTGCGTTTACCTCTAACAATTGGCACAAACGTTATGGATGTAAATGATTACTCGTATTCTAAACAAAGATTTTTTAGGGACTGCTGTTAAAGGTACCAGTCTAATTATGCTTGAAGAACAAAGGTACCAGTCTAATTATGCCGGAAGAACAAAGGTTTAACAATGGGCAGAAGGTAACCAATAAAGTATTGTGTAAACAATCATAAAACTGCCATCCTCTGGCTGGATATTGCTCCAATAATGTCCAAAATAAAGAAATGATAAAGTTTTATCAGTCTTTGTTAGTTTTTTCCTGAATAATTTTAGGCTGAGAGAGAGAGAGAGAGAGAGAGAGAGAGAGAGAGAGAGAAGAATGAAGTATGACCTTTGCATACTTTCTCTTTCCTTAAAAAAAAATGTCTAAATACTTTATATTAAAAATGAAATCAGACTGCAAACTGCAATATCACAGATATAAGATTAAGCATTTTATCCTGATACTGGACTGGTTCTAACTCTTTATTTTTCCTATTCAATGTTTTTTTTACCACATAGATTCCTTTTGTGACATCTTACAATGAAGCAGACCCGGTCAGACAACCCCTTTTATAAACTGTCTGATCATGGTTTACTCTGTTTGCAGTATCCACAGTAGCTCAGAGTCTACAGTCTACGCAGCAAAGAAAAATCCATTGTTTCATATACCATTTAAAGTTTTGTCAATAAATATATATCAAGCAAGAAATTTGTACATAAATATTCATGAGGTTTAATGTTGTATATCAGCTTGAATCAATTCTTACTTTAGGACAGCCTACTGCAGATGCCTTCCATGTTTTTTAGCCCAGACATTACCTTGAACAAGTTATTTCACCTTCCAAGCTACAGAAAGTGACCGCTGATCAGCAGGTGAGACACAAGTAACTATACCAATTACTGAAGGTGATCTTTAGTCCTAAAACACTATTTCGTTGAAGTCCACTCACAAAACTTCACAAACCTATTAATTGCATTTTCTAATTTTAATAATCATGACCTTGACCTCTCCTATGTAATGACCTTGACCTCACCTACATTATGACCTTGACCTCACCTACATTATACATCTTCTGATTCTGAAAATGCTGGGATGCCATAAGCTGAAATTAATGATGAAATGAAGTGGGGCTGAAACATTGTATATTAACATAAGGTGAAACAGGGTCATAGTTTATCTATAAACATTATGAGGTTTAAAATATTGGACAAAGTGGATTGAGGTTATGCTTAAATATCAACATCATAAGGAAGCCACTAGTGTTGACCCCAGGAACGCAGTATCTGTCAGAGCTGGAAACCTACTATAGCAAGAGAGCAATAACTGACATATTAGAAACATGGTGGATCCTGCAGATATCACTGGTACCAGAACATTAAAATCAAAGTCTGTAAGAAATCAAAGAAGTAATCTACAACCACACTAGAAATTCCCTACCAATATCAGACAGTCTTTAGATTTTCAATTTCCAAACAATATTCAATTTTCTGATATTTCAAAGAGACTGTTTTACCTAGCAATATATGACATTATGTTGCATATCAAATATTGCTTCCAAAACAAAATAATGTGTCACTTTTGGAAAAAAAAAAAAAAGTTCTGCCATGTAGCCACATTCCTCAGACAGCAAGATCTATTTAAATGTACTGCCTGCGTAATTGTGGATGCTGCCTTCCAAACAACAACATAACGTCACGGGGAGTTCTTAAATAATTTACAGCCCAATACAATAACCAAGGAGACACTCAATCAATAGTAAACTCATTATCCAACTTTAACAATATACCATGCCATATCTAACCTTATTGAAATATCTGAACTAAAAAATGCATATCACCAACATATCCCCTACCCTCTTGTATCCAGTAAGCCTTGTTAACCCTTTCCCTCATATAGATTCATTTTGACGCACTCAATAGGTACCACATAAAGCCTGATCTGCAGAAAACCACAGTTAAACCTTACCAAATTTAATTACAAAATACTCATTTCCAGACCACTGAGGAGCAGCAAACAGCATAAAACCTGATCAGCCTGCGAGTTACTCGCAGGCTGATCTGGTTTTATGCTGTTCGCATAGGTCTTTTCATGGTTTCCTCTATGAGGGAAAGGGTTAACTCACAATCAACTACTTTGGTAATAAAGTTCTTGGTGAAGTATATAACAATATCCAATTGCTAATTTTCAAAGCTTTCAATAAAACAAGATAGAAACAATTTGTCTTTAACTTCACTTCAGTATATTTATTTATCAATAACTATGAAGATATGCTTCATTGTTTGTTCTTGTTTTTAGAAAAAGCAAAGTTCAGAGTTTACTTGCTAAAGATTTTACTTTGTACAGCAGTTTTAAGGGTTTTACTTTGCGGAGGCTTAATTTTCGGCATTTCTGGAGGTTTTACTTTGCAGGGCAGATTTGAAGATTTTACTTTGTACCGCAGGTCTAGAGGTCTTATTTTGCAGGGCAGTTCTTAAGGCTTTACTTTGCAGGGCAGTTCTTGTGATTTTAATTTGGGGGGCAGTTCTGAATGTTTTGCTTTGTACAGTAGTTTTGATTCTGAAAGTTTTATTATCTGACAGTTTTGACGGTTTTGCTTTGCAAGCATTGACGTCTGTTGCATTTTTGTTAATTTTGTTTGTCTCTCTTGTTATCAAATACTAATTTAGCATTGAAATGGAGATACACTGTACAATGTCCAGTTGTGCCTTCAACTGCACTGTACAATGTGGTCCAAATCAACCCAGTTTCTAGTACTGGACCCTATATATAGAACTTCAATAGAGCTGCACTGTACAATGTGGTCCAAATCAACCCAGTTTCTAGTGCTGGACCCTAAATATAGAACTTCAATAGAGCTGCACTGTACAATGTGGTCCAAATCAACCCAGTTTCTAGTACTGGACCCTATATATAGAACTTCAATAGAGCTGCACTGTACATTTGTCCAAATCAACCCAGTTTCTAGGACTGGACCCTATATATAGAACTTCAATAGAGCTGCACTGTACAATGTGGTCCAAATCAACCCAGTTTCTAGTACTGGACCCTATATATAGAACTTCAATAGAGCTGCACTGTACAATGTGGTCCAAATCAACCCAGTTTCTAGGACTGGACCCTATATATAGAACTTCAATAGAGCTGCACTGTACAATGTTGTCCAAATCAACCCAGTTTCTAGGACTGGACCCTGTATAAAGAACTTCAATGGAACTGCAATGTATGATGTGGTCCAATATAAAAAATATCTAGTACTGGACCAGAAATATAACAATATACCCTTTAGAGAGTACAACTGGTATATTTATTCACAATGCTTGGATTCTTTATAAAATCTGCTGACTTGTCAGAAATTTCTGTTGCCTTTTCAAACAATTCCATAAATGCTGCTTATGGTTCTCCAGTATCCCTACAATGATCTGTACCGAGTCCATAAATAATTCAGTACGCCATGGCACATTCATCAGTATTTATTCAGATGTGTATTAAATAATTTACATCATGGGGAAAGGCCGGTATATCAATACGCGTTAATCGAGGAATTCAATAACTTTGCAATTGACTTATTAACTGATAGGTAGGCTTAATTCAAGTAATGGAATTTCCTTGTAGCGTCCTGATTGTTTTTCAGTCATGTCATCCATCAATGTGAGGCAATTATTTTTCATATCAACTTGTACGAAATTCTATTTTTTGTGTTTTGATGACATCTATCTAAAGGTAACTGGCCATGTATAAGATTGATTTTAGCTCATTCGGAAAAAAACAACATCTCTTTATGACTTGTTTTCAGACTGCAAACAAAAGGAAGACCATTTTTTATGAAAAACTCTTTTAAAAATTCATTATGAATCATTTCAAGCTCCATTAGAGAGATGTGGTCTAAATCTAAGGGTGCGCTTGATTAAGTGTTCTGGTTAAAATCAGGGAACAAAGTTCTCTGACTGTGGAATCTAGTGAATCGAAACATTTTTCTTTTCTACATGTGTGTTGTGCTCACTTGATTAGATGTTCCGGTTAAAATTAAAGAACGGTGTTAAGTTTTAAGAAACAAGTAGCTGGTGTTGCACACAACACTTAACTTCCCTTCTTGGTGAGGTGTATACATTTTTCGTTACCATATCAACTAGAATTTTGTTCCAAGAAAAAAAACAAAGTGACATGCAGAATCTCCATACTGCCATCTATACATATACAAAGTTTTATAATATTATATTAAATGGTTTTTAAATTATCGTTGGATCCAGATTTCCGGACATCCGAACGGTTGGAGGGCAAACGTATAAACACTGGCAGGGGACTAATAAAACCTGTATCTACTCATGTATCATTCAATAGTAGACTTGCTGGAAATGAATTTCATCTAAAAAACTATAAAAGCCCTCCCCATAGAGTTGAAATAATAAAAGCATCATAACTTCTCTATTGTTTTAAATAAATAATGTTAAAAAAATCTGTTCAAGGATTGTCAGCCATTTTGGTGTACCTCATGCACCACCTTGGAAAAAGGAGTTTGTAGAACATGTTCTGAACGTTGCACCCACGTTTATTGAAGTTCTGTTTACTCTGGACATGTTTGAAACTTTAATCAAGCATGCCATGAGTCATTCTGCCAGTTGTTGCAGTATGTACGCTGCCAGTTGTAGCAGTATGTACGCTGCCAGTTGTAGCAGTATGTACGCTGCCAGTTGTAGCAGTATGTACGCTGCCAGATGTAGCAGTATGTACACTGCCAGATGTAGCAGTTATGTATGCTGCCAGATGTAGAAGTATGTACACTGCTAGATGTAGCAGTATGATGATACATGCATGTTCTGGCTTGTGGACCTCCAAACAGAAACAACATGCTGTTTTTTCACAGTTAATGAGCAATTAAGAAACATCTATATTAAAATTTAAATTAAAATCCTTGTCGGCCATGACTGTTTACCAGAACTTCCCACGATCTCCAAACTTTGTTTCCTTTTTGCAACATATCCTTGCACAGAATAAAACTAACATTTTGTAACATTACAAGTCTGGCTTAGTCACTCTTAAATTTTTTGTGCAGTTATTTTGAAAACGATAATTCCTAACCCCAGACCATCTATCTGTATGTTTGTCTGTCAGGATAACTGCAATCTAAAGTTTGTGAAAGTAGAGAACACTGAACTTTGATATGGGGCAGAGATGACCAGATCTGCAAGATATTTCAAGTCTGGATGGATTTTATCTCCTAGACTTGTCAGGAATTACGGCAAAGGCATGCACGCAAAGCCCTCTGTATTTGTTGTTCCAAAAGCTGCTTATATCACACAAGGAAATGCTCATTTCCTTGTATCATGTCATTTAAACTGCATTTTCAAAGTGTGTCTTAAAACGTTTCTAAATGAGCTTAACTTGTGTGGGTTTTACATCCTACTGACAGTATTTCAATTCCCTGGGGACTTTATCTACATGAAACAAGATATAGTACTGTCTGACTGTGATATTGTGCTGTAGATAAATGACATGATACTGTAACATGTCATATTATCCTAACACTGGACCCCCCTGTCATAGAACTACTCTTGTACTGGGCACCACGCACATGGGAGATATACCAGAGAAACCTCTATATTTATCTTGAGCATCAAGCAAAGGAAGTATACCTGAAAAACTTTAACCCTTATGCTAAATTTCAAATATTGGCTGGTCCGTTCTTCATTTTGACTGTACCATTAGTTGTTTTAGGGGGTGCTTGAAGAAAATTTATTGAAAGAATGTCGTCCATTGAAAAGAAGGGACTATCAGCATATGTAAAAAGAAGGCTGATAGCCCCTTCTGGCTTTCAATTGACGAAATTGTGCAAGCTGGTCTTGGTTTGCACTGGTTGCATAGGCAGTCACACTTGCCCGGTGAATTAATTTGTCTGAGGCAGCGACAGACAATCTCATCCTTGTTGAAGAGGTTATTAACTCCATATCTGATTCAACAATAGAATTACCATTCAGGTTTATGAAGTTCTCAATGCCCAAGGATACAAAGATATTGCAAAATTCATTTTCTTTTAAATGTCCATAAAGACACAAAGAAGTCTTCATATGACTCAAAATCATGACTTCCAGTCCTCACTACATCAGGAGATTTATGTGGTTTAATCAAGCATTTTTGATCGAAAGACCGTAATTTATCCACTTCATGAAAACCAGTCTTCAACTATATTGCCTGCAAGCCTAACTAGAGCTATCACTAAAGGTGATTTATACCCTTACGTTTCACCTTGTCCTCATGTCATGTGACTGTAGGACGGGACGGGACGTGATGGGACAGAACATGACATGACAAAATGTGACCTAACTTTAAACAGGAGACCCTTTTAGCCCCCAAATTTCTGAAGCAGGAGTATAATAAATTCATAATAAGATTTTAAGATAGAAGTCGAGTATTCAAACTTTGTAGAAATCAGCCAACTGTTTCTTTGTATATGCTTGATTTCATTCACACTGATTAAAGGGCAGCAACTCTAGCCAAATGGTTTGATTTTGATAAAGAATTTATCTAGTACAATTAAGACGTTACCCTCCTTCCAGCATAGCTCCATGAACCAAAGCATACATACAATGTGCTAAGAAACTGTCAGCAGGATTTACATAATGAAATAGCTATATTTCTAATTTCAGCATTAATACGATAGAGGCAAAGGTCATATGATGCCAAAACCTCAACACATTTTCCTGCAATTCTAGTTACTAGTAGTAAATCAGCTGAACCCACTTTATGTTTCATGATAAGCCTGCCAGCAGTCTTTTAGTGTTTTGAGTGCTTTGATTTGTTTCATGATGATCTGCAGTAAGGTGTGTAACTAAGAAGGTCATGACCTTACAATTGCATTTAATTGATACACTGCTAAGCACTGAGTGGTACTGTGTAATGAAAATGGTTGGGTAATTATGCAAATCAAGAATGCCTGCTTTAGTTATTGGTGAGTAAGACTGGCTTTTGTCAACAGGTGTCTAGGGTTATAATAATATCAGAAAAGGCCTGCTCCTTACTGATTCTGTCTCACATTTAATACACAATATAAGAACTTGAGATTTGTTCAATAACAACAAAAATTGAAAATAAAAAAAAAATCATCCTCAATCAAAACTTAAAACATTGCCCAATTCAATTTTATTTCTGTAAAATTAATCCAACAGAACCTTTTTCTTTCTCCATTCAATTCCATAAAAGTAATACAAAACTTTCATCAAACAATACAAAAAGCTTCTCCTTAAACTGTTCATCCAAAATTGAAACCTATCAGTTTTCTCCCCATTTAAGAATGTCAGAATCTCTCGTACTTGATGGAGCTATTTTCAAATTACTCACAAAATCCGACACCAATTTCATAAAGGTCACAGCCATCTTTACCAGGGATCCTGTAGTAGGTTCTGTTACACAGGAAATTGTACTGAGATCTTCTTGTGGTTCAATGCCATCATCAGATGTGTTAGTGACATTTATAATTTGCACTATTTCCTCTGATATTATCACACCACTTTGCATGACTCCATTAAAGTACAGGCCTCACAATAGGTACTGTTACAAGCCAATGAACTCATTTATACAATCAATAGTTTATTTTATAAATAATATATTTATAACATAAACATTATTACATACATTTGATAAAACAATACATTTTATTGCTTAAAATGAGCAATTACATAAAATCTATTCATTCTATGAAGAAGACGTCATATATTTTTCCAGATAAAATGCTTAATTTCAAATCAAATACATATGCATGTGTGTGCAGAATAATTTCAAATATTTCATGAATAAAACCGAGGAAAAAAAAGCCAGAATAAAGAATTAACAAAATATCACACTTGACTGTTCAATATTCATTTCATCCTTCTGACCCCAAAAACTTAGAAACCTTAGGAGGAAATGGTGGGAAAAGTAAGAAAAAAACAACAAAGAAAAGAAACATGTATTAAAGCGGCTCACCTGATGTTATCTGTGCAGCTGCCCTTTGTCTAAACTAGCTCACCAGCAGACTGGTTTCACAAGAGCAGAATCACCAGAAACAATCAAGAGGCTGTATTCCTGCTAGCAGAAGCTGCACTATCCCTCCCTTCCAATTGTCCAACAATTACCGGCAGATTGTGTTTGCCTTATTATTATGGTACATACTCAAGGCAGCCTGTCTCCCTCACTGTGCTAGACATACAAATAAGTCTGTAGTCCTAACCATCAGCAAAAGCTTAAAATGATTTTTCAGCTCTGTTTATGGAAATGCCGATATTACCACAAAAGCAGAGATCTTCCAAATGACACAATCTTTTCTGCAAGCATTTGGTTGACATTGATTTCTTAATTGAATGACTGCTGTTTGCTGGCAATCAAATCAAGCTTCTCTGCGATGCCATTTAATCATTATAAACAAATTGATTTTTTAGGGCTTTGTAACAACGAATAGGATGCTTACTGCATTCACAATGCACCTACCTGATTACATTGTGTTCTTACGGGTTGAATTTTGAGAAAGCCATTCAATATGTAGCTACAAGTAGATATATTCAACACTGAGCTTTTTAAGACATTTCCCAAGGGAAGCTTTAAAAGCAAGGTTTGCCACAATGTAAGGTAAACAGCAGGATAATATCTAAGTATGAAAGGAAATGGGTACCATGTTGGTGCTATTGCTTTACTTCTTCCGATATCTACATATTAGCAGGTTATAAGCTAATGTCCAAGTCATCTTCTTTAATTAAGAATTTAATTAATAATTCTACCTGATCTAAAATAGATTGCAAAGAGGATCTACTTCTCCTTAAACAAGAGTGTTCTTTGGAACATGTGTGTAACCTGCTGAAGAGTGACAGAAAAAGTGTGACAGACAAATAGACAGACAGACGACAGAAAAGTGTGTGACAACTATGCTTACAGCAGGGGACACAAAAAGAGGTCTCATTTTTTTTTTTTTTTTTACATTCTTCAAAAATGGGACCACTACAATTATATAATGCAGATATTTACTGTAATATGCAACATGACTAATCTTTTTCCTGGAAGTACAACATGACTCACATCCAACCACCAGTATGAGCTACTAGAGGCCACACTGCAGTAACATGCCATATAACATGTGGTATGATACCACACTGGTCACATTCTAGCCTATACTTATGCTGAATTATTGTCCATTTATCAAGGACTTCAGTGTGATGCAGTCTGGAAACCTGAACCTGTAACCCCACTAATCCTAAGGTGGACACTTAGACCACTCAAAAGTCTGATATATGACTTGTTCTTTCCAGAACAGCAGCAACCATTGAGCCTACCCTCTGTATATGGCCATATCTCTTATTTACTTTTCATATTTTTGGATTAATGTCATCTTTATTTTCATTTTTTTTAGCAGCATTGCTAAAATCTTTCTCAGGGTTGTTATATATATATTGATATTTTCATCTATATATATATTGATATTTTCATCTTTATTTTCACTTCTTTGTCCAATGTTATTACCATCTCCAGCCACAACCTAAATCTGTCTCAGGATTTTGACATTTTGTGGGTTAAGAACTGAAATGGATTTGTATAAGATTTCCGAACATTTCCCAAAAAGAGCTATATCTCACCCATTTCTTTTTCCAATAAAAAAAACCTTAATCTTCTAAATGTATGGTACGAGCATGGGCTGTGTGACCCTTCCCAATGTACTTATACAGATAGATTGAGATAATGACAACAGATTACACAGCAGCGTCCGGATCAGACAGTCAAGATGAGTAAGAAGCTTGGAAATGTTTCCATTTTCAGTCTGACATTTCATGTTATGTTTGCTCTATCTCTCTACTCAGTATGAATTTACTTAGAAAACAGAAATGTTCGCTTTGCAATAATTAATGTAACAAATGACTCTTTCTGAGGTTTGCCTTATATGTACCAGTAAACATGACTATTCCATCAAATTAAGATTTCCCTAGGAGGTAAAGATATGAAAATGAAAAGTAAGAGCGTAACTATGACAACAGACCCTTTACAATGGTTCATTCAATCCGGGCTACTGTTCATCTAATTGAAGGGCCTATTTTGAAAATCAAGAATCCATTAGTGGCAAGTGGAAATATAAGAATGTCTTTCACTTCTGAGCTTTTCATAATATGAGTATCATATTCAAAGCAAGATTTCCCAATGTATTTCTAATATTGACAGACTGTGGGTCTTCAAGCAAAATGTTTTTCAAGAAATAAGTACAAGAAGGAATCAAGGTTATTCCGGAGTTATAAGGCCCAAGAGTATTGGTGTACTGGTGCCAAGGCACACTGGTAGGGGAATTTCACATTTTGAGCTTTCAACATGATTATACTTTAAACAGGAATTCTCAAGAAATATATCGAACCATTTTAGGAAGCTATCTGAATAACACACTTTGAATTACACAAAGCCATCTGAATTACATCTGAATTATCATACCTTTTCTCCATTTTCAATTTAATTCTATAAAGGTAGAAGAATATCTGTCCTAATAGGTTGGAATAAAGTAAAGATACAACATGCACAATTCTATTATGGCAAAGAGAAGCAAGTGTATAAAAATAAGAGCCTCCTTAAATTTGCAAAATATCTGCTTTGTGGTCGGTTTTGTTGTTATTTCCTTCCACTGGATATCTTTCCGTATAAAGGGCTTAATTTAAGACCCAAAATTGGCCCAAATTCTAAAGAACCCCAACCCCTGTTATTAAGAATTTGATTGCAAGTTACTTACCATATTTCTGATACATCAAATTAATGAGAGGACCATAACGGCCCTGGTCGCTCACAGGAGGAATATATTCTAGGAGGAAGCCACATCACAGCAAAAATGCCCTTAATTCATAAATGTATGCCATGACTCACTTTGGCTCTCCATTTTAATTAAGACTGCAGCATCAAACAGTTTTGAGCCAAGCCAGGGGTCCTGATTCATTTGGCAAAGTCTGGTTTCCACCAAAAAATATACAATAAGACATGACAATGCTGATACATAGATCCTGCAATCTATCCGTTTTGCATAAGGTGACATTTCCCAAAACATAGAGTGACATGTCTACAGCATTCCTTGCTGATAAAAGATTTTAAACCATATCATATATCTGCATTGCCTAGTTGGTTAACATAAACCAGTGGAGAAGGGGGCTAGACAAGATAATTTGAGTTTATAATCATATTTCACAGCATTTCTAAAATACTGTACACTCCATATTACCTCACCAGTCCTACTCTTTAACCTAAGTTTAACAAGAGTTACCATACCCACCCATTTTCTTATCTGAATTATCACACCAACCTATTCTCTTAACAAGAGTTATTATTCGCATCTGCTCTCTAAATTAGTATTGCCCTTAAACCTTAAAACCCCCCCCCCGCTCTCTTTGTTATTGCTCCCAACCAGTTAAAAGACCCCATCTGCCCTAACCACTTATCATATCTTAATATTTTTGTTTTGTGGGAACAATACTTCTTGGATATGACCCACCTAAAATATAAATGACAATACCTAATGTAATTATGGAAATTTTTTTCCAGGCTTTTTTCATCAAAGTAGGTCAAGGTCATCAAAGTAGGTCAAGGTCAACTGCATAATGAAGAGGTCCATCTACTTAAGCAACTGTCTACATATTAAAGCAATACAATGAAGCACACAGTAGTTATAGCATATTAACCAAAAGGTAAACCTGTCCAGATGCTGCTTTTTTCATCATAAGTATGTCAAAGGTCAAGGTTAAGGTCACAAAGTCAACTGCATACTGTAAAGGTCCATCCACTCAAGCAACTAACCAAATATTGAAGCAATCCCATGAAGTAAATAGAAGTTTTAGCAGATTAAAACAAGAAGCCATTGGGAACAGATTATGCTCCCCAAACTACACTCTCTCACAGGGTTAGCAAATTGTATTGGGGTAGACCAGTTATTGCAGTATGTTTGCTGACTATATGATATCACAATTTTAATCCATCCAGCATTAAATTGTTAACCTATTAACACTACGGTTGGTGGATGATATATCATAATACAGTCGACATTGTATTAAGAGACCGCTCAAGGGACTGCCAAAAAGTGGTCGCTTAATGAAATGGTCTCTTAATAGATTTTGTTTGGAAATCCAGGCAAACAAGTCATAAATATACAAACTGTAAGCTAAATTGTATCATAACGTTAGATTATATTACAACATAAATACGATGTAAACTACACAATGTTTTGTTATTTTATACCAATAAACATCATCATGTTTATTTTTGTCATATCTTACGATTTTTTAGCTGTTATGTTGGAATAATACCTTGGATCATTGGCTGAGGTTTGCATTTGGTATTCGGTGGAAAAACACAACATTTGACATCGAATTCATGTATTGATTCGGACAATTTCAAGAAAAATATTATTTAGCAATGAGCTTCTTTATGTCTCTGTCTAACATAAATCCAGAAACCCCCGATAAATTTATTTCAACCGTGCGCCCTCGTCGAGTATCATAAAACGCAAAGTATATACTTATAGTTACGAATTATTGATGTTACGCATTGCATCCGGAAGTATTAATTTACCTCATTCCCAAATTTTCTTTTACCAAAATCCGAAGCATTCGGCATTTGGAGGGATGGTTTCACCTATGTTATGCATAGTAACTTTTGAAACGGGAACCAGGAACTATATTTAGAATTTAGTTGCACATGGTGCAGTCATGCGTGGTCAAAACAAATTGGTTTCAGGTGAGCACTTATGATCGGGATAATTGTTTGTTTGTTCGGATGTGTTAAAGATGAATATGTACACATGCCCCAGCGTACACGATAATTAGCAACGGAATCAAACACGGTCGCTCAATAAAGTTGATTTTGTGCATAATCTTACGTGCTGGGACTTGGTTTATGTGGTCGCTGGTCGCATAATAAAAAGGTCGCTAAATGGGTTAAATTGATATAGTAAAAACGTTCGGGCGGGATTTATAACGGTCGTTTAATAAAAAAGTCGTTTAATACAGGTGGTCGCATGTACGATGTTGACTGTATACTGTTATTTTAGAATATTCAAAATAATCACAATACATTGCAATATAAAAGTCCCAATATCGTGGTTCTTGTGCACTGCAATTCTTCTCCATGAGGTCTAGTTTCTGTATAACAAAGGTCAACTTGAGCAGACGCCCAACCGGACATCATCAAATTAAAAAACAATTTTTTTTTGTTGAAAGACCCGTCCAAAAATTAGCTCCACCATGCCCCTTTCATATACACCAACCAACAGAAAGCCATTAACACCTTAGATAGAAACAGTGATCTAGTGGTAATGTTCTGAACTGCGGATCCAAAGGTTATGGGTTCAAACCCTGTTGGTCCCTAAGATTTTTCATGACCTTCAATGGCCCAAAGTACTGGTCCAACCCAGGAACTGTCGAGAGGGATCAGTGTAAGAGGTTAGAACTTGTTTCCAAATCGATATAAAATAAACAAGTTTTAAGTTAAGAGATGTGTGTAATAAATTGTGAGATATTAACACTATATAGCCTGTACAAACAATCTTGCTAACACTATAATTTATATCCAGTGCAAATTTTCTGTCTGATCATGGCGTATATGGAATATATGGTAAAATGGCATACACTTTGCTAACTAGATAATTGTGAACCATCACATGAAACCCCGCTGAAAACATGGGGGCATTTTTTCTGGGACAATCACACCATGAATGGACTGAGCTTCTCAAATATCTCTGAGTCAACACTTCAGTAATTGCTAACAATTCCCTGAAGACTGGTGTTTTTCTGGAACCAGTCACAGTGTGTCAATGTGTTCACACAGATACATAACATCATGTCTAGAATGTAACTTGTCACAAACTGAGCTTTTTTTTTTTTTTTTTTTTTTTGGTTAAAAAGCAACATTAATTAGATATTTATAATCATGGCATACTCCTTGATTAATTCAGTGCATTATACAGAATACTGTACAGTATCAATCCAATATGTTATTGCAATGCTCTTTCACGACATTTGAGTTTGAGCTTCGATTAGTACTGAAGTCTTTTTCAAGAGGAACTGAAATCTTTTTCAAGAAAAACTGACGTTTTTTTTCAAGAAGCTGAAGTCTTTTTTAAGAAAAGGTCTTCATTCATTCTCACACAATGCAAGTTGGGCATTTTTAAGATATCTCTCCTCTCTTTTTATTTCAAGGCATGCTTCTTCATTTAAATGATGAGAATCTGAAATATCATTCAGGCTTGAAACATCTGAAAATTATTTTATGAACTGTTTTTTGTCTCTTCTAATTTATAGCATATCATGTAATAGATATCAAGTATAAATATAATACATGCAAAACAATAATATCAGATATATTTCAAATTCAAATAATCACCAAGGGTTGTCATCCACCAGTAACTTTCTGAATGTCATTCTATAACTAAAATATTGTCTTAGCGACAATTAACTCCAAATCACCAACATAAATAACTAAAAATGTTTAAATTAAATATCAATAAATGTTTCCTTTCATATTTAATAGCATGAAGCATGAAAAAGGTGTCGCAACCAACGTTAGAATACCAACAATAGTGTACATCAATAGAATATTTGCTGATGTCAGCAAAAATGATCCACCATTGAAGCATGGCTAACAAAAAAATATATATATAAACACATACAGCTTAAGTTTATGCAAACTGCAGATAAACTCTTACCTTGTGGTGATTTGGCTTCAACTGAGGATACAAGTGAAAAACTGAACAAGCTGTATGTCAAATACAGACATTTTTCCCCCGATGTACAGAGAGAGAGATGGTTAAGCAGGCCTGGAATTCAGAATATTAAATCATATCGTTCATGGTTACACCAACTTTATCATCACTCCAGCCGTGATATGCAACAGTACAGCCAACTATGCCATCAATGTGGAAGAAATAAAAAAAAAGGCACCATTTTCACAGAGTATCCATGCAGCATGTTCAACTGTATGATTTTGGTAACCACAAAATCAAACTGTTGCAAATAATTCATAAAATATGGAAACTAATTTTTAAATTACAATATTTAAATTCCCAATGTTGCCCCCCACCTCATGCTTCTGAATCAACCCTTGTGTCAGAATTGTACCACGTCCATCCGTGACACATCTCGTATTTCTCTGTGTGACACTTGTTGCTCCAGCCGTGCAATGCTAATCATTTGACCTTTCTCTTCTCTCCCTCCAAGCCTCTCATTTCATACTGAATGGCAAATCAATTTAGCCGCTAATTTAAATCTGAATATCCCTCCCTCTGTGTGTCAAAAAACTGCTCTACTCTAATGCAGACGTCTGCCTCCCTAGCCTAACAATGGGCCCCACCCTTGTTAGCATGGTAACCTGAACTGGTGTGTATCAGTTTCTTCATCTCCATCATGATCAGGAACAAAAAGCAATGGAAAATCTGCAGGTCTACCCGGCCAGGATCTTGCCAGGGCTCCCCCACCTCCAAAAAAGAAACAATGAAATGAGCAATTTCAGATTTATTTCCAGCCTAAAGACTAGCCAAAATTTTCATATAATTCTATACAGTGTAGTATCAGATTTTACCTATTCTGTCAAGATATTACAGGTATGAAATTTTACCACAGAAAAAACAAGAACATTCAAAACAAGAGGGCCATGATGGCCCTGAATCGCTCACCTGAGTACCATTGCTTCAACTGATGTCAAGGTTTTTAAACAGACAAGGATTCTGATATAACTTAATCTAAAACATTTTACCCCTGACAATACTACACACCAAATATCTAAGCAATGGGCCATATGGTTTCAGAGAAGACTTGGGTGCAGGGTCATTTATCACCGTAGGGCCAAGACTTTGAAAATCTTTGTAATGAACCATTAGATGCTACTACATACCAAAAATCTTAGCTCTAGGCCTTATTGATTCATAGAAGAAGATTTTTTAAGATTTTCCTATTTAACTCTATGTAAAACAAGTGACCCCTGGTGTGGGGTCATTTATCACCATAGGGCTATGATTTGTACAATCTTGGTAGTGGCCCATAAGATGATGCTACATACTAAATATCTAAGCTCTAGGCCTTATGGATTCATAGAAGATTTTTTAAGATTTTCCTATATAACTCTGTGTAAAACAAGTGACCCCTGGTGGGGGGTCATTTATCACCATAGGGCTATGATTTGTACAATCTTGGTAGTGGCCCATAAGATGATGCTTCATACCAAATATCTAAGCTCTAGGCCTTATGCATTCATGGAAGAAGATTTTTTAAGATTTTCCTATATAACTCTATGTAAAACAAGTGACCCCTCGTGCGGGGTCATTTATCACCATAGGGCTATGATTTGTACAATCTTGGTAGTGGCCCATAAGATGATGCTACATACCAAATATCTAAGCTCTAGGCCTTATGGATTCATAGAAGAAGATTTTTTAAGAATTTCCTATATAACTCTATGTAAAACAAGTGACCCCTGGTGCGGGGTCATTTATCACCATAGGGCTATGATTTGTACAATCTTGGTAGTGGCCCATAAGATGATGCTACATACCAAAAATCAAAAGGCTAGGCCTTGTGGTTTCGGAGAAGAAGATTTTTTCAAGTTTTTCCTATATTAGCCTATGTGAAATTAAGTGACCCCTGGGGCGGGGCCAATTTTGACCCCAGGGTCATAATTTGTACAATCCTGGTAGACAGTCATAAGATCATGCTACATACCAAAAATCAAAAGGCTAGGCCTTGTGGTTTCAGAGAAGAAGATTTTTTAAATTTTCATTTTTAAAATCTATTTTTAGCTCCTGTGACCTAATTATGCGATGGACCAGAACCATTTATAAAACTTTAGTAGAGCTTCATCCAAGGAACATTCCTGCAAAATATTTTTCAAATTGGCCAAGCCGTTTAGGAGGAGATGTTGTTTGAAGCAATTGTTGACGCCGGACGCACGCACGGACGCACGCACGGACGGACGCACGGACGCCGGACGCCGGACAAAAGGCGATCAGAAAAGCTCACCTTGAGCACGTTGTGCTCATGTGAGCTAATAAAAAAAACAACAACATATTCATGGCCATGCTTGACAAAGTATAACATCAACTTTCCAATGTCACAGACTAAATGAATAGTATTCTGTATAATTCATACATCCCATTTCTTATCTGCTTTAACTCACGTGTATGCTTAATTGATTTCTTTTTCAATTAAGATAAAGTTCAAGGTCATATAAAGGTCAAATTCAATGTTCTGAAAGTCACAACAAAGGTACTGCAAAGAAGGACAGTGTAGAAATGAACCATATCTGTAAAGGGTTAAAAAAGTTACCATAATTTAGGATAAGGCGGGTGGGGGGTTTACAAAGAAACGGGCGGAAAATGGGACACAGCTTCTCCTTATCCCAATCTTGATTGATGAGTGCATACAAATTTTATACCAGCTGAGGGATTTAGATAGACTCAATCATATAATGAAATACATCCTTTGATCCTGATAATGATCTCAGAAAAATGTATTCCTTATACACACACACACACATATATATACATACATACTCATATATATGCAGATGGAGAGAAAAAGAGGGAGAGGCTAGAAGAGGGAGAGAAAGGGTGAGAAAGAGGGAACGAGAAAGAGAGGTAACAGAGAGAGAGAAAGAGAGAGAGAGAGAACAAGGGAGAGAGAAAGAAAGGGAAGAAAAGGAGAGAGAAAAAAAAGAGGTGGTAGAGAGAAAGAAGAGAGGAATAAAGAGGAGAGGAAGAGAGAGTCACAGAAAAAGAAATATAGTAACCTTAAATGAAAATGCATTGTGGAAGATGATCATGCAAGTGGTCATCTATACCCAGATCTCCAACACAATCAGTGTATACCCATGTCACAACAATACCAGGGAAATCTGTCACAGACACCATTAACCCTTTCCCTCATAGAGGACACCATGAAAAGACCTATGCCAACAGCATAAAACCAGATCAGCCTGCAAGTAACTCGCAGGCTGATCAGGTTTTATGCTGTTCGCTGCTCCTCAGTGGTCTGGAAATGAGGGTTTTGTAATTAAATTTGGTAAGGTTTAACAGTGGTTTTCTGCAGATCAGGCTTTATATGATACCTATTGAGGGAAAGGGTTAAAAGCAATGGAACGGGACTGGTTCCCGGACATGAGTACTTCACTAACCCTCCCACTTCACAATGTCGAACTGGTTATCATATTACACAGCTTTTCTTCCTTCTTTATCAGGGGTCTTTGATAGGCATCTTTCCCTCCAAACATTTCTTTTAATTCTTACAGTTTTCCTAAAATGTTTGTTTTTTACCAAATGAATTAATTCAAGATAACGACCCCTACCCCACCCCATCACTGATCTTAAGGCCCCTGACTATCCAAAAATATAGACTATAGAAAAATATACCCTAGATATGACCTTAGAAAAATGGAAGTTTACAGAAAAATCTAACCTCTGAATAAGAAAAATCTAACCTCTGAATACTTAAGTATGGACTTCTCATTCAAATCAACCAAGGCTTGGTGGAAGAGACTGCAGATTCCATTAAAAACTCCAGTGAAATGAAAAATGATCCTATTAGACCTGTGTGGATAATCGTTATCTTCTGATAAGAAAAAGCTGGGATACATTTGGCTTTAAATATAATCACGGTTCATACATATGGTAACAATCTCTTCTTGGCGAACCTTGGTTACCTGAAAAAAAGTGTGGTGTTAATTAAAATCATATTAAAAGATTCTGTGAGGAAACTGTAAACTGAAGGATCGAAGTTCTGACTTCATTTTATTACAAAAATCTCCAGTTATTATCCAAGGCTCATCTGTTGGATTTCTGATCTCCATCTTCAAAGTCGGCTTCAAAGACGAGTCTCAATTTTCCTCATACGCTCTATTTTTGTTTTATTGGAAAGGAAATGGTGCAAAATTTAGTGAAATAAAATAAGAGGTGGGTGGAGAGACAGATGTGGAGAGAGAGAGAGAGAGAGAGAGAGAGAGAGAGAGAAGAGAAAGTGACGAGGGGGGGTGGGGGGGAGAGGAAGTGAGAAAAAATGTTAAGGAGTAAAATTGCACTGTAAATTAAAGCAAGGAATATACGAGGGCCAAGATGGCCCTAAGTCACTCACCAAAAACACTGCCTTCACTGCTTAAGAAATGAAGAGTGTAAATAGGTGTGATGTTCTGATATTTCAAGGACCAAAAATGTAGCTCTATCAGTCAAATATCAGCCATAATTGAACTCAACTGAGATATAGTTGCCATTATCATTGTGTATATGGCAAATGATTGCAAATGCTTAAGTGAAAAGTAAGTAAAACTCGTTTTTTTTTTAATTTCAAAACCCATAACTCCTGACTGAATTGTCCTAAAACAACCATAATTAAATTTGGCTAAGAGAGTATGGTCGTCAACAGTCATGAGGTTTGAAAATGATTGCTTAACCCTTTCCCTCATATAGACTCATTTTGACGCACTCAATAGGTACCACATAAAGCCTGATCTGCAGAAAACCACAGTTAAACCTTACCAAATTTAATTATAAAATCCTCATTTCCAGACCACTGAGGAGCAGCGAACAGCATAAAACCTGATCAGTCTGCGAGTTACTCGCAGGTTGATCTGGTTTTATGCTGTTCGCATAGGTCTCTTCATGGTGTCCTCTATGAGAGAAAGGGTTAAGAAATTTAAATGCAAGAGTGCAAACAAAGTGAAATCTTGCGATTTTTTAAAATTAAAAGGGGGCATAAATCATGACCTGATCAGCCATTATCAAACTTATCTGAGACTTTATGGCTATAAACATTATCATGAAGTTTGAAGATGATTGCTTAAAAAAAAGAAGATGCTAGAGTGTAAACCAACTGAAATTTGGCAATTTTTTGTATTAAAAAGGGCATAACTCCTGACTTAATTGACTGGTATAAGCCAAAACCAAACTTGGCTGAGATTTTATGGATATTAACATTGTCATAAAGTTTGAGTATGATTGCTTTGGAAATGAAGATGCTAGAGTGTAAAATAACTATTTGTTGATGATGGATGGATGACGGATGTTCAATGATCCTAATAGCTCATCCTGAGCACATGTGCTCAGGTGAGCTAAAAACTAACTTACAAATATCCAGGAAAGTATAAACCAAGGTGAGAAAGCTGGAAGGACTTCCAAATGCCAAGGTTAACACTCAGCAAAATGAAAATCATTTTAGAACTATAAATTGTAATCTGAACCTGCTCCAAGTCAGGGATCAGGACTGAATAACCTCTGATCATTTAGGCCAGTGTTTTCTAATTACTTGTTTTACGGGATTTTTTCAAAAAAAAATAGATGAGGGAGTAAAAATAAAAATAAAAACCTTAAAAAGTGACGTAGGAAAATAAAAATAAAACAGATTTCCCCCCATTTTTTTTAAATTTTATATTTACCTTGTAAAATTAGAGGTTTAACACGATATACTTATGTCAAACAGACCCAAACCTGAATTTAATGTGAGAGAACTCCATCATTACTGATAAAAGTTTATTGTATTTATTTCAAAATAATATCAATTATTTAACAACCATAAAAATTACTAACTATTCAGGTCCCTATAATCAGGGTCACCCCATTTTTTTTCCTCATCAATAGGTATGTGAGGGTCGAGGTGACCCCACTCAACACCGTACATAATTAGGAGTATTATAAGTTCAATTTAATTCATAGAGTCTGAAAAAAATAACAACAAAAAGAAAACATGAAATAACAAAACAGAAAACATTAGGGAAAAATTCATTCACCAAATATATATTTTCTATGAACAAGTTGTCATGATTAAGATTTTATTTTGTTTTGGGTTAAATATCAATTAAGGTATTTGAGACAAAAGCCATACAACTGACCACCTTTCTCTTTCTACATTGCTAATTTTTGCAGATTTATAAATTTCCCAAGCAAATTTAACCTATTCATCATTGATTGACAGTTTGATAAATTCTGTTTCTTTTTACATAGGAAAATATATATTTTAACAAAATATTCTTATTTAATCATGGAGATCTATAAATATATAAGTGATGGAATTTGTGTTTTCTAATTAATAATCAAACAATATCCCCCCATAGAACACCCTAAAATAGTGTTCATTATGCTTGTAAGTTCTTATCTAGAATACATTTGGCATTGTGGAAGACAAAACATAAACGTGGTTATTTAGCACAAACAAATTGCAAGTTAACATACTGTCAACACCCATGTATGTAGTGCTCACTTCTACCTCGAGTTTTCATATTTTACTGATATATTACCCCAACCACCCATTGCCGATGTCGTGGTGCAGTGTTAGTGATAATAATTCTCGTATATACACTTGTATGATGATGTAAATTCAATTGTTTATTATTTCAGTTGTATTAATCAAAATAAATGCTTACGAAAATACGATGTTCAACTTCAACCAGTGTCCCAACAGCTTCACGTTACGATTGAATCAAAAGTTGAAATAAAGAATGAATAAACTGTAAATAATAATTCATTTACATACAATCTTAAGCAACATTTGCATCGTTGTTACTGTGATTTACTCAAAGAGTATCATTTTACTGTTGTAAATTGATTAATTCAATGCCATATCTTTTTTATTTACGATTTTCATTTTGGACTGCTCTGTTTGTTTAACAATACAGTCGAACCTGCTTACAAAGGCCACCCAAGGGAAATTACAATTTTGGCCTTTGTTAGCAGGTGGCCTTTGTTAGCAGGTGTCATGTTTTGTCTGATGTTCGTGACTGTACATATATGTATGTGGTCATCTCTCTCTCTTTCTCTCTCTCTCTCTCTCTAAGTTCCAATTATGTGCAGAAAGTTATTTCCGTTTTGAAGTCATTCTGACATGTAATACACGATGTGAACACATGTAAGAGTAGCACTGAAATGAGCATTCCCGGTCAAATTCATTAAATGGTAATCTCAATTTTGTAAAACAAACTGTCAACAAGAAATATCTTTAAAAAAGATATTCGGCGTAGGATGAAAGAAAAACGAGATTTCCAGTCTTCTAGAACATTCCCAGGAAAAACGCGCGAAAGACCGACGCACAACAAATTTAGTACGCTCTAGAAATAGTTCAGTATTTTTTCTATGAAATATACTTATTTATAGACGGTAATACAAAAAATTATATCTGTAAATAGGCTTGTTTGATATTTGCTCATATCATTATTGCATATGACAATTATGATATAAAAGCGTTATTAGTTGTTTTGGTTTTGGCGAATTAATTTTCAATGAGAGCATCGCGGCAGGCTGGAAGAATTCAATATACATAGTAATTAAGGGGTTTCATGTCATAACACGGTGGATTCTTTTTTGTTGTTTTAAATCATTTTCACAAAGTAGCATTCCTCAATTGATGGAAAAGGATTGTATTTAACTTACTGAAATCACTTTCATGTTTACATCAAAAAGAAAGGTAATAACACCAAGCTGAATGATATATACAAGCTGCACCCCTTATTTACAGCAATTTTATAGTCCATAACGATGCGTTAACCAATAACAGGAGTCCTTTTATTCAGCTTAGAATTATTTACCGCTGTTAGCGTACATTTGATTGGTTTAAGATGCGAGTTGAAATCGAAATTATACAGCTACGCCGAAAAACACAAAACAAAACAAACCAAAAAATTATTTATAATTAATGACAAGACCGCATCTTAAACATGCTTGAAGCACCGCACTTTACACTCAATCATTGTTATCATTTTCCCGGATTAAAAATGAGGAAGACATCTTGCTAATCAATGCCAATTAAGGTCATCCACACCTGACAAACACCACCTGTACGAACAGTAATGGTCACTATGGAAACCATCCTCGCCACCCTCGATGATTACGGTATTGTCTCAAATCTATTGTTCGGCTCTCACCTAACGGTGTTAGCCGTTACGCAACTTCCTGATGGGGCGCGTCAGTGGCGCGTGGCCGTTCGTACCAGTTTGGGGTACCAAATGGGGTCAAATATGGTGGCCGTTGGTTGTAGTAAGCAGTTGGTCGCTGATAGCAGGTGTAATATAGAACGAAATTGGTCGGGGGGAATTTGAAGTGGCCGTTGTTAGCAGTTGGTCGCTGCTAGCAGGTGGCCGTTGGACCAGGTTCGACTGTAGATGTATACTTCAAGTGATTCATGACAGTTAAAACTACATGTAAACAAGAGGGCCATGATGGCCCTGGATCGCTCACCTGATTATAAATGAGCAACATATGTTGGATTTTTCATACTGACCTACTTTTTGACCCCACATGAACCAAATTTGAACTTGTCCAAGATATTATGGACACAGACATTCCGACCAAGTTTCATGAAGATTGGGCCAAAAATGTGGCCTCTAGAATGTTAACAAGGTTTTTCTAAGATTTGACCTTGTGACCTACTTTTTGACCCCACATGACCCAAATTCAAACTTGTTCAAGATTTTATGGAGACAAACATTCTGACCAAGCCAAATTGTTGACAACGAGCGATGGACGAAGGGCCCTCACAAAATGGCGTTGACACGTGAAAACTAATACAAAACTATCTTTTGTTCTCAATTATCAAGCTAATTGTGAAAGCATATTCTGAAGAGAAGAAATGTGAATGATAATAAACGCTAAACACTCAATGACTCGCGGAATCAAAAGAACATTTATCACCTTCAATTGAGCACACGAAAAACATCTGCGGAAAAGTCAAAATGGCGGCAGCTGGGACCGATGAGGCAGAGATGTACAATGAAATATTTAATATACTTATTTTCCTCCGAAATGTTGAAGCTCAAACTTGTGGTGTACACGAAACATGGAGGTTTATGGAATTTGTAAGTGAAATTTTTTTTTTTCTTCAAGAACGAACTGGCAGCGGACAAAATAAAAACAAGAGGGTCATGATGGCCCTGAATCGCTCACCTGGTTATAAATTAGCAACATATGTTGGATTCTTCATATTGACCTACTTTTTGACCCCACATGACCCACTTTCGAGCTTGTCCAAGATTTTATGGAAACAGACATTCCAAGCAAGTTTCATGAAGATATGGCCAAAAATGTGGCTTCTAGAGTGTTAACAAGGTATTTCTAAGATTTGACCTCGTGACCTACTTTTTGACCCCACATGACCCAAATTTGTACTTGTCTAAGATTTTATGGAGAGAAACTTCCAATTTAAATTTAACAATTTTGAACTTGTCAAAGATTTTATGGAGACAAACATTCTGACCAATTTTCATGAAGGTTGGCCTAAAATTATGGTCTCTAGAGTGTTAACAAGCCAAATTGTTGACGTCGCACAACGCACGACGGACAAAGGGCGATCACAAAAGCTCACCTTGAGCATGTTGAAAACAAGAATTTGAATTTTATTTTTATTTGGGTTTTGCAATATTTTGGCAACAAGTAAATAAAAAACTCTGGCCTTAGCTAACTATAAATCACATTATAGAAATATTAACAAGTAATGTGTCTGTCTGTCAGTCTGTCTTTTATAACAGTAAAGTTTTACAGCAAAAGACTTTGCCATTCTGAACAGGAGTATTATACTGTTTATCTTTTAGATATGGTGATTCTAATTCCTTATAGAAATTCAGCAAAAGGTCTAAGATACAAGTAAAGCCCAATCAACTTTCAAAACATGTACTTAAACAATGAAGAACTTTTACATTGTGCTTCATCATCATGCAAAAGCCAATACATGAATATTCATAACCATGGTCTCTGAATCTTTCTTAAACCCTTTACCTCATGAATATTCATGTACAAATTTATGATATGATGAATATCAATTAATTGAACTTTAAATGGTATATAAAACAATGGATTTTCTTTGCTCTGTAGGCTGTGTAGAATGTGAGCTACAATATTGTATGAGTAAACAGAGGAGACCCTCTGTTTGCCAATGTGTCAAATTGAGTCTATATGAAGTCAAGAGATAAACTCATTTTGGTACATTGGCAAATACAGAAGACACATATCAAACAGCTCCTGATCAGTGTCTCTTATTTGCTCTAACAATATTGTAGCTCAGTTTCTACTGGTTGTGCAGCAAAGGAAAATCCATTGTTTCATATAACAAAGTTCAGTAAGTTCATTAAGTCTTCAATTTGTACACAAATGTTCAGGAGATAAAAGTTTTAACTTATTCCTTGTAGTTAGGTGGTATTTTATTCACACTGGATTGTTACATGACAATTTTGAAAGTTCTAAGGAATGTAAATGTTACATGCTAATATTCTAAGCAATATTTCTACTTTCTAGGTTAATTAATAAAAGGAAAGAAGGGTCTCCAAAATCTTGAGATATAGAAATCTCAGATTGGAGAATTTGGTGAAACAGAGGCCATAATCCTTTACCTCATGAATATTCATGTAGGAATTTATAACTTGATGAATATTAATTAACAGAACTTAAAATAGCAAGTGAAACAATGATTTTTTTCCTTGCTAGCTTATTTTGTAGAATCTGAGCAACCATACACTACTGGTTATTCCGGGAGCTGTCTGATCTGGGTCTCCTCTGTTGGGCAATGCCTCAAATTGAGTCTACATGAGGTATTGGGTTAAATTAACCCAGAACCATGAACCATGCTGGTTGGCAAACTGGCAGGTGCCATCTGTTGTCTGTTCTTCCCGTGGAGGAACAAATGCGTAACTTTGACATAATGCATAAATTCCTGCCACCTTGGATCATGTTAGGTCGTCCACTGGACTGAACGTCTTCTCAAGAAATCGGTCTCATTTGAATAATCTTGAATAATCCGGTGATGGTGTACATACATTGTATAGCTGGCTTCAACCGACGGTTTCCAGATAATGAATTGTCTTGTATGTTGCTAGAGTCTACTGTGTTCAAGACAAAAAAATATATTCATAGCCGTTATGATAGAGAACAGATTGTATTTTGGTATAAATAAGAAGTATAAAACCTGCGCCAATGCCAAATCTTTCTCCAATTCTAAAGGGTATTACTCAATTTCTAGACGCTTCTGAAGATTGAGATGGAGACCAAATGATGATTTGGCATTTAGGTAAATCTGGTGTTATCATTGTAGGTGAAGAATACCCCTGCTGTAAGCATTCACGAGGAAAGAGAGGTAAGTTTAAGTTTGAACATTATTAAGAAATTTTCACAACTTCTATTAAACACTCTTGATGGCTCTGATGGCAGCATATATGATCAACATTGTGGGAGGAAACAGGAGAATCCGGAGATAACACACGTCTGGACAAGCTACCAGTATGTACGTCACGTATGTGACCAGGAATTGAACCTGAAACATGCTGGTGAGAAGCAAAGTGTATTAACACTACGCTATCCAGGCACCCTTGTAAAGGCCAGAAAGGTAAAGCCATGAGAAACAATAAGATGGCAAACAACATGGGTGTTACCAGTACAGTCCCCATTTTGTGAAACACAGGGCAAAAAAAAGATCTTTCATTTCAAAATCAAAGTTGTTTATTGCATTAAGTCAAGCCTAATAACTCGCTTCTTCTACTTCACAAGCAAATTCTTTGAACAGAAGCAAAGGTGTATTCTAAGCATTACAAAATAATAATGTATGTAGAGGACAAGATTGTTCTTTGGAAAACGTGTCACTTGCTGAAGCGTGACAGAAAAAATGTGACGGACAAGCATGACAGAAAAAGTGTGATGGACAGACAGATGGACAGACAGACGACGTTAAAGTGATCATTACTGCAGGTGGCACAAACAAGGGAGAAACATACCACAAATAATGATAATGATGATGATGATGATTACAGTGGTGGAGATGATGATGATGATGATGATGATGATGTTGATGATGATGAGGATGATGATGATGATGATGATTGTGGTGACAGTGTTGATGAAGGGACTGAGGAGGAGGAAGACATTAACAGTACTCTCTGAAATGACTTTTACCCCATTTTGCTGCCTGCAGAGAGTGATAAACCCAACACTGACAACAGTAAATCAAACAGCATGCAAACCTCAGCAACTATTTCCACCCATCTCTCTGTAGGTCATACACACATTTTCAACCAACAAATTTCACTTATCATCTACATTTCAAGTCAAACTTTTTTTTTATAGTACCTTGGGTGCCAATCAAGTGAAGCCCATGAGAGGCACACCTGGATAACATGAAACCCAGAAAAAAGCAAAGCCGTCAAATCCAGCTAACAGAAGCCAAGTCTTTCTTCTAGAAATGAAGATCAGATGATCCCAACAACAGGTGATAAAGAGCATCACATGACAGAAACACACTTTATTTCCTTTTTTTTTTTTTTTTTTTTTTTTTGTCTGCAAATTGGATAACGATGATACTCCAAGAGAATCCATGAAAGTTATGAGCCATGGGACTAGAATAAAACATGACCAACCTGAAATGAAACTCCCAAGCTGACTTGGTTCTTATTTCTGTCTGCTGCCCATAAACATTTTACTAAGCTATTAAAGAAATTGGACAATTATAAAACTAGATCAGCCTGCAAATAAATCAAATCATGGTTTTAAGCTGTATTATTTCCACAACTCTTCTGTAGCAACTGTGACTGGACTAAATACAAGGACTGGTAGAATTAATCCTATGCTTGTAAACCTGTAGTTATTTCTTTCATGTTTATATATTCAAGCCTGTATTCTTAAGTACTTATACTGTAAGTTTTATGTGAATATATAGTTTTTAGGCTTGATTTTAAAGACTGCATAGGTAAAAATGTAAAACGTGTTTGGAGTGAGAATAGCTTTCAGACTGATCTGGGTTTGCCGTAGTACATCCTATAAAGTTTAAACTTTGTTTATTTTACATTGATTACAAAGCAACTTAAATTAATTCCTCTCAAAGGCTCTGGTGGTGGCTATGTGGTCATTATTGTGGGAGGAAACTGGAGAGCCCAGAGAAAACCCACGGGTATGGATGGGTTAGCAGACTGTACCCTCTTATGTACTTGACCAGCAATTGAACCTGGGACATTGGTAAGAAGCCAGGCCTGTTACCACTACCCTATTCGGGCACCCGTTAAACATGGGGTACACTCTGTGCTGATTTCAGTGGTTATAGTCAATATAATATA
This sequence comes from Solen grandis, assembly GCA_021229015.1. Classification (NCBI taxonomy): domain Eukaryota; kingdom Metazoa; phylum Mollusca; class Bivalvia; order Adapedonta; family Solenidae; genus Solen; species Solen grandis. The sequence continues at coordinate 40,471,991 of CM037781.1, read as the reverse complement.
AATCCAATACAGTGCACTCCTTAACCCTTTCCCTCATAGAGGACACCATGAAAAGACCTATGCGAACAGCATAAAACCAGATCAGCCTGCAGTAACTCTGGTTTTATGCTGTTCGCTGCTCCTCAGTGGTCTGGAAATGAGGATTTTGTAAGTAAATTTGGTAAGGTATAACTGTGGTTTTCTGCAGATCAGGCTTTATGTGGTACCTGTTGAGTGCGTCAAAATGCGTCTATATGAGGGAAAGGGTTAAAAAATATAACCCCACAGTTCATACCATGGACATCACATCATCCATAACCTGAATTTGCATATTCTGACTATTTTTCACAAAAAACATAACATTGCCCACACAGTAGTACAGGGGTGAGTGCTGTAGTACAAGGGTAACTTAACTGTCGATTCAAAAGTTGTGGATTTCTTTCATAACCAAGGTGCAAAAAACTGTCAAACACAGAAACAGTCTTGAGGGATAAGTTTATTGAAAAAAAAAACTGCTTCACAACTGAGGTAAAATAAAAAAGTTTTCACTAAATGTTTGCAAGTGATCTGTTCTACAGTAATAAGTTTAAAAGGTCCCACTCAAATCCAATCTTTATTTCTTATCAATGCATTGTTTCTATCTCATATACGAGGGCTGACTCACAGATTCTTCCATCTCCCTCTATTTCTATATATGTACTAAGAACAGTTTCTGGTCAGCCCTCGGTGCACTCATTATTGCTTTATTTGGTTTATATCCTTCCTAGAAAAGGGGAAAAAAATCTGTCAAGATATTCAAAATCAATCTAAAGATTTATAATAAAAAAAAAAAGTTTTTACATTAAGGGAACAAGCATGCTTTCTAATCAAAGTACAAGGAGGCATTATAAGGGCGATTCCCGACAGTTGAATCCACAGACATGAAAGGTCTTCCATTTAAAAATATCATAACAGCTTGGTTTGTAGTTAAAGTGTATTCAGTGCCAAGTATGTCTGAAACATCCATCTGTCATATGTTTGTATTTTACAAACTGTGCCACATAGTTTATAGACGCAGCACATCTGAAAAATGGCTGCACATAAATAAGCAATAGACAGACGCATGTGAATTTTACAGACCCATAAATTTCTCTTGAAGTTAAACATTATAAAGGTCTGCCTAAAAAGTCATTAGAAATAGTTGATGATGTAGAGCAGTCAGCGATAGAAGTGCAAATAGTGATCTAGCTAGAATTCTCATGGAAACAATCACTTTCTGCCCACACAACGATGTCTCCCTGATGGTAATAAATACCCCAAGGATGTCTCCCTGATGGTAATAAATACCCCAAGGATGTCTCCCTGATGGTGATAAATACCCCAGCCAGGAACATGGCATCACCGGATGACCCGCAGTCCATAGCTGTTGATAATGTTACTCTCCATACATCATCCGTGGGTTTTTACACAGTTACCATGTAATCCAATTGGATGCAGGATAACCCTGTCCTGCCTGGCATTAACCAATCCCTATGCCTGTACTTTTGTGCAGCCTTTATCATGGTTAACAAGTGTTTAAAGTAAGTGTTGTTTGTTTCTTTTTGTTTTTTTTTGTTTTTTTAAAAAGGGAGATTAATTTGGTCAAATGGACCTTAGAGAAGAGTTATGGCACTTTATAGAAATGAAGACCTTGTGATAGTGAACATGTATGTGAAGTTTGAAGAAGTGTTTTTCTCTGTACTTTTTTATTTTATTAAAGAAACAAAGGAGATCCCCTTAACAGTATGTCAGTCATTATGGGCTTTATCTTAAGTAAATAGTAAAAAGAACATCATATTGAAGACAATGGCATGATGCTGCACATTATCCTGATGCCATTCCTGAAACATGCATCCATGTGCAAAGACATTGTATTTTTCTCTCTAGATTTCTGAAATAATAGTCGGAGAAAAATGTTTGAATAATCATTTTAGGAATATGCAAAATATTATTCAGATTATTTTTTTAATTCCCAATTTGGCCAAATATGAAACAACAAGAGGGTCATGATGGCCCCGAGTCGCTTACCTGAACTCAACTGCTAGAGAGAAAATTGTACATAATATACAGCAGTTAGGAAGCAAAGGCTCAGAACAGGTTCTATTGAGTTTCATCAAAATCTGCCAAGAGGTTTAAAAAGAGATTTTTTCAGATTTGGTAACCATCTGTTTGGCAGACAGGAACCATTTTAGCTATTTTTGTGCAGTAGCACTTTGTGCTCAGGTCAGCTAAAAACACTTCTTTTTATGAGTATAAGTCATATTCACAAACAAACAGAACAGCTATACTACTATGTTGCTGTTTTTTATGGCTATGGTTTGTTGTGGCCAGGGATTGCACCTGTGAATTCCAACTGACTCCCTGGGCAACCACTCTTACCATCTGACCTAGCCACTGGTACAGCTTTATTACGAATGTGACCATTTTTCATGACAAATCAAACCAGTCCACAGGTGCACCCATCATGCAGCCACCTTCTCATTTCCACAACACACCTCCCTTGACACTTTCAAAGAACAGTTGTGACAGAAACTTAAATCATCCCAAATTTTTGCTGACTAAAAAGGCTCACATGATTTTCTTGTATTGGATTGTTGATGCAAATACACAAAACAAACACCACAAGTTCTCATGCTTTAAAATCTGTAGTTTTCCCCTGTGGAGAACTTTTTGCCATGAGCTTGTTAACATGAGGTGTTTTTCAGAACTATCTCTCTTGCCATACCACCTATGCCATATACTGTAGGATCATTAATTTTCAAGGGGAACTAATTTTCGTTGACTTCATGGATGACTTTATCCATGAATATTTATCCCCACGAAAACTGTTTATTCCATAGACCCATGTTTCTAGATCATGGTTCCAGGAATATATGTACCAACAAAATTGATTTAATCACAGATTCCAAGAAATTTAATGTCAAGGAAAATAAATGATTTTACAGTTTATATGTCCCAGGGTTACCACTCATGGTTTCATCTAAAATCCCAACCTTGACCTTACCAAAATACATTTTTTAAATTTAAATTAATGACATGATGATTCATCCTCAATATGTATCCACACTGACAGAAAACTAAGATCATCCTTAACCCTTTCCCTCATATAGACTCATTTTGACGCACTCAATAGGTACTACATAAAGCCTGATCTGCAGAGAACCACAAGTAAACCTTACCAAATTTAATTATAAAATCCTCATTTCCAGACCACTGAGGAGCAGCGAAAAGCATAAAACCTGATCAGCCTGCGAGTTACTCGCAGGCTGATCTGGTTTTATGCTGTTCGCATATGTCTTTTCATGGTGTCCTCTATGAGGGAAAGGGTTAAATAACTTTCTAAACCTACATAGAATTTCTTTGAAAAAATCCTTATTCTGGTCAAAATATACAAAATGTTTTACCAGTCAGTAATAGTGAAACTTCTCTATTCACCAATTAAACAATTATATTAATTATAATTGAAATTTCCAATATGGTACCTTTGTCTATACAGTTTTTGTTCATTTGTTCATTTATCTGTCAAGAACATCTCATTTGTACTGCTGATTCTCTCATTTTTATTAGATTGTTTTTTATATGTATATTGTAAATATTGTTGACATTATGTGGACAATTATGAAGACTGGTTCTTATGCCATATAAGTTCTATTCTAGTCTAAGTCCTCCATTACAAAGCTGTACAGTGTAGATCACTTACTATACGCTCCATTATAATGTTGTACAGTATAGATCCCTTACTACATGCTCCATTATAATGTTGCACAGTATAGATCCCTTACTACACGCTCCATTATAATGTTGCACAGTATAGATCCCTTACTACATGCTCCATTATAATGCTGCACAGTGTAGATCCCTTACTACACGCTCCATTATAATGTTGCACAGTGTAGATCCCTTACTACATGCTCCATTATAATGCTGCTCAGTGTAGATCCCTTACTACATGCTCCATTATAATGTTGTACAGTGTAGATCCCTTACTACATGCTCCATTATAATGCTGCACAGTGTAGATCCCATACTACATACTCCATTATAATGCTGTACAGTGTAGATCCCTTACTACATGCTCCATTATAATGTTGTATAGTGTAGATCCCTTACTACATACTCCATTATAATGCTGTACAGTGTAGATCGCATACTACATACTCCATTATAATGCTGTACAGTGTAGATCCCATACTACATACTCCATTATAATGCTGTACAGTGAATATTCTTACCACATACTCCATTATAATGCTGCACAGTGTAGATCCCTTACTACATACTCCATTATAATGCTGCACAGTGTAGATCCCTTACAATGTTTCACAGTGTAGATCCCTTACTACATACTCCATTATTATGGGAATATAATTACGATGCTGTCAAAATCTTTCACCAGTTTTACAGGGAACACAGCGTGGCAACAGTACTTGTACCAGTGCAGGTGCATATTTCAACACTTGTCTGCAATCCTAAATTTTTCACTTTTTATTCTTATCTTCACCAACAGTGCATCTCTTGCCATAAAAGCTCTTGAAAAAAAATTCACACATTATCATGAAATGAGTTTCTTCCCTGAATGTCAATAGCAGAGTTCCTGTAGAAGGGATCACCCAGATTGTGAACACTTGCTCTTTGGGGAACATTTTGGTGCCCATGGAAACATTTGAATATCTTTTCTGTAATAATTATTTTTTGTAATTTGTTGAATATAAACAATTACTTGCAAAGCCTTTTCAATAAGAAACATACTTCAAAAATTGACATACTCTTTGTGAAATTTGATAATATCCAAGGAAAGAATTTATAATTCTTTATTAATCTATATAAAAAAAGATTTAGACATACCATAATCCCAATAAGTATTTGGACAGAAAAACAAGAGGCCCATGATGGCCCTAAATCGCTCACCTGAGATAAATAGGTTGACCCAAGGAACATCTGTACCAATTTATTTTAAAATCTGGCCAGTAGTTTTGAAAAAGATGATTTTTAAAGTTTTCATTTTTTTTTCTTTTTGTTGCCATGGCAACCAGAGTTCTATATGGATCAAGTTTATTTTAGGAACTTTTGTGAAGGTTGACCCAAGGATCATTCCTGCCAAGTTTAATCAAATTCTGTCCAGTGGTTTCAGAGGAAATGTTGATTAAAGTTTTCCCTATATACATATAAGGCAAATAAGCCCCGCCCCTGGCGGCCATGTTTTTTTACGGATCGGAAATTTTTTAACAACTTTGGTAGAGGTTGACCCAAGGAACATCTGTACCAATTTATTTTAAAATCTGGCCAGTAGTTTTGAAGAAGAAGATTTTTAAAGTTTTCATATTTTTTTTTCTTTTTGTTGCCATGGCAACCAGAGTTCTATATGGATCAAGTTTATTTTAGGAACTTTTGCCAAGGTTGACCCAAGGATCATTCCTGCCAAGTTAAATCAAATTCTGTCCAGTGGTTTCAGAGGAAATGTTGATTAAAGTTTTCCCTATATACATATAAGGCAAATAAGCCCCGCCCCTGGCGGCCATATTGTTTTACAGATCGGAATAATTTTAGCAACTTTGGAAGAGGTTGACCCAAGGAACATCTGTACCAATTTATTTTAAAATCTGGCCAGTAGTTTTGAAGAAGATAATTTTTAAAGTTTTCTTCTTTTTTTTTGTTGCCATGGCAACCAGAGTTCTATATGGATCAAGTTTATTTTAGCAACTTTTCTGAAGGTTGACCCAAGGATCATCCCTGCCAAGTTTAATCAAATTCTGTCAATTGTGGTTTCAGAGGAGATGTTGTTTAAAGGTTTCTCTAAATACATATAAGGCAAATAAGCCCCGCCCCTGGCGGCCATGTTTTTTTACGGATCGGAATAATTTTAGCAACTTTGGTAGAAGTTGACCCAAGGAACATCTGTACCAAATTATTTTGAAATCTGGCCAGTAGTTTTGAAGAAGATGATTTTTAAAGTTTTCTTTTTTTTTTTTTTTCGTTGCCATGGCAACCAGAGTTCTACATGGATCAAGTTTATTTTAGCAACTTTTGTGGAGGTTGACCCAAGTATCATCCCTGCCAATTTTAATCAAATTCTGTCCAGTGGTTTCAGAGGAGATGTTGTTTAAAGGTATCTCTATATACATATAAGGCAAATAAGCCCCGCCCCTGGCGGCCATGTTTTTTTACGGATCGGAATAATTTTAGCAACTTTGGTAGAGGTTGACCCAAGGAACATCTGTTCCAAATTATTTTGAAATCTGGCCAGTAGTTTTGAAGGAGATGATTTTTAAAGTTTTCAAATTATTTTTCTTTTTGTAGCCATGGCAACCAGAGTTCTTCATGGATCAACTTTATTTTAGCAACTTTTGTAGAGCCTCACCCAAGGAACATTCCTGCCAAGTTTCATTAAATTCTGTCCTGTGGTTTCAGAGGAAATGTCGTTTAAAGCAAACTGTTGACGACGGACGACGCACGACGGATGACGACGGACGCCGGACGAAGGGCGATCACAAAAGCTCACCTTGAGCACTTTGTGCTCAGGTGAGCTAAAAATAAATGACGACATTAAAAAATAATTTTTCTTAAAGGCATTTGAGTGGGTTTTTTTTTCTAACGGACAGATTTTTCTAAAAGTTTGCAGATAAGTACTTTAGACTAAAAGATATATGAATTAAAAATAGGGGATCACCCTATTTTACAGATTAAACTTATGGGAGAGCATCACTATTTACTAAAATTTGTTGAAAAAAAAAACATGGCATTAAAAATAAGAAAGATTCAGCATATTAAAATGATATTTTTAAAATATTTTCATCACCGTTTGTAACTTATAATGTATTCTGTCAAAAACGCACCGAAAATACAAGACGAACATAAAATCACATTTGTGCCCAGACCAAAATGAATAAAAAAACTATGCCAAAACTGTGAATTTTTATATATATTTTTCTATATAAAAAATTTTCAACAGACAGATTTCCTTTATTTTTCAGAGTCATTCCTCTGATATAAGTGCTTTCTGAAAATTGTAAAAAATACATACGTCACCAGGTTTGTTTTTTAACTAAAACTTATTTATTATTGAAATTTTAGCCGAATTTGCATAAAAACAATAAAATGTGACTTTTTGTACCTTCAACACATAGATCTTAAATTTTTGGCTTTTTTTTATCATTCTACTTAAAATGAGAAATTCATTCTTTTTTTTTTTTTTTAATCAAAATCAAAATCAGCTGTAACCCGCTGAAACGTCCTTAAGTGTCCCAGTACTTAGGTACATGCGGATTCTTTTGTTATTGTTGTTGTATTGGAGCTTACCGTCGCTGCGATAGTATTTCAATCATATAGCGACGTCCAGCTAATTACAGGTGGAGGAAGACCCGGGGTACCCGGGCGATTCTTTTGTAACATCAAGTGACAATGCTGATTTTTCAACATACATTAATAAACATCATACACATACCTATTTATCTATATTTATACAATTCTTTAATACGAGGGAAGTTCAAATTGAAATGCAATTCCTAGCATATCTAGAAAGGATTTGTTAATTTTCACAAACCAACAATCGGATTCCTTCAAAGTATTCATCTCCATGAGCTATGCACAGTTTCAACCTTTTGATCCAATTTTTAAAGGCAGTTTCATAGTCGTTTCTGGGTATACCCTTGAGACACTGGAAGATGGCTGAACCAAGATCTTTTCGTGTTTTGTATTTTCGTCCAGTGAGGTACTTTTTGAGCCTCAGGAACAGGAAGTAGTCACAGGGGGCAAGGTCTGGAGAATACGGCGGGTGCGGAAGCTCTACAACCTTTTCCTGCCTTAAAAAAATCGCGTACAATAGCCGCTTTGTGGCTAGACGCGTTGTCATGCAGCAACCTGACCCCCGACAAACCTGTTGCTGGCCTGCATCTATTGAAATATTTCTTCAACTTTTTTAGAACAGCCCCTCTGTAGAACTTGCTATTGACCGATTTACCTTTTGGAACAGTAATTTGTATAGCAGGCCCTTGATTTGTGAAGAAAACTGTATACATAACCTTTCTGATGCTCATTGTGCGTTTGGCTATACATGGCCTTTTCATGTCTTTTGTAGCCTATATTTTGTCTTCATGTTTTCGTTTGGGCTCATAGAAATGCGCCCATGTCTCGTCGCCTGTGACGATATTGGCTAACGAGCGATTATTGTATTTTGGGTACATTTTCAGCAAAGATTTTGCCATTTTCACGCGGAGGCACTTCTGCTCCTCTGTGAGCAAATGGGGTATCCATCGCGCAGTTATCTTATTCATTTTAAGGTGCTTCCTTAGAAGTGAATGAACTGCCCCTATTGAGATGCCTACCATTCGGGCTATTTCCCTAACAGTGAATCTTGCAATACAATTTCTCTGACTTTTTCTACCATTTTGGGACTGGTTGCTGTCTTTCTGCGAGGGCCACATGGGGCATCTTGCAAGGATGTTATTCCACTTGCAAATTTCTTGCACCACCTAGTAACCGATGCATAGGACAGCTCACCAGGTCTATAAATTAAGCATATTTCATGAAATATCTCTTTTGGAAAGAAAACAGCGGTTTTTGATGTAGGCCCGTATTTGGGCGGCGAACGCAGATTTTTTACCATTTTATCATTAGTATGTACGAGAATGCAATGTTTCTCGTTGTGTAGCCGAGGCTAGAGAGGACAGATTTACACAAAACTGGTTTCAACTGAGAGATAATTGATGCCCCTAGGCGATCCAAGTAGGTTTTTTTGTGAAAAGCGTGCATAGTTACATGATATAACCCAAGTTGCATTTGAAGAAGTTTGAATTTTATAACTTTTACATCAATTATAATGTATGACACCTAAAGTTTTATATTTACACTTTCTTCTGACCAGTTGGAAGTGTTTTTCTGGGACTTCTAGATAAAACAAGAATTGCTATTCAAGCATAATTTATATATACTTTATTAATTTATGGTATTCTTCTTTCAATTTTCCTATCTATTTACCTATTGAATCATTAATTCAATACTTTCTATCTTGCTTATTGGTTATTCAATGAGAGAATGGATCACTGCCATTATATTCTCAATAAAAATTATGGGTGCAGGAAAAAAACAAAAATATTTTTTCCAGACTGAGCGCAGTTTCTGGATCATAAGTAGACTGCTATTAAGTATAGTTTGTCCTACACCAGAAACAATAGAGGAATTTCCTAGCTAACTGCAAGGGCAAGATAAGCCAGTGGCAATATGCTGAGTATCAAACCCCGTTATATTCATATATAGTCAGGGGCCACAGGGACGTGCATGTCATACAGAGGTCTGCAGGAGTGTCACGTGTCTTGGTGAAAACTCAATTCATTTATACTCTATTGCAATACCCCTTGTATGTCTAAACAAGTGTTGAACAGTTGAAATTGTGAAGTGAAAA
>CM037781.1:40412497-40462497 GCA_021229015.1 Solen grandis | reverse complement strand
AATGAAGGATGGATTTGTTATAATCGCATCTCAAAGTATGCATTCAACAGAATGAAATAGAAATGGTCTACGAACGAACCATTCAAACACAGTTCTTGAGTTGTTAAGGCTTTAAGGCTTAACCATTCATAGACCGATAGCAGACTGTCTAGCTTAGATGAAAAGGGCAAGGTGATACTTTTTGGCCACTATGTAAATTTTCAATCCAGTTTTTATTGACCAATTAAGCTGATTGCATGCAGTGGTTACAGCTATTATTGTGGCTTGTATGCAAATTTCAGGGATATAGGGGACTATTGTTTACAACTTGGTGTCTTTTGTACCATAAACACCCAACAAAACAATGAATTCAGTTTTTCTAAGATTTCCAAAATTTTACTCCATCCACTAGGAAGCCAAATTGGTAGAGTCTATGGGTATATTTCATAATTCATATTGATATTAAGGCTTTATTTGAATACTTGCCTGTACATTGTTTTCTGTTTGTAATTTCTATATTTTTTATGAAATAAGGCGTAATAAAAAAAGTTACTTGTTTCCACTAACCCTACCGACCCTATTTTTTGTACCGACCCTATATTTTTTTTTTTTAAATTTTCAGGCTTTTACGGATGGAAAACGCTGTTTTTCTTCAATTTCTCTAAATTAATAAGGTAAAAATGGAAAAAGTTAAAAATAAAATTAAGTTTAGCCAACCTACCGACCCTATTTTTTCGGAGATGTCAGTGGAAAAAACATTTTTTTTTTTTCCCGCCTAAATGCTAACAAAATCATTGTTCTCATATTCATATTTTTGTTTCTTATGTCACAACTCAGCAGGAAGTAAAGTAAAGAATATTCTGTTTTTGCACTGTTCTATATAACAACATACATCCAAATCTATGTATCATTCAGCCTTGTCATTACTGTGACCAATCATATTATTGTTATCATACAAATATTAAATTAGTTTCATTTTGGTTTATAATTACTGTAGAATCATTAATTTTCGTGGGAAACTAATTTTCGTTGATTTTGTGGATGAATTTATCCACGAATATTAATCCCCACGAAACTGTTTATTTGATAGACCTCACAGTTTTCTAGAACTTGGTTCCTTTATTTAATCACAAATTCCACGAAATTTAATGTCAATGAAAATTAATGATTTTACAGTAGTGTGTTCTTTCAATTATGCATGCATTGGAAAGAGACTTAGGACATATTATTGTTATCAATAGGAATATTTAATTGGTTTCATTTTGGTTTATAATTATTGTGCACTTTCAATTATGTATGCATTGGAAAGAGACTTGGGACATACAAAGTATAAGGTATTGGAAACTTCAGACCATTACTTAACCCTTTCCCACATATATACTCATTTTGACGCCCTCAATAGGTATCACATAAAGCCTGATCTGCAGAAAACCACAGTTAAACCTTACCAAATTTAATTATAAAATCCTCATTTCCAGACCACTGAGGAGCAGCGAACAGCATAAAACCTGATCAGGCTGAGAGTTACTCGCAGGCTGATCTGGTTTTATGCTGTTCGCATAGGTCTTTTCATGGTTTCCTCTATGAAGGAAAGGGTTAAACTATCAGGTACAACCATTACTTAAACTATCAGGTACATATATGGGTACAATATGGATACATATTTCTACAGTTTAGGAGTTTCGCAACCAACTATCAGGAGGTACCAGGTGGACTTAGTAGCTTGGGAAACCTGACAGTCTTTTTAACCCCCCCTACACATGGCTATAATGTTTCAGTACTGAACGTTTGTCATTATCATAGAAGAAGAAGAAGATCAGCTATATTAAACGTATGTGGAAGATTCCATAGCATGTGGATACTAGAGGTGCTAATCCTTGCAATACTGACTTGTGGAAACAGTAAAACATTTGTCACCTGTTTTGCAATCAAACACCTGCAGTTTAACAAAATAGCAGCCTCCCCAAAGTACCAAGAGATATGCATTATAGATGGGAAATAGATTTTTCCAAGGTTTTCAACCTAGACATGGGGTGTACACTACACATGGGTATTATGGTAACTAGCAGTTTGCTTTTCGTTCAAATAAATGATTCTCATTTACCCCCCCACCCCCAAAATAAAAAATACACCTAGCAAAAACAGATTGCCTATTTATTATTAAGTGAAAACAAAAATTTAATATTCTGAATCTGATCCAAATATTATGTCAACTTAATACTCAAATCTATTCCTTGCCATACCTAGTTAACACATTTTTTTCTTCTGTAGATTGAAACAAGTCCTTACAGTTACTATAAATTATGTGACCAGTACTTTACACCTGGGATGCTTCTTGTCTTTTTTCTTTTATTGTAATGGCGAGCAGTCATTTTCTGTTTAGTAAGGCCATATTTTAGACTTTATGGTCAAGAATTTCCCATATGTGGGTCCTTTTTTTTTTTTTTGCTGAAGAAACAGTATCAGAAGAGACAGTAGTTGGATACAAGGGAGTCTGGGTGCGATACCCTAGATCATTTTGCAAATAGACCCTTGGGTTTTTTTGCAGAGTGCCACTCAAGGGTGCATCTGGTACCAATTTTATATGTCTTAGGTTTGACGTGGTGACCAGAGGACTGCGCTTTTGCTCAGGTATATAAAGGAAACACTCTTGCCCCAAACAAGATTTAGACGCACAACCTTCAGATCCCCTGTCCTGTACACTACCACTTGACCATGGAGCCATAAAGTAAATTACAAACCATCCAGTTATAAAGAAATGGATAAATGTTATCAGTATCTTCATTAAATAAAAATCCACTAACATTTTAAAACAACAGCATATTTCAGTAAAACTTCAAAGCTTTGTCTGTTTCTTTTATTCACTTAAGTTTCTATTTTATATTAAAAAAATAATCTTTTTTCAATTTCCCTAAGTTAATTTCACATTTTCTAATTTCAAGACTCCATTCTTTAATATGCTTCATATCATTTTGCAAACATTCACCCAATGCAAAAACTAAACAAAGGTAATTGTAGAGCTATGTGATTTCTCTTTCAGTTTCTAAATTTAGGGCAAGCAAAAACACTTCATTACATGAACACACAAGTACAGAACATGTTCTGACCATGTTCCAAACAACGAGCCCTGTTGTAGGAAGTTGTCAGACATGTTTATACATGAAGCTGTTGCTCAACACTCACACATAACAATACATGCAGGAATGTCTGAATCACAATCCACCTTTACAGTCTTTAGCAGAAAAAATCCAAGCCCCACCTTCCTCATTCATAGCCAGGTCAACTGCTCATAAACCCTATCATAAACAAGACCAGATGTTCCTTTGTGTAAATCAGGTCAACCATTGACTACCTGTAGATAGAACTATTATATCTGGTTATAAAATAACTTACCAAAAAATATTTTCATGGGGGACTTGACTATTTGAGTTTACTGCCGCTTCGACAGTAATATACCATTTGTTACTATCTTTGTTAATTGTAAAAATATAATTGTAATCCCTCGTTAATCATGCAAATTCATATCCAATATCTCATTCTCTTCTAACAAAGTCATTGTCAGCTGATTGATAAGAGAGCCTGTCCCAGAGCAAGAGGTCATGAGTTCAATTCTTGGCTTTGTCATACTTACGTTGTTGAAAATGGCACTGGTGAAGCATGAGGTTTGTATGTGGTAATTTCCAGACAAGGCTAGAGCTATCACTTAAGGTGTTTAATAACCACGTGTCCCACCTTGTCTACATGTAATGTGAGGATAGATTGCTTGTGGGTTCCAGCCTTGTAGGAGAGGGGATATACATAAGTACTAGTCCAAGGAACTTGTTCTGCAGGACTGTCAGGGTAATGAGACTGGGTGTGGTAACATGCCACTTGTCTATAGCATGTACATACTCATGTATATTGTGCACATTAAACAAGCTCAACTCGTAAAAACAATGCAATACATATTACTAGTCCCCAGTGTAGTGGTGGGCCTATTTGTAAAATGCGCTAGAGTATCACACATGTAACCAACCACTGTCACTTTTACATGCTGTCTACAGGACTCCACTGGTAATAAGTGCTAAATTGCACTTCCGTGGGTTATCCTTGACCACAAGATCCAAATAAATACACAAACTATCTCCTTCTACTTCTATATGCACTAAGAAGAGTTAAGTAACTCACATATTTGCAACTCATATATCAAATAATCTCTCTCCCAACCAAGGCTATCACTGAAGGTGATAAATACCCCCACTACATCATCACTGACTCAACATAATAAAACAATATTTATTTTTTTATTGTAATGGCTAGCAATCATTTTCTGATCACTATGGCAATATTTTAGACATAATGGTCAAGGATTTCCCATGTTTGGGTCCTATTTTTTGCTGAAGAGACAGCATCGGAAGAGACAGTAGTTTAATACAAGTTTGACACAGACACCAGAGGAAGTGCCCAGGCTGGGATTTGAACCCCAGACCTCCCGAACGCTTAGCTGACACTCTATCACTGCGATATTGCGCCGGTTTAGGGTATTTATTAAATATTTAACTTTTTTTTGGACTGAAAAACGGTATGCAACATGCTGACACAGATCATGATAGAACAGGACACTGGCCATGGTTGCTATGGAGCCCCACATCATGTTGTGAAGCTGAGGTATAAATGACTCTTATTTCAGACACACACTCTCAGTCATGCTTCTCTTCAACGTCTCTATGTTATGGCACACACATTCATGATTTTCATTTTTCATCAAGATATAAAGTTAAGTAAACAATTTCACTCATTATGTATACACTTTCAAGCATTCACTTATCCTGCCTCAAGTACATACATGGCCATATCTACATCAGTTTCAAACCCATTGTGTATTGTCAAAATAAACACTCTGTGTCTTTGTTCTCCCCAGCTCAGAGCTGTTGCAGATTTGTGGACCTTGTTCAGATGGGGGCCAATTTAGTATATAACGATCCCTTTGTTCAGCTCAATTATCAATGAAAAGTTTGAAAACTTACACCTCTCTCAGGACCTGCCTGGGATCATTACCTGCATGAATTCACTGATGGGGAATTAATGGCTCGACTTTTCTCATGCTTACATGTTTTATAACAAAGGGCTCCAGGGATTGTTAACTAAGCCCCATTGTGGGCCCAAGATCATGTTAACACAAGATACTGGAGAATTAACCCTTTCCCTCATAGAGGAAACCATGAAAAGACCTATGCAAACAGCATAAAACCAGATCAGCCTGCGAGTTACTCGCAGGCTGATCTGGTTTTATGCTGTTTGCTGCTCCTCAGTGGTCTGGAAATGAGGACTTTATAATTAAATTTGGTAAGGTTTAACTGTGGTTTTCTGCAGATCAGGCTTTATGTGGTACCTATTGAGTGCGTCAAAATGAGTCTATATGAGGGAAAGGGTTAAGAATTTTTTTCTGAATACCCGAGAGCCAACTAGCAGAATTTATGAAGTTAAATATAATTTTCCTCCCTATGACTGATAATCAAGTGTAAGTAACACTTGTAATAATCCCCTCAAAATAGTTCCTGGGTTGGACCAGTACTTGACACTGGGAGAGTCTTGAACAATTAGTAGTGTTTTATGTAAGCTTTAATTGTTTTTATTGGTGTAAGATAAATATAGTTAAACAATACACAGAAAAAGAAAGACATTAAATGAAAATGCATAATAAATAGAAGAAGAGAAAGAAAGAAAAACACATTTAAATAGGAAGACTTATAATTCTTCTGAGACGGTTATGGAGGTATTGAATATAAAGGAAGTACATGAATGTACTTTGTATGTGCAAAGTATGACACCATAGCAAAAAAGAAAAAGAAAACGTGACACCTGCCTCTGTATTACAGATTTATAAGATATAAATTATTCAGAGTTTTGACAGGTTTACAAGTTAACTCAAACTCTGCTATCTGAGATTTTCGTCATAGGACACAAAATAGCTTGAAGATAAACATTGCATTAGGGATAGAATGCTGCAGTTACCACAAAACAAGACAAATATTTCACCTGCATGATGTTTATTTAGAATACAAAGATGTCACCTGCATCCTACAATTTGGGAGACATGCTCCCCATTCCATATCTATCAACAGCACTTCATGCCTTGCCTGCACAGCATTCAATATCAGTCACTCTGTCAGCGAAATTATTTATTACATTCATTCACATGAATTTGATTAAACCCTTTACCTCATGAATATTCATGTAACAACTCTTGACCTGACGAATATTTATTTCCTTTACTCTAAAAGGTGTATGAAGCGATGACTTTTTTCTTTGCTTTGCAGACTGTGTAGAATCTGAGCTACCATATTGTATGAGCAAACAGAGGGGACCCTGATCTGACTGTGTAGAATCTGAGCTACAATATTGTACGAGCAAACAGAGGGGACCCTGATCCGACTGTGTAGAATCTGAGCTACAGTATTGTACGAGCAAACAGAGGGGACCCTGATCTGACTGTGTAGAATCTGAGCTACAGTATTGTACGAGCAAACAGAGGAGACCCTGATCTGACAGTTCCTGGAAGGAGCTGTCTGGTCTGGGTTTGCCAATATATCAAAATGGGTGTGAATCCCGGTAGGGTCATTCAGATTTTCATGTGAGGAAGCCTTCCAGCTGGCTTGCGGTAGGTCGGTGGTTCTACCCCGATGCCTCCTTGCATTTGGGGTCTTCCTCCACCTGTAATTAGCTGGACGTCGCTATATGACTGAAATACTGTCGAAGCGACGGTAAACTCAAATAGTCAAGTCAAAATTGGCATATATGAGTATGATGTAAATTGTCACACACATTTCACTTGTACAGCAATGATTACCATCAATTTACCTACATTAAATTCAATTACTTGCATTTTACACATACAGCAATTTATCACATTTATTACCCCCCCCCCCCTTCCATTTCACCATTACAACATTTATATACTAAATTATTTTTTTCAACCTACATTTAATCCAACTAGAAATATCACCGAAGATGATTAATATCCCACTCAGTGCTTTGATCAGATTATGAAGCCTTATTGATATGACAAATTCTTAATCAAAAAGGGCAAAAATTTAGGAAATTTGTCATAACTACTTGGCCATTTTTCCAGATCAAAATGTGTACCAAACTAAATCTGTAGAGCCTATGATGAGTTATCAATCTCACAATTCTGAGTTGGAAAGGGGCCATAACTGTGTCAAAAGTTGAGGAATTTTGCCCTATGTTGAACTTGGCTCTCAGTTAACACATGTACCAAATATCTGTAGGGTCTGTGACAAGTTATTGATTTTCGACAAATTTTAAGTGGAAAAGGGCCATAATCATGTCAAAATTTTACGGATTTTGCCCAGAGATGAATTTAATATTCAGTTTATGGAGATAGACATGTGTGCCAAATATTCTCTACATTCATTGAGCCTATGATGAGTTACTCATCCGACGAGGTACTTTTGGCAAATTCATTAAATGACAGTCATTCTATCTGTACAACCTACATCCAAAAATAAAATCGTAATTTAATGAAAATGAAATATCTGCACAACAATTTACATCACCTTTATTAAACCTTTCTCTCATATAGACTCATTTTGATGCCCTCAATAGGTATCACATAAAGCCTGATCTGCGGAAAACCACAGTTAAACCTTACCAAATTTAATTATAAAATCCTCATTTCCAGACCACTGAAGAGCAGCGAACAGCATAAAACCTGATCAGCCTGTGAGTTACTCGCAGGCTGATCTGGTTTTATGCTGTTCGCATAGGTCTTTTCATGGCGTCCTCTATGAGGGGAAGGGTTCAATTCAATTATATGCATTTAACCAGCACAATAAAGTAGTCATCAATATATAAGGTGCATAAATTTCATCTGCATAACAACTGATTACTTTTATTTCACTTACATTAAGCACTTTGATATCATCTGCAAAGTGGTATTTTTTGGGATGCCGATAAGTGCAGTATAACATTCAATTAGAAGCAACGAACTAACGAAATTACACGTCATTTAATACTGTTGACTACATAATATGCAAAAATAAAATAAAGAAGAGGGCCATCATGGCCCTACATCATTCACCTAAATACCACTGCTAAATAGGCAACCTTAAGTATTATGAACTATAACTCCCATACAAGGCATAATAATCCTTGGTTTATCAACATTATGTATACATCTGATCAAGATTGCTTTATAAATAAATGTGGATGCTAGAATGTAAACAAAGTTAAATATGACATTCTTTATACTTTAAGCGCCGTAATTGGAGATAGTGGTCCAATACTTAGTCAGCCTTGGCAAGATAATAGTCATTAACATTACCATTTTTGTAGGAAGTTCCAATAGATTTATGTAGGAGATTCCAATAGAACATCTGTGCCAAAACATTTTAAAATCTGGCCAGTAGTTTTTAGAGCAAAAGTCTTTTAAAGTTTTCACTATATACATTTAAGAAAAATAGCCCCCTCACAGCCATGTTTTTTTATGGACTGGAATAATTTTAGCAATCTTGGTAGAGGGTTACCAAAGGAACATCTGTATTAAAACATTTTGAAATCTGGCCACTAGTTTTAAAGGAGATGGTTTTATTATTTTTTCTTTCTGTTGCCATGGCAACCAGAGTTCTACATGGATCAAGTTTATTTTCGCAACTTTTGCGTGTTGTGCTTAGGTGAGCTAAAAATTAATGATATTATTAATAATAAACACATTGGGGCTAACCTTGACAAAAATATGATAAGACTGCTAATACTAATTACATCAGGAGACCTGCTTTTACTGTAAATTCCCTAAAAATCAGAACCAACACATGATGGTGTATACTAAACTTGCATACATGTACCTTTGTACACCATGCACCTTGACTGCACATGCACATGCCCGTGCTACTACAGGAAGTGTAATTATAACAGGATGCAATGCACCTCTGACTTCCGCAGGCAACAGAAATAGTTTGACATTCCTGCCAAGTGTCTGTGCAGCGTGCCAGTCTCCCCCCAACCTTGCCAATTCCTGCTGATGGTTGAGCTCACTTTTCATATCTTCATGGTAATTTTGAGAAAATATGTGTAAAATATGTGCGAAATATGTGCATATTGTATTCACCTTCAACAGGTTGAAAGTAGCAAATACAAGAACCCATTTTGTGACATAAATATTTGATGGTTTTACATTTTGAAAACTACCATTCCTTTCTCCTTCATAAATGCTGCTCCATTACATTAGAACAAAAAAAAAATGAAAATTTTCTCCTATAAAACACAGTGCATTTAATTTACTTGTATGACTGAAGCATTTCAGGATTGGCTGGCCTGGTTGCAGGATAAGGCGACTGGGTGTGGTATCATGTGTGAGCATTAATTCTTGGTTATTCCTCCCCATATGACTGAAACACTGTTGGTGGGATGTTAACCCCTACCCGGCTGGAACCGTAAGTGCTAACCTTTGCCACCAGTGAAGAGCCAGGCCAGCCTGCACATCTGTGCAGGCTGGCCTGGCTCTTTACTGTTGGATGACCAACTACAAGTTTTCATCTTGTTATCCCTAAAATTGATAATGGACAATTCCAAAAAAGATGCCGGGTAAGTCCATTTGAGAAATTCAGCTGGTTAAGGGTTAAAAACTAGCAGGAATCCTTTGGTGCCTAGGGTGGCAAATAAATCAAGCTGAACAGACTGATAAAATGCCTGTAATTGTTTTTCCTCCACACAAAAAGAACTCCCTAATTAACATCGTGCACATCTTCTGTCCAAAAAGCCTTTAATTAGTTCAATTAGCCTCATGCTTGCTGATAAGCCTAGAAAATTTAATGTGGGAGACCCTAAAACCCAGGCCCTAGAGGTTATGACCTTCAGATAGGGTAACTTTAATGAGGTACTCCTCAGTTTGTGACTGAACCTTCTTAACAGCTGCATTTATTTTTTTCTTTAATTAAGAAATATCATATTCTATATCACTTGAAAGTTTCAGATTTTAAAGAAACTTGTGATCAAGCCTTCATCCCTGTTTAAAGATGACTGCGTTCGCCTTTTTCATTTTCCTCTTGAAACAACATCATCAGTTGTTAGAAACACAAAGTAAATACTCCATAAGATGATAAATTAAGTATATTTTGAAGAAATTATTACCTTTGGGAAGATTTTGAGGAAAATATTACATTTGAGTAAAATATTATTATATTAATTATATTTTGATGGCTGTATTACAGTTGGGAAGATAATAGATATTTTGATAGAAATATTACATTGGAGTAAAATATTATTCAAAAAGTGTCTCAAATTATTTATTTTCTCTGAGTAGTTAGATTCATATATAAGTTAAAATATTTCTGTTATGCCATACTGTAATATTCATAAATTGTCAAGAAGTCTAAATAGGACTGTTTTGTTTTTTAATTTTCTTGTTTCAGGCAGTGCAACAGTTGTTAAGGTAATCTATCCAACAGTCAATTGTGATCATGGTCCATCAAAAGATTGTTGGAATTTTATAGTAAATACAAACATTTATAGACTTCGAGTAAAAGAGCCTTTAACTCTAAGTCAATGGATGCTTGCATCTGTACTGAAATCTTTTATGTATTTGAAGAACCATGATTATAATTTAATGATGGATGGATTACCTTAAGGTTTCAACATTTCTCAGCATGTATGTCAACAGCTGTATCACACAGCCTCACCACTTGGACAAATAAAACAAGAGTACAAGACTTGACTTGACTATTTAAGTTTACCGTCGCCTCGACAGTAATTTCAGTCAAATAACAATGTCCAGCTAATTACAGATGGAGGAAGACCCCAAATGCACGGAGACATCCGGGTAGAACCACCGACCTACTGCAAGCCAGCTGGAAGGCTTCCTCACATGAAAATCCGAATGACCCAGCCAGGATTCAAACCCACGCGGTGAGGGGCTGAATGAGTGTTAAAGTCATTGACTTTACCCTCTCGGCCCAAGAGTACAATAGCATGCATGCAAATGATTCTTCTAAAAGAAAGGTGGGACTGAACCTAAGAGATATGGCCCTTGATGAGAATGTATCCTTTGTAGTAGTGACCAATAATAAGTTGGATGACAGTAGTTTTGATAGTTTAAAAAAGTAAAAATTTTCAGGGTGACTACGCTGCCGCCAAGGACACCAGAGCGATGGCAATACCTGGAAAAACAGCTGAGCTAATAAAACCATGTTACCAGTCTACAATCAGGGTATCAAGGGTTTATTAGACTAGTCAGTTTGAGGTTAGTGCAGTGAAATTAATTAAAAATATTTGGTTTATCTGTATCAATGTTTAAATATGCTGGTGTTCTACAAGACATCAGATTTAATATATGCCCAGACCTTTAGAATCCAACATGTCCCCCATGTACGACCAGATTTTCCCAGTAATTCTATCCCTTAACATGTGAAGCAAAGCCCATATGTCTGATAAATCAGCAAATAATTGCAGTTTGTCCAATTTTTCCGTCTAGGTCACAACTGCCTTGATCCTTAGCTGCAGGTTTGGGGTATTTTCTTATGTTTTTTTTTATTATTTTGCATTTTAATTGCTTGTTACTTGAGTTTGCTTCCTCTGGCTGTTTTCCAGGTCAGTTAATAGACAATGCTACAGTAAATCATGTCTTTCAACAGTGTGTCTATTATTCTTCAATTTTGATGGTAAAAGGTTTGTTTGTGCCTCCTAGAAGTTTCATTTGAAGAAGCTTTCAAGCAGCTTGTGATGGGCCAATGGGTTTAAACCTATGTCTATGTGTTCTCCAGGTCTTCATTCAATTCACCTGAGGTTCTGAAATTCTCCATATAAGTTACTGAATTAAGGTAATCCATCCATCATTTCATTATAATCATGGTCCTTCAAATGCTTAAATAGACCACAGAGCAAATGCAAGCATTCACTGACATGGAGTTTTTGGCTATTTGCTCTGTAAGTTTACAAAGGTAAAATACACTTGATGGACCATGATCACAATTTTATGATTGACAGAATACCTGAAACTGACCAGTGACTGGTTGAAAATCTCAAGTGTACATTTATATATCCCACTAGACAATGTGTTGAATTTTCCATCAGCATGTAGATTAGGTGTTCAAAGGAATGCTCAATGATTAACGTAGGCTTACATCTCATTTCAGAGTGAAACGGTCAATTAGCTGGACATCAGAGTGAAACGGTCTGTTTATTAGCTGGACTTAATGACTGAAATAGTCCAATGCAACAGAAAAGCAAAATGGCATGGCATTTTTTTTTCCAAGGAAGGGAGATCCCTTTATCTCTGGTTGTTAATCATTGTTTTATACAATTCAGTTAAAATCCTCTTAATACTGGCATGGCTCACTGAATCAAAGCACTGATAGTGCTGGATGAATACAAAACAATCAGAAAACAGGCAGAATTTTAAAATCTGTACATTACACATCTGTAGCCTGTTTTAATATGTGATAAAAGATACATCAACTATTCTGTTTAGTTCATGTTGAAAAAATTCCTTTTGAGCAACTTGTAAATGCACAGGTATGCATTTACAGTTTTGAGTTTTATAATTATGTCAATGGCTCCTTTTACTTGTGACAAGGGTTTTGTTGTAATGATAAATGAACAAAGCAAAGAAAAATGGCAGAATGGTGCGAAAATAAAGTAGACCCCCACTTGACAAATGTCGCTTTCTTACTAAGATAATGTGGTAAGGTTTATCAAACACATATATAATTGATATTGGGTTTTGCCTATGAAATTATAAAAATGTTGCAGTTTTCTTTCTTAACCGAAAAGTTTCAGTATTAAATACTTTTGACCTCACAACTATTCTTGCGTAGCAATACAAATCAAGGCTCAGCTCTGGTTCATAACCCTTTCCTCATATAGACTCATTTTGACGCCCTTAATAGGTACCACATAAAGCCTGATCTGCAGAAAACCACAGTTAAACCTTACCAAATTAAATTACAAAATCATCATTTCCAGACCACTGAGGAGCAGTGAACAGCATAAAACCTGATCAGCCTGCGAGTTACTCGCAGGCTGATCTGGTTTTATGCTGTTCGCATAGGTCTTTTCATGGTGTCCTCTATGAGGGAAAGGGTTAAAGCTTGCTTCACGCATTCACTTCTCAGTCCAAGAAAGGGTGTTTGGCTCTAGTTGCTGACTTATGATCTGACTTAACGTCTCGGTGCTTTGACTTCTACATTTGGCCTAGTCACTCGTACTGAAGCCTTCCAGCTGGCTTGTAGTGAGTCAGTGTTTCATGCATTCAGGATCTCCCT
This sequence comes from Solen grandis, assembly GCA_021229015.1. Lineage (NCBI taxonomy): Eukaryota > Metazoa > Mollusca > Bivalvia > Adapedonta > Solenidae > Solen > Solen grandis. Next base: position 40,449,262 of record CM037781.1, on the reverse strand, counting down.
CAATCTATTAATAACTAGACATCTCTATAGGACTGAAATACTGTCAACACAATGATAAACTCAAAAATGATACAAAAAAAAGATAACAAAAACATATAGACCAAAAAACAATCCCACAATTCTACATCCCCTAGTGAAATTGTACATCAGCAACATGAAATCATCAGTGTCCTCAGACGGGTTCCCCCCAGACCAAAACCATACCAGTAAACAACTAGTTCTACCTATACATCAACGGTCTCCCACAAAAGTCTCCCAGAATTCTCCCAGACAAGACCATACCTTCCATATGGAACCTTTGTTCGCGCTCCCAATCAATTGAATCAGCATTCAGCGTGATATAAAAGTCTCCTCCATTAGGCTGGAATTATGGATGATTTAAGCAGTGACAATTTCGTGATCTGTCCATTTATCACCAGGACTAACTGTCTCCGTAGAACATGATGCCATAATGGCAGAATCTGATTGTCAATGTTTTCCATAAAAAAACTTCCTCCGTCCTCCACATTTTATTCCAAAACAACCTTGCTGCACCGGTTGCAAAGGACAAGTGGTTAGAGTGTCCACCCTGAGAGCAGGATGTGGCAAGTTCAATCCTATACTGCCAAATGCAAAAGTCATTAACAAACCCACAGGTGATGCTTTCTTGCTTGGCACTCAGAACAAGAAATATGAGTTCCAGGCCTGGCTGGTTTTGTTTCTTTGTGTGGTATCATGCCACAGGTTCAAGGCCTGGCTGGTTTTGTTTCTTTGTGTGGTATCATGCCACAGGTTCCAGGCCTGAATGGTTTGGTGTCTTTCTGTGGTATAATGCCACATTAGAGTATTCAGCCGGATATCACAGTGTTGTAGCACTGTCAGCAAATATCCACAATTGCTTGAAATAACGTCTGTTTGCATTCTGTCTTATTTCAGTCCTACCTAGATTAAAACCTTTTTTCCAACTTCCATAGGAAAAAAGATTCTTGCAAATTAGGCTTAGTCAGACTTAGCCTAAGACAGAACTAGAGCTGTGCTGCCAAGTTATAGGAAAGAAGCTCTCAGAAACCTTTCAGAAACTTTGGCTATTTCAATGCCTCCCTGTATGATGTGCCTGGGGGGTCTTCAAAGAACGAGGCTCAATCCTATATAAGGCAACTGTAACAATGGATAAATATTTCAAATCAGACACTGGGCCAGTAAAAAACCATCAAAGAATGTGTAGCATGTGGCATAACTTTCAAAGCTGAGGTGTTCCAAATTGAATGTTCTGCAGCCATTTTGACCTTGGCAGGGTTGACTATGTAAAGTATGTATTCTGGCCTGTCCGTTTCCATCAGCACTCATTGGACAAAAGCACGAAATTCTGCAGAACGTGTTGATAAGTTGCTAAATTCTGTCAATATCAAACAAAGCAGACTAATAGAGCAATAATGCAGGCTGCCATGAGCATGTGTGAATTTGACATTACTTAGATGTGATAGTGTTGACAGATTGTCTTACGTCCAGACGTTTTGTTGGAATCACATGCCTTACCAATGAATATCATTTTGAACAAATAAATGATCATGTCATAAAGCCTAATATTTCCCTGTCTGACCTTTTCCATGTTGATAAAACATAATCAAGATGAAGTAGAAAACATCAGCAGGATATTTTCATTTTGAATTTATTTCCTAACATTATAGCAAATTATGGAGAAAAACTGTCTAAATTGAGCTTTGGAACTTTTAATAAAGATCTTGACTGGAAATTTAATATTGCAGCAACATTAGGGAAATAGGGGGACAATAAAATAGACTATCAATGATATATGAGGTCAGGCCTCTAGGCACTGTATGTCTGGTGAAAGGTCCCAACATACCAAATGCTGTTATCAATATTGCATTAGAACTTTTTTTATCATTTAAATGTATAGCTTAAGTACTCAATATCATTACTACTCTGGTAATGGATATAATGCCAAGCAAGCAACATCCCTGTAACAAAATTAAGTTATGAATAGATCACTCCTAAACTTTCCATACTGCTATCAGTTGCAGTTTTCTAATTTTAGTAACAATGACCTTGACCTCCTCCTATGTCAAAGGCCAGTAACCCTGCAGAAATAATTAAAGTTCTACTTGAATATGTTGAGATACTGAAGTAAAAGAAAGTTGGATAACACACAGGATGCCTGACTAAAGCATAAACAAGGGCTTTTCAACAACCCTAGTGCAGTTCACATTTAATTTCTTCCTTCCTTCTTTCTCATGAATTGAACACAAATCTCTTTCTCAGCCAGTGTGTATACCATATGTGTATGCTGCATTCATAAGTGTAGAAATGTAAATAATAAGTCCATTTCTGCACTATCCATTACTACCAGTTTGTTAAAATGTACTGATTATTACATATCATTACTAACAGCTCCATTATAATATACTAATAATTACACTATCCATTACCATCAGCTCCATTATATTGTATTGATTATTACACTATCCATTACCATCAGCTGCATTATATTGTATTGATTATTACACATCCATTACCATCAGCTCCATATAATGAATTTATTATTACACATCCATTACCATCAGCTCCATTATAAATGTATTGATTATTACACTATCCATTACCATCAGCTCATTATATTGTATGATTATTACACTATTCCATTACCATCAGCTCAATTATAATAATTGATTATTACACTATCCATTACCATCAGCTGCATTATATTGTATTGATTATTACACTATCCATTACCATCAGCTCCATTATAATAAGCTGATTATTACACTATCCATTACCATCAGCTCCATTATAATTAACTGATTATTACACACCATACCATCAGCTCCATTATATTGTATTGATTATTACACTATCCATTACCATCAGCTCATTATATTATGATTATTACACTATCCATTACCATCAGCTCCATTATAATTAGCTGATTATTACACTATCCATTACCATCAGCTCCATTATAATGAACTGATTATTACACAATCCATTACCATCAGCTTCATTATATTGTATTGATTATTACACTATCCATTACTATCAGCTCCATTATATTGTATTGATTATTACACTATCCATTACCATCAGCTCCATTATATTGTATTGATTATTACACTATCCATTACCATCAGCTCCATTATAATGAACTGATTATTACACAATCCATTATCATCAGCTTCAATATAATGTATTGATTATTACACTATCCATTACCATCAGCTCCATTATAATGTATTGATTATTACACTATCCATTACTATCAGCTCCATTATATTGTATTGATTATTACACTATCCATTACCATCAGCTCCATTATAATGTATTGATTATTACACTATCCATTACCATCAGCTCCATTATAATGAACTGATTATTACACAATCCATTATCATCAGCTTCATTATATTGTATTGATTATTACACTATCCATTACCATCAGCTCCATTATAATGTATTGATTATTACACTATCCATTACCATCAGCTCCATTATAATGTATTGATTATTACACTATCCATTACCATCAGCTCCATTATAATGAACTGATTATTACACAATCCATTACCATCAGCTCCAATATAATATATTGATTATTACACTATCCATTACTATCAGCTCCATTATAATGTATTGATTATTACACTATCCATTACCATCAACGCCATTATAATGAACTGATTATTACACTATCCATTACCATCAGCTCCATTATATTGTATTGATTATTACACTATCCATTACCATCAGCTCCAATATAATGAGCTGATTATTACACAATCCATTACCATCAGCTCCATTATATTGTATTGATTATTACAATATCCATTACCATCAGCTCCATTATAATGAACTGATTATTACACAATCCATTACCATCAGCTCCATTATAATGAACTGATTATTACACAATCCATTACCATCAGCTCCATTATATTGTATTGATTATTACACTATCCATTACTATCAGCTCCAATATAATAAACTAATAATTACACAATCCATTACCATCAGCTCCAATATAATAAACTAATTATTACACTATCCATTACCATCAGCTCCATTATATTGTATTGATTATTACACAATCCATTACCATCAGCTCCAATATAATAAACTAATTATTACACAATCCATTACCATCAGCTCCATTATAATGATTGATTATTACAAATCCATTACCATCAGCTCCATTATATGATGATTATTACACAATCCATTACCATCAGCTCCATTATAATGTATGATTATTACACAATCCATTACCATCAGCTCCAATATAATGTATTGATTATTACAATATCCATTACCATCAGCTCCATTATAATGAACTGATTATTACACAATCCATTACCATCAGCTCCAATATAATAAACTAATTATTACACTATCCATTACTATCAGCTCCATTATAATGTATTGATTATTATTATTATTATTATTATACCACATTTATATAGCACTCTTTTCATAGCAAGTTCAAAATTTTATTAATAAAAATATATTGTATAAAAATATATAATTAATAAAGCATCAGGTTTCTGATGGAAGAATTAGATACAGTTAACTCCCCCACTTTTTGTTACTATCAGCTCCATTATAATGTATTAATAATTACACTATCCATTACCACCAGCTTCATTATAATGTAATGATTATTACACTATTCATTACTATCAGCTCAATTACAATGTACTGAATATTACACTATTCATTACTACCAGCTCCATTATAATGTATTAATAATTACACTATCCATTACCACCAGTTTCATTATAATGTAATGATTATTACACTATTCATTACTATCAGCTCAATTACAATGTACTGAATATTACACTATTCATTACTATCAGCTCCATTATAATGTATTAATAATTACACTATCCATTACCACCAGTTTCATTATAATGTAATGATTATTACACTATTCATTACTATCAGCTCAATTACAATGTACTGAATATTACACTATTCATTACTACCAGCTCCATTATAATGTATCAATTATTACACTATCCATTACCACCAGCTTCATTATAATGTAATGATTATTACACTATTCATTACTATCAGCTCCATTATAATGTATCAATTATTACACTATCCATTACCACCAGCTTCATTATAATGTAATGATTATTACACTATTCATTACTATCAGCTCCATTATAATGTATCAATTATTACACTATCCATTACCACCAGCTTCATTATAATGTAATGATTATTACACTATTCATTACTATCAGCTCAATTACAATGTACTGAATATTGCACTATTCATTACTACCAGCTCCATTATAATGTACTGATTATTACATTATTTAATACCACCTGCTCCATTATAATGTACTGATTATAACACTATTTAATACCACCTGCTCCATTATAATGTACTGATTATAACACTATTTAATACCACCTGTTCCATTATAATGTACTGATTATAACACTATTCAATACCACCTGCTCCATCATAATGTACTGATTATAACACTATTCAATACCACCTGCTCCATTATAATGTACTGATTATTACACTATTCATTACTACCAGCACCATTATAATGTACTGAATATTACACTATTCATTACTACCAGCTCCATTATAATGTACTGAATATAACACTATTCATTACTACCAGCACCATTATGATATGCTAAATTTTACACTATTCAATACCACCTGCTCCATTATAAGGTTCTGATTATTACACTATTTATTACTACCTGCTCCATTATAATGTACTGGGTCCCATTTCACTAAACTTTGTACGAAAAAATATCTTTGTAGGTGTAAATTCACAGATGTAAAAGTATTTTTCCTGTATATTTTTTTTTACAAAAAGTGTTGTGCTTGCATAATGCAATTAACTGAGACATCTTTCTTCATCTTTTATTGTGAAAATAAGTCAATAGTAGACACTAAGTAGAACAAATATACGACTAAGATCAAATTTGTTTATGCGAAGTTTAGTGAAATGGGCCCCTGATCATTACACTACCCATTACTACCTGCTCAATTATAATGTACTGATTATTACACTATCCATTACTACCAGCTTCATTATAATGTATTGATAATTAAACTATCCATTACTACCTGCTCCAATAAAATGTATTAAAGTGTAATACAATTGTTATGTACTAACTACTAGTGGTATGGTATGTAATTCAGTGGCATGTTACCATGAAAGAAAAATGTTGGAACAGCCTTTCAATGCGTGGCAACAATCAACATTCCCAACTATATAAATAACATTCTCTAACTCAAAAAATCCTTATTAAAAGATAATGCGCAGAATTAATTATGTAGGAAACTAGTTCAATCATCCCTTCCGGTTTAAGCCAGATGTGCAGGGAACCAATACCATTATCACAATCTTCTACACAGCCTGGTTCCCTGATGTTGCAGTAATGCCATATGCAGCATGGTTTCTTGTCTTTGCAGTAATGCAATTTTCCATCATACAGAGCAGCCTGGTTCCCTGCCTAGCACTAGACCTTCATATCTACATGTGCATGTTCTAATACATAATTAAACCTGATTAAACTGAGATCTACCAGTCCTCTGCATGTACAGGCACGCATGGAGAGAATTGATTTCACCGTTCTCACACCAGCATTTAATGACTGTCTATTAGTCTACTAACAGATCAGTGGATCCAAAACCAAACCTCACTCCTGTAATTATCCGAAAACATGTTGTATACCAGTTTTATGGTCCATTAGAGCCTCCCTTCTCACTGCGTTAATGAGGAATTCCGAATAAACACACAGTTCCAAACACGTAAAAATAAACATATACATGTATCTTGAATGTGATCTCTAAATTACAATTAACTGAATCCCAGATATTTGAAAACAGGCACTATTTCTGTGTCTAATGCATGTCTACAAACAGATATTGCAATTCATTTCAATTAGCAGCTTCATGATTTAAATGTTAATTAGAAATTACTAGAAGGTTAAAATTAAGTTTGTACACATTATACAATTGTGCATTTTACACGACTCTTTAACCTGTACAATGCTGTTGGCATTTGTGACTGCCTTTGTGACCAGTGTATACCAAGATCATCCTGCATATCCGTAAATTTTCAGCAAGCATCCGCATAAAGATCTAATGGTACAGTCCAATATGAAGAAAAGACAATTACAAGCTCAATTACGGAATTTAGCATGGTAAGGGTTGAAGAAATAATTAAAAACGTAGGTTGAGATAAAAAAGAAATACAATAAGAGGTTTCAATAAAAGCTGTGTCACTTGGGCTGTGCAACTTCTCTAACTTCCATCTGGAGAGGTCTATTCCATGCTCTCTACAAGATGAAGAAAGGATAATTATTTAAAAATTAAAAAAGGAGAGTTACTGTTCTTGAGTAATGCACTTCACTTCTTTATTAAATCTATTCCTGTTTGCTATTTTGATATGAACTTCAAAGGATCTTTGAGGCATGCTCTGGACAAAGATAAACTAATAAAATGTACAAAGGGCAATAACTCTGAAAACAGCAACTGTAAAGTTTCGGTTCTTATGCACTGCATTTTTCATTCATAAAATCTATCCATATACAAAGTTTGAAGTTGATACCTTAATTCACAGGTCTTGATTTATATCAAATATGAAAAATAACAAAGGCCAGTAACTTAGAGAAAAGAAAAGGCGAAGTTAAGGATCTTGTGAACTTTTCATTAATAAGATCTATATATCTATGACATTGGAAGACTGTTTGAGTTATGATCTGGACAAAAAGTTTAACAATCTGACTGAAACTTTCCTTCTGCACCTTCCTTGTCTGTGGTTTAATTTCATAAAATTTCAACCAGGGTTCAAGTGGCAGACTTAGCTGTCACATGACTGAAATCTTCACTCAACACATCATGTCAATGTAGTTGACATTGTTATAATTATAATTTTATCAAAATCTGAGAATAGGCTCAATTTGTAATTGGCTGAAGGACACATAGACGAAGCTGAATGAAAATAAATAGTTTCTTCCTTATTTGTATAGCTTCTCTACCCTGTTACATCATAATAAGCTGAGTGTTGTACTGACATAGTGATGAAAGACTGCAAATTATCATTAACTTCATGACTATTTTCATTCATTTCATCAGGAGAAGGACCGCACATTTGGTCAATAGTTAATGTACAAACAATCCTAGTTTTAACTTTTTTTGTAAATTCAGAAAATCAGATTACACATTCGAGGTAGCATAAAAAAACACATTTTCATTAATTTCAGCATATACACACAGCACCATAGAAAAGAATGGCTTAGCATTTGGGCAAAAAAAATTTACTATTTACAAAAATAGATTTTGAAACTAGGATTGCATGAACAGAGCTTTGACCCAGCTTACACCTCAAAACTCAATTATAACTATCAGTACCAAGTTTCTGTTTTTAGTGACCTTGACATAACTCATTCCAGAATACCTTTTACTTTCAAGAGGACAATTCAGGACTTTTACATGTTTGACCTGGGAAATGTTTGCTGCTCCTGAAATGTACCTGAATGGACCCTAATGTTCACTGTTTCTTGAAATACTGGAAGTTTAGAGTGCCTGGATACACATATTGCAACCATATCTTACTTCACAAAATGGTTATAATTAACCACAGGGCACTTCAGTATACAAAAGGCAAATAAAGCAAAAAAAAACAACCTGAAAAATATTTATCATGAAAAACATGGAATTTAATAATAAAAATCACTTAAGCATAAATGGACATTTCAGGCAAGGTTTTCAAGGTCATGGATGATTTCAAGGTCATGGAAACTATCATTTTCTTCTCCAAGCAACGACATGGCCTACAACCAATGGTTGATGGCATGGTACAGTGCTGAGGCAGAACTTACGTATTATGTAACCTTCGGTTTAACTTGTGGCTCCACAATCACTGAAAATCATTGATGATTAAGCAGGTAACTAAGATCATCATCATCTGCAGCAGAAGCAACAGCAACCCTGAGTCCCTGTACACTACTTCACACTGGCTATCCAGCGTTTTCCAATTCAGCTCTTGCAGGAAAATTTCATCAGTATAATCAGACCAATGGTGGAGTCAACATTTGCATATATATGTGTTCACAACTGTCATCGCTGATTGTCACAAGTAGGGAAAATAGCCTAATTGGTCATTAAAATGAGAGTGTGGAATGGTGTAGCTCCGCAAACTCTGTTATACTGTAACCATCGGAAATGGTGACATGTCAATGGGGGTCTGTAATGGATTTCACAACAGCTAGATTCATGATTACTGCTGGCACATGGCTGCTGTACACAGCTTGTAAAACAGTAGCGGGACATCAATAAGAAGAGTGTCACCATTACCAGGCTTGCTGAAACACGACCTTGTACTCATCCATAATGCGTTATTCTCCAATAACAAATAAAGGTCAGTTTAGCAGCCCATTTTTTTCTTATCTCTCTAGTTGCATTTAAATAAATAATGAACAGAAAAATAAAATGGCGAAAAATTGTGACAGTTTGCTGATTATCATAAAAGCCCATTATAACATTCCCTGTTATAACATAAAATCATAACATAGATCCTGCATTATATTGTACCACTTCATGATTAATAATAAAGAACTTCCCTTGTACGGTACAGTTCCATTATAATGTTTTATTGGGTCAAAGTCTAGATACAATATAGCTCCATTATAATGCTATGTTTGATGCATTGCAGCTCCATTATAATGCTTTATTTTGGGTCCAAGTCTAGATACAGTACAGCTCCATTATAATGCTTTATTTTGGGTCTAAGTCAAGATACAATACAGCTCCATTATAATGCTTTATTTTGGGTCCAAGTCTAGATACAGTACAGCTCCAATATAATGCTTTATTTGGTGTTCAAGTCTAGATACAATACAGCACCATTATAATGCTTTATTTTGGGTCCAAGTCTAGATACAGTACAGCTCCATTATAATGCTTTATTTTGGGTCCAAGTCAAGATACAATACAGCTCCATTATAATGCTTTATTTTGGGTCTAAGTCAAGATACAATACAGCTCCATTATAATGCTTTATTTTGGGTCTAAGTCAAGATACAGTACAGCTCCAATATAATGCTTTTTTTGGTATCCAAGTCTAGATACAATACAGCTCCATATGTTTAATGCATTAGAGCTCCATTATAATGCTTTATTTTGGGTCCAAGTCTAGATACAATACAGCTCCATTATAATGCTTTATATTGGGTCCAAGTCAAGATACAGTACAGCTCCAATATAATGCTTTTTTTGGTATCCAAGTCTAGATACAATACAGCTCCATATGTTTAATGCATTAGAGCTCCATTATAATGCTTTATTTTGGGTCAAAGTCTAGATACAATACAGCTCCAATCTAATGCTTTATTTGGTGTCCAAGTCTAGATGCTACATTCAATTTGACTACATTAGGTCTGTAAAAATCCACTTTATGTCAACTAAACAAATCACAAAATATGGATGTGGTGTCTAAAATTTGCAATATTTTATACTGGATTTCTTATATACGAGGGCGAGTCAATAAATAACCAGCCTAACCCTATTTCGGGTTGAGATCTACCTCTTCTTTTTCAATATAATTTCCCTCCAGGGCTTTGTACTTGGATCAACGGTGTTCAAGTGCCATCAGCCCAGAAGTGAAGAAGTCAGGGTCCTTTCCATGGAACCACTCCTCAACTGCCGCCACGACTTCTTCTTCAGACCGGAAATGACGTCCACGTATATCCTTTTTCAAATTTGGAAAAAGGAAGAAGTCGCTAGGAGCCAGGTCTGTTGAGTAGGCAGGGTGCGGTATTAATTCATACCCATTTCACTCCACAGCATCATTGCAACTTTACAAGTGTGGACTCTTGCATTGTCCTGTTGCAGCAAAACACCTTTGGAGAGTTTACCACGGTGTTTCTCGCGGATGGCGTTCCTCAGCTGGTCTAGCAAGTTTGCATAGTATGCTCCGGTTATTGTACTTCTCTTGGGTAAAATGTCCAACAAAATAACACCCTTTGTGTCCCAAAAATACTGTAGCCATCACTTTGCCAGCAGATGGTTGAGTCTTGAACTTCTTTGGCCTTGGGGATCCCGGCCCTACCCATTGACGACTCTAGGCTTTATTTTCTGGTTCATAATAATGCACCCAAGTCTCATCCACAGTAACTAGATGCAAAAGGAATTCATCTTTTGACCTCAAACGCTTCAACAACGCACTGCATACTGATAATCTCGTTGCCATTTGCTCATTGCGAAGGGATTTTGGGACCCAACGTGCTGTAAGCTTGCGCATCCCTAAACGATCATGCAAGATTGTTGAAACGGTACCACGTGAAATGCCTAATGCCTGTGCTATTTCTTCAACCTGACTTCACCTATCTGAGTATACCAGATCTCTGACTTTATTACACATTTCTTCGTCGGTGGCATCAACTGGGCGTCCAGACCTGGCTTCTTCTTCTAAAGACGTTCTACCACGTTTAAACTCCCCAACCCAGAATTTAACTTGAGAAGAAGCTGGTGCAGAAGACCCATACACATCAACTAACTCAGCATGTATGTACTTACCAGTTTTACCTTTTAAATGCAAGTACCAAATTACAGCACGGTACTCCAATTTTGATGAAAAGCGTTGCTTTTACATTACTAGCCATGTTTGGCATTCAATATCTGACAAACAAATGACCGTATACACGTGTAGTTTTGTACACAGGTATAGTATATGTATTGAAACAATGCATGAAAATCATGGATGTCTCGGTTAATCGGAGATGTCATAGGCTGGTTATTTATTGACTCACCCTCGTATAATGGAGTGCACTGTAATGGACCTACACTGTATATACACACTATAATGAATCTATACACAAATACACACAATGGCTATCCATCCTCTATCTGGAAAGACCAATTCGGATCATGAGGCCTGCTACTATCTGAGACGGTATTGATTAATGCCCCTCCCCTGTAATTACATTCCTCCTTTTTTTTTTTCTTTTTTTTTTGCGGCCTGTTTTACAACTACCTTCATCCAACATCAATTATATACAGGCAGGATATCATATATTATGTGGACATTGGTTACCCTCATCCCAGATAATATTTCAATATAATTAGTCCCTCTCCTTTATAGGATATTTTCTGCTTCATAAACCCTTATAAGCTATGGCTTAATCAATTCTATATCCCACGCTTCATACCTTATTTTTCAGAATCTATATTTCTGACAATTGATGAACTCAATGACATTTAACTGCACTTATTACAATGTCTCCTAGGTTAACTTGGGAACTCACTGCACTGATCTGCACTGATTTTCTGAGGGACGGAACTATTTCCACTTAGTGCACTATTTTTTGTCAGCATCATGCACTTAGCAGTCATACTTTTTTGGTGACTTCATTTTTTTTTTAAATTTTATTTTAAACAACCTTTACTTTCAGCATTTTATCATAATGTAAATTAAGAGAAAACTTCAAACGTGATTTTTTCTTTCTTTCTTTTTCATCATTTAGTACTCATAAAACTATCATGTTTGAATTAATACAATTACAAGAAGCCAAGAAATCATTATGTGAAAATGAAAGCAATTCTAATCAGACAGACGAAGTTTGATCTCTTTCCATTTTAATTCAGGGGACTCACTAGGATCCTGGAGGGATTCTGAACACAAATGACTCTATTTCCCTTGATCATTGGATCTTTCCAGTGTTAACAAATATATTCAAACTGACTTACAAGCCATCCAGTTACAATGGGGAAAATAGGTAGTCAAAGGTCAACCTGTTTTACTCAAAATAACAGGTTTTGTTTGTGAGTAGTTGATTGAGCTATTAAGGGGACAAATTATGGAGCTTAAATTGTCACTACCAGAAACCAGAAAGGTGCATTAGCTTGCTTACAAGGCATTTTCCTCCACTGTGCCTCTGAGGAATTTGTCAATGGTAGCCAATCAATAATCAATGTCTTATATTAACCAGAACTGTCACTGAAGGGTATTAATACCTGTGTGTACTGCTTCGACACAGAAGAGGGGCAATAATTCTTACAAAATCCTTGACACAGTTATCTGCCCTTGCCTGCTGATTGGTCTTATCACGATAAATCATTATTCCAAGTTTTAAGGAATTAGCAATAGCAGTTATGAAACTTGATACAATGTGAAAGAAGGCCTGGACATAATGGGACATTACAAACATGTTTCCCATATACTCTCACCTCACTTTGTGCAGCAAGGCTATAACTCATGTGTCCACTTTAAATCCAGTATCAGAAACGATTTTCTGTTGGTTCCCACCTATTAACCGATACTGAAATCAGAAGCCAGCAGGTATGTATCTTCTTGTAGCAACATGACATTCCGTTCATCCTGATATACATGTATAGAATATCATGGAAAGCCCTATAACTCTATGCTCCAGGTGGCCTTCCTGTCATTTCTAATTTCTTTTTAATATATCTGACATTTTTTATCCACTATGATAATATTATATTTTGCTATCACTTTCAACCTGTAAGCCTATATTACACATATATAAAAATGTACTTACATTAGTCTAGACTCTGACTTATTACGGTCGAAGGTCCTCGGCAGGTGAACCAACACTGGCTCCACCTTCACTTTTATTGTGCATACTGAGGTTTTGGCCAACCAGGCATCAAGAATAGCAATATAAACATCCACTGAAACAATATAAAATATACATGAAAATAATGTTTTGTTTAAATTGTGCTCTTATAGGTGAAATAATTGTTAACCTAAAGTGTAGTTTTTCATATTACCAGGCTACAGCCTCTTAAAAGTTTGAAGTAATAAACTTAACAGGGAAGACAGATACGGTGAAGTTTCAGGGGAAAAAAAATACAATAAAATTATCTAAAGTACAGAGCTACCTGGGGGGGGGGAGGGGGGGTCTTACTTTGTTGGAAAAATAAATGCTACAATTTTTTTGTATATATACTCAGGAGAAAAAAAAACTAAACAAGGAATGTAAATTTTTCAGAACATTAAAAGGAGTGGCTATGACAAGCATTCCATAGTGTCCACCATTGATAAGCATTTGCAAATAGGGACAGCTAATGATAAGCTTTTGTATGATGACAAGCACTTGTCCATATGGCTAGCTGGTGACAGGGGTAGTCAGTGCCAATTTGCAGCTGTTGACAAGACTATGTCCATATGTGAAGCTGCTAGAAGGCACCCACTGTCAATGCCTGTATGAAAAGCACTTATCCATCAGGGCTTGCCATTGCATTCTGTATCACTGCCTTCTATATCAGGTTAATTATTCACCTCTATGACAAACTATTTTACAAAATGTTAGACAATAAGAAAAACCTGACCAGACTGAAAACACTTCTAAGTTTGAGCAGGTTTCTCATATTTTGTTCATCATCTGGCTTCAAATGCAAAAAAAATACTCCTGGAAATAGGATTTTAAATACAGAAAATAATCTAAAATGTTCTCTTCTTATCTCAAAAGCAAGTATGAGTAATGAATGGATTTAACATGATCATCCTGCAAATTACATTAAAGCTAGTCTTTTAGAAGTTGGGACTATGGATAGGTCTTTTTCCTTGATAACTCTCATTTGGTAGGTATGTGTATGGGGGGGGGAGGTTTAAACTAAACCATTTTTACATGTTCCAAGATGCCCTAGTGCAAAATGTGTATAAAATAAACATCATCCAACTACTTGGTCTGGTTGCCTAGGAAACAGCATGTGTTTATAAACACTGCCAAATCTTAACTACAGCTGCTCTGATTTCTCTTGTATGTTTTTCCCCTATCCATTCAGTGTATGTAAATTTCTGCTCATTTTATGCAATCTTTGTGCATAACCTGTATGTATTTGAGTGTATGTGCATATGTGTGTATGTTTGTGTCAGTGTGTATATGTGTGTATGTTTGTGTCAGTGCATATGTGTGTATGTTTGTGTCAGTGTGTATATGTGTGTATGTTTGTGTCAGTGTGTATATGTGTGTATGTTTGTGTCAGTGTGTATATGTGTGTATGTTTGTGTAAGTGTGTATATGTGTGTATGTTTATGTCAGTGTGTATATGTGTGTATGTTTGTGTCAGTACATATGTGTGTATGTTTGTGTCAGTGTGTATATGTGTGTATGTTTGTGTCAATGTGTATGTGTGTATGTTTGTGTCAGTGTGTATATGTGTGTATGTTTGTGTAAGTGTATATGTGTGTATGTTTGTGTCAGTGCGTATGTGTGATGTTTGTGTCAGTGTGTATATGTGTGCATGTTGTGTCAGTGTGTATATGTATGTATGTTTGTGTCAGTATGTAGTATATGTGTGTATGTTTGTGTAAGTGTGTCTATGTGTGTATGTTTGTGTCAGTGTGTATGTGTGTATGTTTGTGTCAGTGTGTATGTTTGTGTCAGTGTGTATATGTGTATATGTTTGTGTCAGTGTATGTTTGTGTCAGTGTGTATATGTGTGTATGTTTGTGTCAGTGTGTATATGTGTGCTGGAACCTTCAAGTTGAACTTTCCAAACAGGATTCATTTTAAATACTTAAGTTGCTAACATTCTTTCAAGCAATCTCTGAACCTACATGTGATTTTAAAACAGAAACAGAATTTTAAATACAGAAAATAATTTCAGAGTAGGTGAATGTCATTTCTTCCTTTCTTTCTTACATCATTTAAAAGGAAAATAACAAGTAAACTTTACTTCTTATTGCTTCAAATTAATTTTCAAGCCTCCTAATAATCAAAAAGGAAATAGAATTTTCAAAGCGGAAATAGAATTTCTTCCCTATATTGTGAAACAGAATATTTACTGGTATTATGCAAATCTCTATTTGTCATTCCTCATTGCCTCCTTCTTATATCTTTGACTTTCTCTTCCTTTTTTCATCACCCATTCTCTCCTTCCCTCTCTCCCATTCTAAATTATTTATATAATACACCACTGGTTCAGACTACAAGACATAGGAAGTGGCCATTCTGGTTATTAACAGGAGTTATCTTATGGACACGAAATTGTAAAAAAAGTAGAACTCCAAAATGAAACTATGCTCCCTGAACTATGCTTTCTCACAGGAGAAGTATGAAATTAAACAAAGGGCAATAACTCCAAAAAATGATTTGAGGTTAAGTTAAGGATCTTGTGTACTGCAAGTCTATCCACCTACTGAGTTTCAAGGTTATAATTATGTGTCAAAGTGCATGAGTTATGTTCTGCACAAAAATTAAGTATGAAATTCAACTCTTTCCCTCACATAGACTCATTTTGATGCACTCAATAGGTACCTAATAAAGCCTGATCTGCAGAAAACCACAGTTAAACCTTACCAAATTTAATTATAAAGTCCTCATTTCCAGTTGACAAAAAACTCAATTTCAAATCAGGCCAAATACATGACTGTGACATATAGTACTTGATTGATTGCTCATTATCTGCTAATTCTGTGAATTCTGTGAATAATGACATTAAGAATGGGTGGGAGGGGTAAGATCTCCATCTCCATTCCACACACCCCTGACTTCATAATGAATGTGCTGTGGTTTAAAGTTTCAGGAATACACCAATCTTAACAATTTCCTGAAAAAACAAAAAAACATATGTATTATCATTGGAGCACATTTATTTGGAATTTGCTTGTAGCTGAAATTCTTCTCGCACATTTATTCAGTATTCTCACGCATTTATTTGTTGTTTTTTCTTAAGACATCTGTTCTACTCACCCAGTCATTCAAAACGTACTTATGGTTGATGCCCTATTATGCATTTATTTAGTGAAGGAAATTACTTTTGAAACATTTTATGAATGTCTCATTTTTGTATTATTACCTTTATTTTCTGTAATTCCCCCTATGATACTAGTAATTAATGATACATGCACAGTGGCTGAAACAATAGTGTGGACAAATATAACAAATGGCCATAACTCATTTAAAATCAAGCAGAAGAAGACATGCCAACGATATGCGCAACTTGGAATAGTTCTTATTAAGGCTGTGAAGTTTAATCAAAATCCAATCAAAGGTAGCTCAGAACAAGAGGGCCAAGATGGCCCTTGGTCGCTCACCTGAGAAAGATGATTGCTTAAGAAATAAAGATGCTTGAGTGTAAAAGTGAAATCTGGCTTTTTTTTATGGTGAAATGGGCATAACTCCTAAATTTACAAGTCAATATCAGTTATAATTGAACCCAATTGTGAGATTATGGGCATAAACATTGTCTTAAAGTTTAAAAATGATTGTTAAAAAAATGAAGTTGGTAGAGAATAAACAAAGTGAAATCTTGCATTTTTTGTATTAAAAGGGACATAACTCCTGACCTAAATGACCCATCTCAGCCACAATTGAACTCAATCGAGACATTATGGTCATTAACAATGTCATAAAGTTTGAAGATGATTGCCATACTCCTTTGACGGATCTCAGCCATAATCGAACTCAATCGAGACCTTATGGTCAAAAGCATTGTCATAAAGTTTGAAGATGATTGCTCAAAAGATGAAGATGCTAGAGTATAAACAAAGTGATTTCTGGCATTTTTTGAATATTAAAAGGGGCATAACTTCTGAACTTATTGATGGATCTCAGCATCAATCGAACTCAATCGAGACCTTATGGTCATAAACATTGTAATAAAGTTTGAAGATGATTGCTTTAAAGATGAAGATGCTAGAGTATAAACAAAGTGATTTCTGGCATTTTTTGAATATTAAAAGGGGCATAACTTCTGAACTTATTGATGGATCTCAGCATCAATCGAACTCAATCGAGACCTTATGGTCATAAACATTGTAATAAAGTTTGAAGATGATTGCTTTAAAGATGAAGATGCTAGGGTGTAAACAAGTGAAATTGGCATTTTTTTATATTAAAAGGGGCTTAACTCCTGACCTAATCAACTGATCTCAGTCATAATCAAACTCAATCGAGACATTATGGTCATAAGCATTGCCATAAAGTTTGAAGATGATTGCTCAAAAGATAAAGATGCTAGAGTGTAAACAAAGTGAAATATGGCATTTTTTTTAATATTAAAAGGGGTATAACTCCTGACCTAATGGTACGATATCAGCCATAATCGAACTTGGCCGTGATTTTATGGTCATAAACATTGATATAAAGTTTGAAGATAATTGCTCATGAAATGAAGATGCTAGAGTGCAAACAATGTGAAATCTGGCTTTTTTTTAATTTTAAAAGGGGCATAACTCCTGACCTAATGTTCCGATATCAGCCATAATCGAACTCAATCGAGACCTTATGGTCATAAACATTGTTTTAAAGTTTGAAGATAATTGCTCATAAAATGAAGATGCTAGAGTGCAAACGAACAAATTGTGGACGACGGACGGATGAACGGACGGACAACGGACATTCATCGATCCTAAAAGCTCATCCTGAGCACACGTGCTCAGGTGAGCTAAAAAGCTTGACAAAATATATTTGATAAATACCATAAACACTCATGTATTGTGTGCATTTCTATGACTTCAATTTCAATTTTGGAGAAGGGGTGCGCACAATATACGAGAATTCATTTTTTTCATAGTGTTTCCAAACTTTACCCCACCCACTAAGAAGCCGATTGGTGAAGTCAATATGAGTGTATTTATATTTTAAATCTGTATTAAAGCTTCGTTGTATATACTTGCCAAAAAATTGTTGTTTGTCTGTGATTTCTACAATATAATTGTGAAATAAATGCTTACGAATCATTTTTTCGTGTTCATATTCATTTTGTTTATATTACTGTAAATCACCCAAAACTCATTCAGTACTGTACTGTACATAATAATTAATTGACAAAATAAAGCCAAATGCGATATTCGCATCCTCATTAATGAGACAAAGCATGACCACCATTATGTTATGATCATACGATCAGTTTGTCTTTAGTACATTCAGACAATATTCTAGCTAGTTAGTTCCATTTGGACAGAACTGTTTGGTTAAAGATAATTGTGTACTTCAAATTCCAAATGGAAAGGGACTTGCAACAAACAAACAACAAGCTGTCAACATTTGAAGACTATTACTCTAATTATTGGCCATAATGAACATTAACATAACAATGCAAGCTGAATGTGGATACTTAAGGTGTGAATTATAATCGTCACATGACTGACATTCCAAAGCAGTAAAACTTTTGTTACCTGTGTTCAATCGAATATCTGCAAAACACCCGCAGCTAAACAAAATTGCGGCCTCCTACATGTACAAAGAATGAGTGCGCATTATAGAAGGGAAATAGATTTTTACCAAAGTTTTGAACCTCAAACTCAGGATGCGCACTATACATGAGTGAGCACAATACGTAAGTGTTTACAGTCACATAAAATCAAGCATATCAGGATGTGCCAACAATACGTGCAACTAGGCTTGGTACTTATCAGTCTTGTAAAGTTTGATCAAAATCTGACCAAAGGTAACTGAGAAAAAGGGCGGACAAATTTAAGACCGACCAACAATCAGACACAGAACCAGCATGATAGCATCCACCCCTTTAATTCATATCTAGGGGTATATTAAGTTAAACATTAACCATTTAAAAAGCAGGAATACTTCTACTTAAAAAAAAAAGGTAATCGTCTACATCAATAATACAGTGTTTCAATGTGACGAACAAAAACCTGCGTCACAGAAAACGCACAGACCAAATTTCATTGCGTCAAGGCTGAAAAAAGTGTGCCAAAAAACGCAAAAACACGCTCTGGAAAAAACACTGATAGCAGCCTAATGCACCCTAGCACACATCACAGAAGCAAACCTTCATGAGTAAGATAAATGATGTTAATTTCAATTTTTCTTTCTTTTTTTAAAATACATGCAATATGGGAGTACAAGCCTATCTCAATATGCTAGCATATCACCTTTTCTATGCTAGATATCCATTTCAAACTGAGTCTCATCAATTCAAAATATAATCCCCACATCTTTTAATCAAGGTGTAATCCAAACAAAAATCTCCTGTGACATTAAAAACAGATGTTCATAATGCCATCTTTGAAAAAGATTTCTTGTTTGAGAACATGAAAATCATTAGTGTGAATGAGATTTACTGCTGTCATCGTGCTATTCAAACAATGGGACCAGTGAAGGGAGTTGTTCATGTATACAAATACACGGACCATATGGTGTGGTGTTTACATAACATTAACCCCATAAACAATGGACTGAGGGAGGAAATCAATCAGAGAACAACAGGTAATCTCTCTAGGTTACAACCCACGTGTAACGCGACAGGGATTGACTGAGGCCGAGTATGGAATTTTCTTAATTATCTTTTCCGATGTTTATCAATTATTTTTTTTTGCATTTGTTTCAGCATTTACTGTTAACTAATTAAAGCAGCTTGTTCACAGATTGTCACAAAGAAAGAATTAAATTTTTAACTACATATGTGAATTACATCTATCAATACCCAGCTACAGATGCATGGTCACCCAATGCAACCATCCATGATTGTAAAAACATGGGTGGTTTCACCATCACATGCAATACCAACACAAATGGTATTGAAACTATATTTAGAATTATAAAACCTATTATTATTTAGATTTTCTATTTTCATTTGCCATCATTCACACATGCGGTAACTTCATAGGCTTAAATTGCGATATTGCTACCCTGAACTCGTGAAGACACTATGTTGCGGAACTTGTCACATGGTACCGCAAGCACCTGATTTGGGGATATCATATTCTATATTCAACTGATTTAGATGAAGTTGTATTTATGAGAACAGGGTTTTCCCATGTTAAATGTGACCTACAGTTGCTGAGTCAATTGGCCAGGAAACAAAGGCATTAATTAGGGAGAGTAGAAATTATTTTATCAACATTTATATTTAACATCTTGTTGTCTTTCTAAGAACACTAGGTAACACACTATATGTGACCACAATCACTATATGTGACCACAATCACTAAAATGCACTTCAAGTCAACTCACAAAATAACAAGCTATGTGCAAATGAATGCCATGCTCCCAGGGTGACCTTATGCACTGGGGGTCAAGGTCATTTGAAGGTCAAGGTCACCTGGCAATAAGAGCTCATCAAGGTCCATGCACCTATGAAGTTTGGAGGCTGTAGGTAAAAGGACTTCAGAGTTATGGTCAAGGTTAAAGTTTTGTGACAGACAGACAGACAGACCGATCAACAATATGCCCCCACCCCAAACTATCGAAACATGGTGACTGGACTGTGATTTCAGACTTTGTCATAATGGATCTACACCATAAAGCATTCTGACGTGAATTTCACAATCACAAGGTATTACTAACTTTCAATAAAAGGAGTGTTTCTTGTTACTTGAATGAAATCATCAGGTATGTATACTGTCTACGACATGCTTTAGTGGTGCTTAAGAGAAAAAGGTCTGGCAGCTAAAGAAAACAAAAAAATACTGTCTAATGCTCTAAGATAAATATTTCTTCAAACCCAATCACTGTTCTGAAAAACCTAAGCAGACATCTTCAAATGAAACATAATTGAATCAGTAGTAAAGCAAGCAAAACCTTCTTTTAATGTGGCTTCTTCAGTCCCCCTCTTTCTCCTCTGCCTTGAAAATTTATGATGGCCAGATTAATTTCTCCCAATTGTCTAGCCAGTAATGATGGGAAAAGACTGGTTCTAGGAACAGTATATCTGCTAATGATCAGCCATTAGGATTTTTCTTTCTTTTGTAACCAGTTTTGCTGCAAATAAAATGTCAAAGTTAAAAGCCACTATTACCAGCTGTAGTACACAAAATGTTCAAGCTGTCTTGAGACTCCGCTAGACATCGGCATATAGATGAGACTATGCTGCTATTAAGTTACTGCTTGCTTCTCTCTTATTCATGCCATGTCTGGTCTATCTAAAACATTTTTTTCCTGATTGTTTGAAACAATTTTTTCTTTGCTACCATGAACCAGACACCATCAATGTTCATTTTACACATTTAACCTTGACCTCTGGTGGTTATCTGAAATTGATGAAAGCCCTTCACACTGACCTTTACCCTGCATGCCAAGGTCATACTTAAACTATAACTAGAGGTGACTACCTCTCCTGCATTCAGTTACCATTAAATGTCCCAAATGTAAGTGTTTGCATCCCTGTTGTATCGAAAGCAGGGAACCAAATCCCAAACATTTGATGTAAGAGTATAGAACTGGATGACTTGACAAGAGTGATTCCTTTAAGGGTACATGACCTACTTACTCTGAATGTTAATTATTTAGATTATTATTTCCACCTCTAACATAAACTGATAATTTAGGTAAAAGATAGACTGTTCTTTTTGAAATTTTCTGAATAATGGATCAAACACCTGCTTAGTGGAAATGGGATTAGCTAGACTTGATTCAGCGAAAAACTTACAAAATCACATGTCAAAACCTTTAAATAATCTATGCCTGTCTCACACTTCGGATAGATTTAGAATTGCTGTTCTCTGTTAATAGTGCTGCTCTCCTTTGCTTTTAAAAATAAATCTGTACCTAATCGATGTTAGATGTCTGGGTCAGTAACTGTAAACAATCAATTATCTAAAGAGGGCCCAAGTATCCGGATATGACCAGACTCTTAACTTGCTAAACTTCTTAACTGTACTTGTCCTTCCTTCATTTTTAAACAGTGCCATAAGTATAGGGGGTTCTTGACTGAAGCGCCAACCATAATCACACTGCACTGGTCACAAAAGCAGTCAAAAGTGCCCACAGCATCATACGGTTCAAGTATACCTCACAGGCTGACCTGACTTGTATCAGCGCAATTCACAAAGGCCATTAAAACAAAATGAAAACAAGTCCTATATTGCTCACTTACGTATCACTTATTTCATTATATTACTTATTTAATTCTACTAGACAGTGACTTACTTGGATTAAAACTGCTTCATAAATCAGGCTGCTTGGCTATGAAGAGAAATCTGGCTTTTTTTTATATTCAAGGGCCTTAACTCCTGACATACTGGGTCTGATATCAAACTTGCCTGACAAATAATGGCCATAAAAATATTAAATTAATAAAAAAATATATGTGTAATGGATAGATCAGGATGGTGAACTTTTAAACTAACAATTACAGAACAGAAGCCACAAGCATTGCATGTTGACTTTTGTTATATCCTTGTTAGAGGTGAAACTTTAACTGCATCCTTAGTCAGATTATGCAAATTCAGAAGGTCATGAGGTCATTGAGCTATCATCCATTACAGAGGAACATCCTTCTCTTCTAACAATGATGTACATTTTACTTTTGAAGTATTTCATCCCTTGATATTGTTAATAACAAAGCTGATCATCTGAGCAAGGAAGACTTTGGGAGACATGAATTTTGAACCCTGATGTATGCATTAGCAACAGTTCTTCCTGATAGGTACAAATTTCTCTCCCTATTTATAGCCTACTCAGCTTATTTATCTTTGAAAAAAAACCTATTGAACAGTAAACTTGGAGTTACATACTCCGTTTATACAGTCATTTGGAGACGATGTCTTCTTGAGACAGATATAGTGCTGCCACACTGCAGTATCACGCTGTAGACATGTGGCATGATACCACACCCAGTCACATTATCCTGACACCAGGCCAACCAGTCCTGCAACTACCCTTATTTGCTGAGCGCCAAGCAAGGGAGCATACAGTAAAATACTTTTATTTATACAATAGAGATTTGCTTTATAAAATAAAATACTCTGTTTATACTGTAAAGTAAGTTTTTGTAATACTTGCATGACAGGTACATTTTTTTTCTATCTATTCTTAATAATTTATCTTAGCTACATGAGATTCTTGTATTTTATCTCTGAAACAAGACTACCTGTCAAATCCTAAACCATACCATATGCATACCATCTGCGATTCAATGTTGCAATAGTTAAGTTTCATTTCTGTTGTTAGTGATTTATTGTTAACCTGCTGAAGGCAAATGCCACTCTGTTATTAGATAAAGTTAATAGTCCCCATGTGTTGTTATTGCATGATGTATCTTCCACAAAAATGAAAATGCAAACACTGCTTTTTTTGATGTCCCACTCAAATCACTACGTCATTTAAAGGACAGATATAGTGCTGTCAAGCTATAAATAACTGGTGTGATACCATGTGCATTATCCTGACACCATGCCAATCATTTCTAGAGCTCATTTTTGTACCAGTTCCATGACTTTGGTTATGTCCCGGCCAGATATAATTATGCAAACGCTAATAAACTCGTTAAAACCACAAATTTCTTTCAGTCTGATCAGGCTTTTAAAAGCCCAACAAGGGTTGAATGTGGAAAACTATATACTACAGTTAGCGATCTGGTCACAGTGACTGAGAGTTTATACAGGCCAAGAGGCCATGAGTTTGATCCTGGTGGAATCAAATTTGTGACTCGAGTTTGAACACTGGTGGTAACATACCAAATCTATGACCTGAGTTTGCCCCCTTGTAGCAACATACTAAAGTCTTGACCTGAATTTGATCCCTGGTGGCAACATACCAAAATCTTGACCTTTGTTTGTTCTCTTGAGGCAACATACCAAAGTCTTGACCTTTGTTTGATCTCTGGTGGCAACATACCAAAATCATGACCTTTGGGTGATCCCTGGTGGCAACATACCAAAATCATGACCTTTGGGTGATCCCTGGTGGCAACATACCAAAATCATGACTTTTGTTTGATCCCTGGTGGCAACATACCAAAATCATGACCTTTGGGTGATCCCTGGTGGCAACATACCAAAATCATGACCTTTGTTTGATCCCTGGTGGCAACATACCAAAATCATGACTTTTGTTTGATCCCTGGTGGCAACATACTAAAGTCTTGACCTTTGTTTGATCTCTGGTGGCAACATACCAAAATCATGACCTTTGTTTGATCCCTGGTGGCAACATACCAAAATCATGACCTTTGTTTGATCCCTGGTGGCAACATACCAAAATCATGACTTTTGTTTGATCCCTGGTGGCAACATACCAAAATCATGACCTTTGTTTGATCTCTGGTGGCAACATACCAAAATCATGACCTTTGGGTGATCCCTGGTGGCAACATACCAAAATCATAACCTTTGTTTGATCCCTGGTGGCAACATACCAAAATCATGACTTTTGTTTGATCCCTGGTGGCAACATACCAAAATCATGACCTTTGTTTGATCCCTGGTGGCAACATACCAAAATCATGACCTTTGGGTGATCCCTGGTGGCAACATACCAAAATCATGACCTTTGTTTGATCCCTGGTGGCAACATACCACTAGATGTGGGTGTTCCTCGGAACACTTGTGTCGCCTGCATTTAAGCATGTTTGATGAAAGAATTGACTAGAAAATCGATCTTTTGACAAATTATTGATAAAGCATAATCTATTTTGTGAGGTACAAAATAACACACACACACACATATATATATATATATATATTATTTTTTTTTTTGGGGGGGGGGGCAATAAAATATTCAAACAGTGCAATATGTAATAATTTTCCCGAGCACTTTCGACTATACAGTCTTCATCAGAGGAGTGTCAGAATGACTATGAATTCAAAACATTAACTGTAAGAAAAATTATGACGTCATTAAGCACTTATGACGTTAATTATATATATGTTGCAAGTTTGTAGTCATCATTATCATTATTGAGTTATCATTCTTGTGTACTGCACTCAGACCAATGAGATCTATCTACTATAAATGTTTAAGGCAACACTTTACAAGTTATGCACCACACAAGAATTAAATCCAAAAAAATAAACAAAGGGAAATTACTCCAAAAATACAACAGTTATCATTCTTGCACAATGCACTCCATGAGATCTTTCCACCTGTGAGGTTTCAAAGTAATACCTCAAATACTTTTCGTGTTATGCTCCAGACAAAAATGAAGTCTGAGTATCAACAAAGGGCAATAAAAGGAAAAAGAGAAACAGAGTTATCATTCATGTGCACTGCACTCAGACCATTGAGATCTATGAAGTTTCAAGTCAACACCTCAAATACGTTTCGAGTTATGCCCCAGACAAAAATTAAGTCTGAAAATCAACAAAGGGAAATAACTCAGAAAATAAAACAGAGTTATCATTCTTATGCACTGCACTACAAATCCATGAGATCTTTCCATCTATGAAGTTTCAAAGCAATATCTCAAATACTTTTTATGTTATGCTCCTGACAAAAATAAAGACTGAGAATCAACAAAGGACAATAACTCAGGAGAAAAGAAAGTGAGAGTTATCATTTATGTGAACTGCACTCCTCTTCAATGAGATCTATCTATCTATAAAGTTTTAAGTCAGCACCTCAAATACTTTTTGAGTTATGCCCTGGACAAAAATTAAACTCAGAATCAACAAAGGGAATAACTCAGAAAATAGAAAGTCAGAGTTATCATTCTTGTGCACTGCACTCCACCTCAATGTGATCTATCCATGTTTTAAGTTTCAAGGTGATACCTCAAATACTTTTTGAGTTATGGTCCGGACAAAAATAAAATCTCAGAATCAACAAAGGGTAATAACTCAGAAAATACGAAAGTCAGAGTTATCATTCTTGTGCACTGCACTCCACCTCAATGTGATCTATCCATGTTTTAAGTTTCAAGGTGATACCTCAAATACTTTTCGAGTTATGCTCCGGACAAGAAAGTGTGACGCCGACGACGCCGACGACGCCGACGACGACAACGACGGACAAAGTGATCCCTATGTGTCTGCCATGCTATGCAGGCGACACAAAAATCATGACTTTTGTTTGATCCCTGGTGGCAACATACCAAAATCATGACTTTTGTTTGATCCCTGGTGGCAACATACCAAAATCATGACCTTTGTTTGATCCCTGGTGGCAACATACCAAAATCATGACTTTTTGTTTGATCCCTGGTGGCAACATACTAAAGTCTTGACCTGAGTTTATTCCCTGGTGACAACATAAGTCCTAAAAGGTGGCAATAGTATATCTACTTTGTCCTTGGAAGTTCCAGGAAGGAATGGTTGGCTCCAAGTCAGAGTCATGTGACTGGATGTGATGAAAGAAGTGTGACAGACAAAGTGTGATAAACAGACGACAGTGTGACACAAAAAAGTGATATGATTTAACCATTCCAATTCTGAAATAACGATTATACAGCGCTGTCAAATCCCCCCAATACGCCATTCCAACAGATTGACGCACCTTGATAAAATACCCAAATACACAATTAATGAACTTGCATTACATTTATGTCAAAATAATGCCAGGAAGAATACTCCTGCAGACAGTTGCTATAGCAACACGCTATCTTCACATTTGCACCATCTCCTTTAGCAATATTTTTGAAGATCTCCGCCTTATTTCCCTGAACAGCTTCAATTAAGACAAAATTGAAACTGCAGCTCTCATTAGATTTATTGCTCATTTTGTCCGTATTGCAATATTGCCTTGAAACACATCATCTGTAACAATGAAAATAAAAACAAGAATTCACAAAATAAAAAGTAGAATAAAAAAATAAAGCACTCCTTTAACTTGCGGCTTAAAATCAATTTGAGTTTTCGCATTTCTTGGTATAACAAGAAAAGCAATATTTCTCCAAGTTTTAGTAGGACGAAAAACATTAGAAATAGTTTTCTACTCCATGAGATACAAACAACACAGGAGTTTGGTTTGCAAATAATAATGTTACATACAGTGTCATAAAGTGTTTCGATACTGAAGTTTATTAGTTGTGAAATGTTTGAAGAACATTGTATCGGTTTTTATTCCAGTGTAAATCAATATCACAAGACTTGCAAGCAATCTTTATCAAAGGTGAAAGATTTTAAACTCTACCTATATACTGTTGGAATATCTCAAATAATTGCGGTAATGCATTATTCAGGAAAAATTGGATTTTGATAGGAACTTGATACAGAATAAACCTGTGTCAGAGGCCCACTCTACTGTGCAGTCAGTTTAAAATATGAAACAATTAGTTTTAAATAAAATCCTCAATTCAGCAACCACCTGCATTATAAAGCCAGTATCACTCAATTCAGCAACCACCTGCATTACTATCCACTATCTCCAAAGTTTGCAACTACCTGCAACACAAAGCCAGTTTTTTCTTTCTCTGCTTTTTTAAAAACAGACCTGACTATAGAAATATCAAGTGTACCTTGCATCTCAATTAAGTTATTTTCTTAAATATTTCATATAGGACAATTAAGTGCTGACACATGGTGGGGCAAAAAAAAAAGTACCAACCCTCTTTTTTTTTAACGACAGACCCTAAAGTTTTTTTTCCCTTTCGCCTTTAAAAAAATCTTTCCCTTTTTCTCCCCTTTCATTTCATGTAAAAAAAAAAAAATCTAACCCTATTTTTTTTTTGCTGGAGACCAGAAACATAACTATTTCTTTTTTTTTTGACCTGGCAAGAAATCACTGAACATTTTGCATTTGCATTGTTGTTGTTGTCTCAAATTTACTGTCACTGTGACAGTTTCAGTAATAAATTGACATCAGGCTAAGGACAAGAGTACACAGAACCTCTCAGATAGAATGACTAACATTTAAGGCTTTCTCACAGCTGAAAGTGTGAAACTGAAAGTTGACCCATTACCCCTTGAATATTCAGGATTTATAAATCAATGAATATTAATTTACCTGAACTTTAAATAGAATATAAAAAAAACAAGAGGGCCATGATGGCCCTATATCGCTCACCTGAGTACCACTGCTCTAAAGGCAACCTTAAGTATCATGGACCATAACTCCCATACAAGGCATAATAATCCTTGGTTTATTAACATTATGTATACATCTGATCAAGATTGCTTTATAAATAAATGTGGATGCTAGAATGTAAACAAAGTTAAATTTGAAATTTTTTATACTTTAAGCGCCATAATTGGAGATAGTGGTCCAATACCAAGTCAGCCTTGATAACAAGATAATCGTCATTAACATTACCATCAGGCTTATGTAAGTTTACTTTTTAAATAATCCCAGCTTGGAAGCTGAAATCAGCTGAGATCAGCTTTGTTTGAGCAGTTTTGGTTGAGGGTAATGATGTGATATTTTCGTTGAATGAAATTAAATTCTTACCAACATGTTAAGAGAAGAAGATTTACATTAAAAAAAAACTTTAAAAAAAAAATGGTGATATTCATTTGGTTGCCATAGCAACCAATGTTCTACATGGAGAACATGTTTCTATGAATTTCAGTATATACATATAAGGATCAGAATCATTTTAGCAATCTTGGTAGAGAGTTACCCAAGGAATATCTATACTAAAACATTTTGAAATCTGGCCAGTAGTTTTGAAGGAGAGGATTTTTAAAGTTTTCATTATTTTTTCTTTCCATTGCCATGGCAACTAGAGTTCTACATGGATCAAGTTTACCCAAACCAAGGATCACCCCTGCCAAGTTTAATCAAATTCTGTCCAGCGGTTTCAGAGGAGATGTAGTTTAAAGCAAATTGTGGACGACAATGGATGCAGGGTGATCACAAAAGTGCTCAGGTGAGCTACAAAGTTTTTTACTGTATACAGACAGTGCAAAATCTGAGCTACAATACTGTATGAGCAAACAGAAATGACCCAGATCAGACAACTTCTGGAAGGATCTAGGTCTGCACTGTTTCCCAGGGTGTCCAAACATTTCTGTTTGAGATATAATGTTAACAAGTGAAATCATATGTACCAAATAAGCTGCAGATTCTGTTATATAATTACTTCTGATCTTGAAATGACTAATGATATTCCCCAAAATATAAAAAATAATTCAAATTAAGCTGCATGAATGTTTTGATTTTTTTTATTAATTATACAAATCCAATTTTGCTGCCATTCCTAAAACTGGAAGAGCTCAAATTCAGTCATAAAATGTTTTCTGGTAATGCAACTCCAGTGGTTCACTGATTGAAATTATTTAATAACAAATTCTCTTTGATCTTCGAGAAACTTAATACATCATGAGCATTGTCATAAATCACATGCATTCTTCCATTCAACCATTCTCAGATTTCAGTATCACATTAATTAAAACATAACACTTCAATGCCATCTGCAATGGAGTCTACAGAACACCAACTGATCAAGAGGAAAGAGCACTGCAAGTGATTCATAACCCC
Source organism: Solen grandis (assembly GCA_021229015.1). Lineage (NCBI taxonomy): Eukaryota > Metazoa > Mollusca > Bivalvia > Adapedonta > Solenidae > Solen > Solen grandis. Next base: position 40,419,220 of record CM037781.1, on the reverse strand, counting down.
ACATAAATACACAAGTCTGTGCAAGTCCTATGACTTTGCCATATTTTAACAACAGATAACAAGAGGACCATATGGCCCTAGATCGCTCGCCAGAGTACATCATCATATTTACAACGATTCAAGTCATTTCTATAAGGAAATAAGCTGAACCCCAAGGGGCCTCATTTTTCAAGGGATCAACATTATTTTAGCAATTATGGTAAACATTCATGAGGTGACCATTTGTGCCAAAGGAAATTAAATTCTGACCATGGGTTTCAGAGATGATATTTAAAATTTTCATAATTTTTTTCTTTCTGTTGCCATGGCAACCAGAGTTTCCCATGGATCAAGTTTATTTTAGCACCATTTGTGAAGGTTCATCCAAGGATCATCCCTGCCAAGTTTAATCAAATTCTGTTCAGCGTTTTCAGAGATGTTGTTTAAAGCAAAATTGTTGATGACGCACGACAATGGATGCAGGGTGGTCCTAATAGCTCACCTTGACACATTGTGCTCTGGTAAGCTATAAAGGGTAAGTGGAACACACAACCAAACATCAGTTAAGTAGGCAGATTATTTACCAACTAGTTTCGACCATATTTTAACAATGTCAGGCTATTAATTTATAGTTAGTATGCTACTGAATATTTTAAAACTGCTGTGTTAATTGAAGTTCACCTATCAAAACTAAAAGAAAGTCAAGCTAACCATATATTAAACTAAATGAATGTAAAGGTCAAATACTTTTGAGAGAGGGCTTCTTTTTTTTTCTGATTTTTTTCTTTAAATGTAATTATTTTGTGTTATCTTTTCGTTTGTTTTCATTCATGCATTGTTTTTAATATACACATACATGCATTGTTTTTAATATACACATTCATGCATTGTTTTTAATATACACATTTATTTTTTTTTTTTTTTAATATACACATTCATGCATTGTTTTTAATATACACATTCATGCATTGTTTTTAATATACACATTCATGCATTCTTTTTAATATACACATTCATGCATTGTTTTTAATATACACATTCATGCATTGTTTTTAATATACACATTTTTTTTTTTTTTTTTTTAATATACACATTCATGCATTGTTTTTTTTTTAATATACACATTCATGCATTGTTTTTATTTACATTGAAAGCAATTCCCCAATGAATATGCAATATAAAATAACACTAAATGAAACTGATTAATCTTAGTAGTTTTTTGCTTGAAAATTTTTTTAAAAATTTTTAAGGTTTTTCATGACAAAAGTCAGAAATGCAATAATTGGTTTAGTACACCAAAATGTTATTGTTATGTCAGCCTTTGTGGTTTTTTGCTTGAAAATTTGATGAAAAAATTTGGCTTAGTATGGAAAAACAATACCAGTTACAATAATGTTGATAGCAAGTGGATACTATGGTGAAGAACTTCAAGGTGAAGTTTCATGTTAAAATTCCAGAACACAATGATTGGTTCCTAAAAATAGTTAACAGTTGTAGGAGGTTTTGTTAAAGGAAAATGGTCTTAATTGTTAAATAGTAAGGTGGTCTTAATTTTGCAATTGATTAATGGTTTTATAATTTGGAATTGATTGGTTGTCTTAAATTTATTTAAAATGTGTGTAAAAAAATAATCAAGGGCTCATCATAAAACTGTTCTGTCTCCTCTATTTCAATATGCACTTAAGAAGAGTTTTGTGGCCATCCCTCAAAATGTGCGCTTAATTTTACTGAGAGCCTTGCTTTGGCTTGTTTTCCTATGTCTTGCTTCCACAGGGAAACAGAAAAAGGGAAACCACTCAAGCAGTTGCAGCAATACATAGCAGTTCTAGCTTCTTTGTATATATAGTAAATTATCTGCAATGTTTTCCAAAATGGAATTCCCAGGAGGTACTAGATTAGACTAATTATTGAAAATTAAATAATGTGTTCTTGTGATCATTTCTAATTATTAAAATGTTGTTGCAGTGATGCATCAATAATTGTTTCCTACATCTATACATGCTGATATAAACTTTAGGTTATATTACCCAGCATTTGGCACTAACTTTTTAATTAGTATCCCGACAGAACACCTGCTTTGAATTTAGGAATCCCTTCTTAAAATTAGGAGTCTCTGTCATGTCATTCAGACATATGATGGCTTTGCTCACATTGGTTAACAGGAGCGCTGGTTATCGCCCATCCTGCAATTTTATCAATGCAAGGGTCATAACTCTGGCATGTCTGGGATATTCTGACTTGTTTTCAAACTTGAGATACTGTGTCAATATGCATTGTGACAAAGTTTGGTAAAAATTGGTTCATGTTTGTCAGTGTTAGAGAGCAGACACTGTTAACTTTCTGATTATTCATGAACTCTGAAGTGTTCAAGATACTTTGGCTGGTTATCAAACCTGGTTGAGATATTGTGCCCATTCACATTGTGACCAAGTTTTGACAAGATCGGTTCATGTTCGAAAGAGTAAGAAAGCATTCACTGTTCATTTAACCATTTTTCGTCAATTCAAGGGTAATAATTATTGAGTGTCAGGGACATTCAGGCTGGTTATCAAACTTAGCCAAGATATTGTGACTAATTTTGGTAGAGATTGGTTCATGTTTGTTAGAGAGCGGACACTGTTAATTTAACCATTTTTCATCAATCCAAGGGCCATAACTCCAGAGTGTCTAGGACAATCTGGCTGGTTATTGAAAGAAACTGAGGCATTGTGCCAATATATATTGTGACCAAGTCTGATAAAGATCTCTTTACGAATGTTCAAGTTAAAGAGCGAGCCTTGTTAATTTATCCATTTTTCATCAATTCAAGGGCCATAACTCCAGAGTGTCTAGGACAATCTGGCTGGTTATTGAAAGAAACTGAGGCATTGTGCCAAAATATAGTGTGACCAAGTCTGATAAAGATCTCTTTATGAATGTTCAAGTTAAAGAGCGAGCTCTGTTAATTTATCCATTTTTATCAATTCAAGGGCCATTACTCCTAAGTGTCTGGGACAATCTGACTGGTTAATGAAAAGAAGTGAGATATTGTGCCCATATATACTGAGACCAAGTTTGGTAAAGAACGGCTCGGACAACATCAGTTGACGCCTCCCAACCGCCTGGCGGCCACAGGTGTAATACATTCTGTCTTCGATGGGCATATAAAAAAGAGATAAATCTGGCCAAAATGGACATATGGCCCTATAAAAGACTGTAACCCTTGGGATAATGAACAAGTATTTGAAATTTGTTGACAGAAAGTTTAAAGTTTAGAAGTTATGACCAAGGTTTAAGTTTTTCTCTACTATGCCAAAAATGATGATGCAAACAACAAGGACAACAGAGTGATGAAAAACCTTTTCTTAAAAGAAAACTAGAATGTGTCCAGAGGAAACAGATGCCCCAACCAGTTGCATTTTCCAAAACAAAGGCCAACACCCAGGTGCGCAATTCATGTCCTGAGTAATACAGTAGAACCTTGTTAAATCGAAGTCCTTGGGACCGAGCTGAAAACTTCGAAACAACGATTATTCGAATTAAAAAGCCAATGGAAATTTCAGTTTGTGAGCGTGCATGTCAGCATTTTCATTACTGGTGCATATTGTGGAAATCGTTATGCTATGAAAACTCTATTAGGTGTGCATATATACTATTTGCAAGTTATGAAAAGTAATGAAAATACATCATATCTACTTAGATCTTCTGATGAATATAATCATCCTATCATGTCAAGCAAAGATACATATTTTTACCATTGATCTGCTGCTTCAGGTAGCGTCGCATTCCGGTGACTAAAGATCTGACACCTGGGTTTATCTGCTGACATCGATTAGCAATAATCAATATTTCAGGTGGGACACACGTTGCCCAACCCAATCTTGAAAAACTGTGTGAAAAACTTGCCTAATCCATCCCTCAAGGTGCCTCCGCAAAATAGACTTGGTTACTGACCCGGTTACGATTGATAATAAGGACAATAATTAGTTTACGAAAATTTATGAAATTTGACTTCAAAATAAAAATTGAAAAATGAACATGAATTGCGACCTCGGGACCGGGATTTTTACTTCGAAATAGCTAAAAAAGCGAAACAGCAAAATTCGGATTAAACATTTTATTTTTTGATAAAATAAGAAAGGAAGAAATCGGGACCAAAAATAAACATCGAAATGGCAAGGAATTCAGTTTAATGATGTTTGGTTTGGCAAGGTTCTACTGTATATCCATTAAGTTTAAAGTCTGTAGCACAAATATCTTTTAAGAGTTACCTGTGTCACAGTTTTGGGATGGATGGACGGACAAAGGCAAATCTATATGCCTCACTGGAGGGGGGGACATATATATGCACTGGCAACTGAAGAAGAGAGCACAGCAATCATCTTTTCTAACAAATTTAAAATAACATCATTTCTTCATATTCTAACAATAACAACAACCATAGCAACACAAGACAAGTGCTCAAACATCTGGTAAATTGGGCATTGTCAACGGTGATCTGATAAAAAAAAACACCAGACACACAGACATACTTACAGATGGGCAAAGGCAAATCTATATGACACCCCCTCCCACACACACATCCCCCTTTTTGGTGGGGGCATAAAAAAGACGAGCTAAAAAATAACATGATCCAGCACTGGACCCCAATTCAATATCAAATTTGTGTGAAACCAGATAAGTTTTGGGCACCTTGCAGGTAGATCAGGTTTCAGACCAGTGACTTTAAATAAGCAAGAAACATGGTAAAACCAATCTTGACTAAAAATGGATGAGCTGGCTTCTCAGTGGCTTAAAAGAGTTTTACATGCCCCACTGTCCCACTTAAGAGTAGACATCTCTTTCCAAATACAGACAGACAGACAAGTAAAGATGCTCTTTGTATTGGTGAAGGAAGGAAGGGTTTCAGTCATTTCCCCAGACAAAATCAATGCCATCATTCTCCATGGCTCAGCTACCCTGGGCTATATATGCGCAGACACTCGTGGAGCCTCCTTAACAACCTGACTGACATGGCGCCACCATGCGCCGCTGATCAATTAGCAAAACTGTCTCCAGGGGCAACATTCAATTTATCATCAGCATTCAGAATAATACTGCCCCTCATCCTTGTTTATTTTTCTCCACAGTGACACACTTTGACATCTCCAAACACTACTTTAAAACGAGATTAGACTAGATTCTCTTTTTGATAATTGAATGGTATTTTAGGGTCTTTCAATTCTTCAGGGAAAAAAATATTGCATGGAAGAAATACCATTTGTAATCATCAATTTTGAAAGAAATAGGCACGGATGGTAATGGTTGTTCAACATTGTTAATACTCATATCAGGTTTACCCAAACTTATCTGTCAAACTTATATTGATTGCACCTTTTGTTAAAGCAGCTCGTTCACAGATGATTGGTAGAAATTAAAAGAATACTTTTCTACTCTCCCTCGTTAATGTTAGTGAAGTCTTTGTTTCCCAACAAATGAACTTGGCAAGTGTGGCTATATTTGTTGATGCAAATTCAGCGAAATGGGTTAATATAAAATACAGTATTTCTGAAGCAGATGCTAATTGCAGTACCACATGACAAGTTCCAACATGGCGTCTTCACCAGTTCAGGGTAAATGTTTTGTAAGTTCAACAAATGAAGTTAGTATGTGTGCAAAGAATATGATCAGCCATCTGAAGCAAATGAAAAAAGAAAATCTAAATATAGGTTTTATGATCCTATATAAAGTTTCAATACTGTTTGTGACGGTATTGCCTGTGATGGGGAAACCACCCATTTTTCTTACAATCAAAGAAGGTAGCGTTGGGTGACCATGTGTCTGTAGATGGGTATTGATAGACATAATACACACGTAGAGTTAAAAATCAAATACTTAACAATGACCATCTGTGAAGGAACTGCTTTAACAATCTAAGAACTGAACACAATAAAAATGGAAGACTTTATGTTATGTATAAAACAATAACAAGTGCTTCTCATAAACAACAACAACAAAATGCTTGTTTTATTTTAACTATGAAATACTGTGTTCTTTCAGTAAAATGTAATCCAATTCCCACATTGTGAGAGATATAGATCTGATGGAACTTAAAAAAGAGATATGTAGCAGCAATTAGCATAGAATAAAAGGAAGAAAATTTGTTTTGAGTGAATATTGTATCACTTTGGGACGATATATATTTCATATTAACTCAGTAAAAACAAATATTCTCTGTTTACTTTTCAGTATTATCAGTTAAAATCTAATTATCTTTACATAAAAGATAACCTTTAATCATTTTCCATTCAATTACTTGCCCTACACAATCATTCCATTTATCAACTTACCTGTCCTACACAACCACTTCCATTTATCAACTACCTGCCCTACACAACCACTTCCATTTATCAACTACCGTACACACGGTCAGATTAGGCGCAGCTACGTATAAGGCGCATCCTAACTTTCAGGGCAACTTATTTGAAAAAAAAAATAAAAATCACTTATCGTTTCGTATGTGGCGAAACCTTGTTTTGAAATTTGCGCCGTCGTACATTTTGACAGACTGAAAGCTATCCGTACGTCACCGGGCTAATCATACGGTGAATCGTGTTATTTACACATGGCATAAGATTACCGTTAGACCGTTACATTAATGACGGGTAGGATAAAGGTGACACATTTTCATAACGTGACATTACTCAACCGTGTCCCCGCATTCTAACACTGGGGACCATTGTCACCTGTCAAAATTCTCCCAACTAACAAACATTACGTAACAAT
>CM037781.1:40401021-40412397 GCA_021229015.1 Solen grandis | reverse complement strand
CAGCAGCCTTCATACCGGAAAGGGAGTTCAACAAAACGGTGCGCTTATATATTTCCACTACCATGATACTCACCAATTATCAGTAGAATGTACAGCGTCGAACTCCAATAATTGCCGGTTATCCATTGAAGATTACCGTTATTATGGTTGTGTTTTTTTTTCTGTTTCATTTAAAAATGTAATACATTCTTCCATAACCAATTCAAAAGTGCCTTGTATTTTCCATGTCTATAAAATTGTTTATAAATCACTTAAACCCCTTTTCTGTGTGTGACAGATTTATACCTCGGTTCAGCAAATTTCCCTTTTTCTAATACACTCAGTATGTCAACATTACTTGTGAATATTAAGCTTGCTTGTAACAATTTTAAAATACTGAATTTCGTTTATTTATAGGAAATGTACGGGTCACCAAATAGGCTTTTCTTGGCTTTCTTCGGATGGACAGTAACGTCATTTTTGTGCCATTACTTCGCCAAAACCTTTCTTAATGGAGAAACCGCACTGCTGCATTCTAATGGCGTTCATGACGTCCTGATAGTTACCTTCATACAAATTGTTTTCTGTGTGTCCCTTACAGACGTACCGTTGATAAGCATTGAAGCAAACACTAACAAACTGAGAAAAATGATCATCATAACCTCACATGTAATAGCAACACTGGCAACAAACGGGAGTATGGCCTTAACACACGCGGCATCAACGTTTGCAATCAAGCTAATGGAACCATTAACTGGAGCAGTGGCACAGTGGATATTCCTCGGGAAAGGCTTGACCGTTCCACAAATGATCAGCCTTCCTTTGGTCATAATTGGTGCTCTTTTGTTTGCAGAGGATAGACTGTTGGAACTTAACCTGTCTGCTGGAGGTCTTCTAGCTTTTGTGTCAAACATTTGTCTTGCAGTTCGAAACGCCATGATGAAAAAAGAACAACACTCTGAAAATCATTTACAATTACGCAGTACGTCCAATTTTGTTGGGATAGGTGTTGCATCTCTTATATGCATAATATGTATTCAAACATTCAGCAGTTCAGAAATGACGGAACTTGCTTCTTATGTTATATTGTCCGCCATTTTCCATGTAACGTATTCATACATTTCCACTGCACTCGTTCTAGAAATGTTCTCTGTAATTGGACATGCTGTGAGCAACATTGTCAAGCGTCTTCTGGTTCTGTCTCTGCTGTACATGACTGGGAGCCGTGTTGCATCGATGTGGAATTTTCTCGGTCTCCTTGTTTGTGTATTTGGACTTGGTATATATGTTTGGTCGAAGGCAAGACAGGACGAAACTGGTGTCAAAGATTCAACTTCTAAAGCGTTTAAATGTAAGTATATTCCACTGTGTAAGAGTGTTTAACTGGTCAACAAAATTAAATGCGCATACAAAATACATTTATCTTATTTAAATTTCCGCTGGACTGTTGAAAAGTATTGTATTTAACTTTCGTTAAAACTAATGGAAAAAAATGTTGAATTCATACTCATTCTGTAAATAAAGCCATATCTTCTTCAATAGAAACAAACACGAAGAAATAGATACATTGAGTTTATTGTACATAATATCTGCAAAAGAATGTACAGAAGCACACTTTTACATAAAATCAAATTGTGAATTATACATTCATTTTCGTATACAATAATATTAATGTGATGATAGCGTTTTAAATATTATAACAACTAAACACTCGTCACATGTAGTAACGCTCACTTAGCGCGGCTTTGCTCTTATGTTTATTTTTTCTCACGAATAGCCTTTGATTATTATATAGATATAAAATTTCGCTTCATCTGAATTTGAAGAAGAGCTGCGTGCTAGACTATTCCACCACTTATTAGTTAAACCAAATTGAGATAAAATCAAAATGTCCAAGTTAAAAAATGACTAGCTATATGTATAATTTACAATAATTTCAGTCATGTTATCTTATTTGATGGTTTGATGCCCCTCAACATATGTATAATGTTTCAAGTCAGTTCAATTACTTACTACTTAGATATAAGCATGCTAGCTCTTTAAATTCCAAAAAGAGCCATTATTTCCGATGGATTTGTCGGGAGTTATCTAACTTACTTAATGCCCATAAAAATCTTAGTCAATAATTTAATCAATAAGCAAAGCTGGTAACTAAAATATATGAGTGATTGTAATTTGCTTGCACAACTTTAACCGAAACAGCAAGGCGACACCGACGCTCGGGTGAGTAAGAGACTATCTTTATTCGTTCTAATAGTCGATCTTAAAATCCTTCTTTTCTTCGTGGACATGCTTTCGGACCTGCTTAGTGCATTATATTGAACAACAATGAACTGTTATACGGTCAATTCAAAATCAAAATAAAATATCATGGCTAATTATTATATAATGTACTACGCCTCACCGATGAAGATAAAAATTGGGTTGTTGGGATGTTTCTACCCGTTCGTAAATGCGTAAAAAATGCCAATCTCTATTTGCTTCCAAGATGGCTATACAAGTTAATCAGTCAGTGAATTGTAGAATTGAGCTGTCCGGTCAGTCGGTCTGTTTACTTTGTTCGATCAATAATGCATGAACGGAGTGATATATTTAGATAATTTTGATAAAACATGCTTATCTTGATTCCGTAAATAGGCGACACAGTTATGGCCCTTTTTTGACATAGAATCTGCCTAAACTACTTTGGCGGATCGATAACTCATAGGCTTATCGGATGTAGATACAATGCGACATATACACTTGGCGATTTTGTTTGTCTCTTTATATCATTGTCATATTATCATATTCATATCTGGTACTAAATTAGATCTCATACATATATTCAACTCATTAACATGCGTCAGATAAACTTAACATTATAATCAGGAACAAATCATCTATTTTAATACTTATAAGAATAAAAACCTGTCTCTGTCAACTAATCAGTTGACATGTGTAAATGCACAATCACGATATAATAAAACTATTAAAACATTCTTAACTAATTAAACATAACGTAATGAAATTCTAATGAAATATAATTATTCTATAAATGTATTAATTTTGCTCTTTTCAATTTAACTGGTCAGCTGTTTAGAATTTAAGTAATATCTATACATACAGGTGATTTGTTCATTATACATTGAATGAATTAATACCTGTTTGCAGAGTTCCCGCTTCTTTCTTCGTTCTTAGTCGAAGCTGGGTGCCATTATTACGACAATTTACGAGTTAGTCGCGAAAAAGCTAGACTCAAAATAGAGAAAATGCGCGATAACGTGTAAGAGAAGATAACAAACTTCCGATTTACGCACCAAAACAGTAAGATTTAGTCAGCATGATCCGTGCTCAAATGTTACTCTTTATAAAACAATTTGTTAGTATTCAAAATTTGTACTTAAGCAAGTCTGGATTGGTAAATGACAATTGTCGAGTTCAATTTACATGGTTCAAGTTTAAATTGTACCCCTCACAAACGAATTAGCAAGTATACATTTTAACATTTGTACATTAACATGTTGACTCAAGAAAAGCTCCACACAGGACTGGGGAATCAAAAGCTGCTCTGTGTGTAGGCAGTCCAGAGAAGTGGTTCTATGTAGCACCATATACTAGTAATGCAAGCGTTAATTAATGGTTTTCTGGAGACTCCCTTGACCGGCATATTTAGGTTTCCCTTCTTTTTTTTTCTCAGGGCCTTTGTTATGATCAGAATTATCAGTCAGCACCTTTGTATCTCTTTGTCCCTTTTCGAAACACTCTTGTTTTGCATATTTCTGACTTCTTCCAGTCTTTCAATCTCACGTTCTCTTTGCTCCAGCCACTCCTTGATGTTGGATAGTTATCAGGGAGGTGTGGACAGGGACGAAATCTGAACTTCCAGTTTGTAAAACATATTTCAGAATCGTTGTCTATTCCGACACGATGATAATCAGATTTAACGGACTATTTGCATAAGTCTTTTTTCAACATTCCTGTTTCGCAGCTTTTTTTCCCCAATCTTTGCTTTCTTGGATCTTGTATTTAATTCAAATTGCGTGGTAGGGTGGGGGTAAATGTTTATAAATAGCTGGGTTAATTAAGGGTTAAACTCTCAATCACTCATCAGCCGCATAGCATGGACACTATAAAGAGGATGTTGTTTTTTTCTGCTTTGAGTGGATATGGAATATATCTCATCGAGAAATGATACAATTTTGATAGGGGTAACGCGCTTTGCTTTTCACAAATGCGTCCTGCGTTCTATTCCTGGTGACGTACGTGAGAGGGTACAGTGATCGCCCGTCCAGATACGTGGGTAATCTCCGGGTTCTCCGCTATGACCATGTACGCCGCCACCAAAACCATCGAGAGTAATTAATATAAGTTGTTCGTAATCGAAACAAGTAATTAAATATTCGTAAATTAAGCTTAAATACAATTTTCAAAATTTCATGAGGTTTAGATTAACTACCAGTTTTATATAAATCTATTAACCCTTTCCCTCATAGAGGACACCATGAAAAGACCTATGCGAACAGCATAAAACCAGATCAGCCTGCGAGTAACTCGCAGGCTGATCAGGTTTTATGCTGTTCGCTGCTCCTCAGTGGTCTGGAAATGAGGATTTTGTAATTGAATTTGGAGAGGTTTAACTGTGGTTTTCTGCAGATCAGGCTTTATGTGGTACCTACTGAGTGCGTCAAAATGAGTCTATATGAGGGAAAGGGTTAAACAAAAATACACTGGACTCCTGTATTTTACATCAGTTTACATGACTGGCTTAAAATTGCCAACTTAATTACCAACTTAAATCTATATATATATTAATGCATAGAAGTAATTGAGGTAAAATATCATTTTTGTAATTTTATCATCAAATTAATTCGATTTATGATGAAGTAGAATGGACATAAACTAAAAAAGATAGGATATTGACTGTCATTCGGTGAAGTGAACAAACATTCAACCAACTTTGCATATATTTTCGACACTTGGAAAAACGAAACAAGGTGATATCAGGCCTTGCGAAACATGGTGATATAAGGCCTTATCGATATCAAATAGGCAAATAATTTAGTCCGGCTGAAAGGTTTTTTAATACATGTATAACAATCCAGCCAATTTATAAGTGCAAAATAGTAAAAACAGGTAAAAATGTAACGCTCAATTCCTGTATCAGCATGCTTAATGACATTTGCACACGGTAAGTAATGATATGTTTCAAAGGGCCTCACAATTTAAAAAAATAAAGAAATTTGCAAAGGTCAATGTCATGTTACGATTACTGTTGTTTTATCCGGCCCCCAAAAGCTCCAAATTTATAAATAATTTATTTAGATAATATGGACAAAACCTTTTGTTCTTGAAGAGCTCTTTCCAGTTATATTTAGTTTTTGAAGATCGGACTTGATTAAAAAATGTTATGTGTAAAATGACGAGTTACACGAACCCCATATTTGTTGGGCTTTCGCCGCATCTATGCAATTGGCAAATCATTGCGGATTGATGCAAAACGCTAGTTTATTATAATTTTAAGCATATTATCACATGTTCTGTACAAAAGTAATTACGTCAAGATATTTCTTTTTAATATGATTCTTTTTTTCGCTAGGAAATGCACTGCATGCATTATTGCTACTAACTCAAGAACTTGAAGTACATTTTCAATGCGGGTTTTTGTTCCATATTGGAAATTGTGCCTGTGTTGAAATAAAATATCCAAGCTGATCAGGTTAAAAGCGAAAACCGAGATGCCGCTTGCGGTTCTAATTATTGTTATTTTTCTTTCATCTATTCTTGCACGTAATTACGCCCAGATGAAGAAAGGTACAGCTATGTAATTTTATACACGCATTCACATGTATCTGAACCTATGTCTAGTTGTATAATTTTTCAATTTTGTTTTTCATTTTGCCGCTAGGAGACGCTTTGCTTGAAATCACTCTTTTGCTTATAACTCAAAAATTTGAAGTTTGATTCAAATGCTGTTTCCAGCATTCTGTTCCTTGTTGACAGCCAAATAGATTATGATGGATTTCAAAGTATCGCGTAAAGGGGCGTTAGAAGAGGTTGAATGTTCAAACCTTGCAAAAATTGTAGGTCTATGAAAAACCTGCCTATTTTTGTTTTAAACAGATAGAAGAATTATGTTTGCTGTATATAATTTGCAAGACATATACGCACAAAATATATGGAATGGGGAGTTCAGTATATGCAAAGTGTGTCCTAAGTAAACGGTCAAACTTCACTAAAATATTGGAAAAAACTTCAAAACATGTTTGTTTAGGCTTTTTGTCGCTCATGACTTTATTTTTGTTCAATATTTTTTAAGTTTACACAATCATGTAGTTTTATAATTCAATGGTATTCGCACTTTCAAATTATGCAAAATTGCAAAGGTCAAGGTCATATGTTGAATTTTTTTCTTTGGCCTTAAATAACTCAAAATCTAAAAAAAAAATAAAAAAAATTGGACAATATGCATAAAAATCAAAATCCTTAATAAGACCTCTTTGGTGATTTTTAAGTTTGTTTAATCGGTTTAGATTTGGTGATTGAACAGCAGATCCAAAGTTCGATTTTTGCTTTACTCCGTACCATATCTTCTAATGGCATGTTATGTATGAGTATTTTGTGAAAATGTGAAAGTAGAAAATCTTCCCTCTTAGACAAAAAACCCCCCCAAAAACAAAAAAAAAACACACACACAAAAAACAACAACAAACAAATAAACAAACAAAGATTGTCAACATCGGTATATAAATACAGTTTTTATTCCAGTTCTACGATAGAGGTCCCCTTGAAAGAAGTGATCATTTTATAAACACAGGTTAATAGGCTGATTCATTCATAAATGTGAGATATACATTTATTAATGTTAAATGTACTTTAGATGGCCCCTTTAGCCAAGCGGTCTCTTGTCTAGTCACTGTACTTGATTACTGTAGTAGTTTATAATGAAGTAACTGTAATCATGTGCAATCATGTTCTGTAAACGTTCAGTCTATACTACGTGGAAGCGTATTGTTAAAATAATGTCCTTGGATAATAGTTTTTTTCTCAAATTCAGTAGAAAAAATCACCCAAATGATATATACGTGACTTCATCTAGAAAACACCAGCATCGCTCAAAGCTTGCAGTTCCTCAGACACAGGATTGGAAACCGTCTCGTCCGGGTTGATCAAATGCTCAATCAAGGACATGACATAGTCCTCTGTTTTGATAAAGCCTGGGTTTACCTGTGGAAATCTAGCTAAAAAGGTTTCGCCGACAATGTTACCTACGCCCATGGCGTAAAAGATGACTAAGAGTTTCTCAGTGGAGACAAACCCGTCGCTCTTGATTTCTAGAATTTTGAGTAACGTTTCCATGCTTTCTTTTAACTCTTTGCGGAGTGCCTCAGGGCTCGCGTTAAATTTTTCTGTCATTTTTGAAACGTATTCTTCCACAGACCCCGTATCTCCACCAAGCAAAATAACCGTCTTCCAGACTGAACGGTTCTTATCTATAACTTGCTTTGTCTTATCCTCATCAAATTTGTGAGTGGCTGCGAATCTTTCCCTGAAATGATACAAAATCTATGGGACAACGATAGTAAAAACATACCCAAAATGTACAAATATTGTATTAATACATGTATTAGGATAATTGATTGCATTTAGTAGAATGAAAATTGAACATCCTTGTTTATTTAAAAGTTATCAATCTTTGTAAACAGCAGTCTCTCTCTCTCTTCTAAAATTAGTTTAGACGAATTACTTAAAGTTATTACTAATTGTGTTTATCAACTAGGTATATGTCTTAACATATGTCTCTATACATCACCTTGACATATCGAGAGGTTAGAACTTCCACCAGGAAATCGGGAGGTCGTGGGTTCGAACGCCGGTCTCCACATACCATAATCGTAAAAATGGTACTGGTATAGCTCCCTTGCTTTTTGCTCAGCATATAAGGGTAGATCCAGGACTTGTCAGACCGGTGTCAGGATAATGTGACTTAGTGTGGTATCATGCCTCATGTCTACGGCCTGGTATATAACTAATGTATTCAAAAGTCCCTAAATAACTGAAACACTGTCGGTGGGATGTTAAACCCAATCAAATAAACAGACATATCTAGTTCGCTAGATATTTTACAATTGTGGCGTTATTTTGTCACATACGTTATCGTGAATTTTTAAAATCAAAAATCAATAATGTAAAATTCAAATTTGAGACATAGACATTATTAAAATTGTAATCCTCAAAAAAAAAGGGGGGGAACAGACAATCCTATGGTAACAAAACAAAAGAGTGCTGCTAATGTAGATAGATTCAATTTCCTTAACATCAAAATTGATATATGCATTTGATATAAAAGACTCGCGAGTAGAAAGAAACATTTTTCTGAATATAAAGTATGAGAGTCTTATCAATCAAATATTAACAGCCCAAGATCGTGAGGGATGATTTATTTCGAGCAAATTTGCATATGTTAAGTGCATGTGTTTTATTCCATTACCTTTGTGACAATACTAAGAATTATCCATCAATGATACTAATAGCTTTCAACGTTAAAGAAAGAATTCATATTTTCTATGGGATAAGTGTTTCCTGTATGTTTGTTTTAAAGGAACGTCGTGTAAGCTTGTTTAAATAGATACATGTCAAGTACGGCGCCGTGGTCAGAAATTAAGTAATAGTTTCGATGAATTTTCGAGAAATATTGATATATATTTACCCTCTAATATGCCGATGTGCTACCATTAGGCCTAAACGATCTGTGTTTCGGGCAACCCGATCCGACCTAGTGAAAACCCGCCGACCCTTAAGTTTTTAGTGGTCATTTTGGGACCGCCGAATTATTTGTTAAGAATTTGTAATTTGTGCACTGTTAATGCCATCAGTTCTTTTTCTTATTTAAAAAACAAGAAGGCCCTGTGTCGCTCACCTGAGTAAGATTATTGTGTTAGAATGATTACCAAAATAAGGCATCCAAAATGTTTTCAATGTCTTTCTAACATCTAACATAGTGACCTAGATTTTTACTCTATCTAAATTTGCACTTATCTGGGATTTCATGCAGACAACATTCTTATCAAGTTTTATGAAGACTGGGACAAAATGTAGCTTCTACAGCATTCACAAAGTTTTTTCTATGATGTGACCTAGTGACCTATTTTTTTACCCCATGTGACCCAATTTTGAACTCATCCGAGATTCATGTAAACAATCTGCCCAAGTTACATGACGTTTAGGCCAAAACTTTGGCTTCTAGAGTTGTCACAAGGTTTTACTAAGATTAACCCTGGTGACCTACCTATTGATCCCATATGAAACATTTTCGAACCTATCCAAGATTTCATGTAGATAAACATTCTGATCAAGTTCTATGAAGGTTGGGCCGAAATTTGGCCTCTAGTGTGTTTACAAGGTTTTCCTAAGATTTTCTATGATTTGACCTAGTTTTTGACCTCACATAACACAATTTCTAACTCATCTGATATATCATGAACCCCAAAATCCTGACCAAAATTTTATGTTTACAATGTTTATCTAACATTTCCTAAGATCTTACCTAGTGGCATTGTTTTTGACCCAACATGACCTAATTTCAATTTCATCCGAGATATCATGTAGACAAACATCCTAACCAAGTTTCATAATGATCGGACCAAAACTGCGGCCTCTAGAGTGTTCACATGTAATTGTTTACGAAGCACGGACGATGTACGATGGAGAAAAAAGTCGGTCATAAAATCTGAACACTTGTGCTCAGGTGAGCTAAAATCTTTGAAATTCAGTCAGTACCTTTGGACAAGAAGATTGTACTGTATACAATTTTTGATTATTAAGAAAAAACATAACTCCTGGTCTAATTGGCCAATATCAGGGAAAATCAAACTTGGTCTAGAAATTATGTTTATAAACATTGTCATAAAGTTTGAAATGAAGGTATAAGAGAGCACACAAAGTGAAATCTGGCAATTTTTAATATCAAAAGGGGCATAATTCCTGACCTTATTGGCCGATATCAGCCATAATTGATCTTGACCGAGTGAGAATTTATGGTAATAAACATTGTCAAAAAATTGAAAATGATTGCTTAACCCTTTCCCTCATAGAGGAAACCATGAAAAGACCTATGCGAACAACATAAAACCAGATCAGCCTGCGAGTAACTCGCAGGCTGATCAGGTTTTATGTTGTTCGCTGCTCCTCAGTGGTCTGGTAATGAGGATTTTACAATTAAATTTGGAAAGGTTTGCGTTTGGCTTTCTGCAGATCAGGCTTTATGTGGTACCTATTGAGTGCGTCAAAATGAGTCTATATGAGGGAAAGGGTTAAGAAATGAAGACGCTAGAGTGCAAACAAAGTGAAAGCTGGCATTTTTTAACATTAAAAGGGGCATAACTCCTGACCTAATTGGCATATATCAGCCATAATCAAACTTGGTCATGAGATTATGGCTATAAATATTGTCATAAAGTTTGAAGATGACTGCTTAAAAATGAAGAGTGCAAACGACGGTCAGCGGACATCCATTGATCCTATTAGCTCATCCTGAGCACAAATGCTCAGCTTAGCTAAAATGAAAAACTGGCTCTGCCCTCTGGAAGCCATTTATTTTCAACAGATTCAATTTATTTTTTTTAAAATCTTCGTAGCAAGTCACCCAAGAAATATCTTCGGGCTTAATAAAAACAATTAATTTTATAAACAAGAGGGCCATGCTCATAATTTTTTTTATCATCAAGCAAATCAAAATTTAAAGATGCTCAAGAAATAAGATTGGTGTAACAAAGTAGTCTAACATTTTTTTTACTTCAACAGCCATAAATCTTATAGGAAATTGCTCAAGAAATTAAGATGGTAGTGTGTATACAAAGTAAGTCTAACATTCTTTTATTACTCAAGGGCCATAATTCTTGACCTAATAGGAAAATATCAGCCATAATCGAACTTAGCCGAAACATTATGGCTATAAACATTGTCATTAAGTTTGAAGAAGATTGCTGAAGAAATAAAGATACTAGAGCATACACAAGAACATGTTGACGGAGACTGACCACAATAGCTCACCTTGAGCAATTGGTGTTCAGGTGAGCTAAATAAACTGATTCATGTATAATTATAATTCATGGTTACTGCACTCCCCAATTTCACCATCTATTTATATTTTGAGATTCGAGACAACAGCTTGCATAGTTTAAGTGTTATGATCCACCCCTCCCCCCACAAAAAAGGTGGGGTGGGGAGATAATTTAACAAGAGGGCCATGATGGCCCTAAATCGCTCACCTGAGAACCACTGTTCTAAGGGAGAAGTCTTGGTGGAGGGTTACCCATAGAACATCTGAGCCAAACATTTTAAAATCTGGCCAGTAGTTTTGGAGCAGAAGTCTTTTAAAGTTTCCAATATATACATTTAAGGCAAATTATCCCCGCCCCT
>CM037781.1:40367816-40400921 GCA_021229015.1 Solen grandis | reverse complement strand
ATGGAATATATTACAAATTATGGCCCCCTTTTAACTTAAAAACTTTGGTTAAAGTTTTGCATGCAAGGTACTTTCATGCTTATATCTCAGTATCCAGGCATGTGATTGATTTGAAACATCTTTAATACGTTTAGGGGTATCATACTATCAAGGTAGATAACTTTTGATGGAATATATTACAAATTATGGCCCCTTTTTAACTTAGAAATTTGGTTAAAGTTTTGCATGCATGATACCTTCATGCATAAATGTCAGAGTCCAAGCATGGGATTTATTTGAAACATCTTTAATATGGTGTTTACCTTGATCTTATTTAAGATAGGCTGATGATATATGCTAAATGTATTGACAACTTGTAAAGGAGGCTATGTACTTGCTTTCATTTTTGTAAGCCCCACCTTTCAAAGAAAAGGATAGGCTATTGTAGTCACACTGGCGTCAGCATCTGCATCCATAGAAATGTTTATGTTTTTTTTAACATTGCCATTATCTCCACTATTACTTAACGGTTGTCCATCAAACTTCACACATGTGTTTATCATTATCATTTATGGCCCTTTTGGTTTGAATAAATGTTAAACTTTTGTTTAACACTGCTATTATCTCCAGCTTTACTCAATGGATGTCTCTCAAACTTCACACATGTGTTTATCATCATCAGACCAACCAGTAGCAACAGGAACAGTAACTCTTCCAAATATTTTAGCATATACATGACCTTTTTTGGACTTAGAAAAGTTTTTAAACTTTTTTTAAATTTTTTTTTGATTGATGTCCCCCAAACTTCACATATCGATTGATCATCATCAGTTCAACTAGTAGAAACAGGGACAGTAACTCTTACAAATATTTTTTGCAAATCTATTGCCCTTTTTGAACTTTTTTTTTATGTTTTGTTTAACATTGCTAATATCTCAACTTTCATTCAATGGATGTCTCTCAAATTTCACACATCTGTTTATCAACATCAGACCAACCAGTGGAAACAGGAATGTATGTCTCTCAAACTCCAAGTACATACAGGAACAGTAACTCTTTTAAATATTTTGCATATTAATGGGCTTATTTGTACTTTAATGTTAAAATTTTGTTTGCCTTTATCTCTAATTTCTTTCAATGGATGTCCCTCATAATTCACACATGAAATTGCATGCCTATATTGGAAGTCAAACTTTGTCATAAATTTTAAAATAGTTATGCCCCCCCCCCACACACCCTTTTGGTTAAAATTTTCGCACCACCTCATTTTTTTCACTTAACCCTTAGAGGTATTGCTTTGAAACTTAAAAATATCTGTTTATGACCATCATCTCTATTTGTACATGGCAAGAGTACATTACTCTGTCTTGGATTTTTACATACATGTAATTATGCCCCCTTTCTGACTTCATTAATCTTTTTGTACTAACAGACTTTTTCACTGAATTCTTTGAGATTTTGCTTAAAACTTGGATCACATGTTTATTGTTCTTGTGTATATTTTGATAATACAGAGATTCTCACGTTGCCTTTAACTGAATACTTAAATAATATATATATATATCAAAAGCATCTATGCATTCCTTTTTTTCTTGTTGTATGTTAAATTTACTTTTTGATAAAATTACACAAAAATAAGATTTTCTTTTACAATATTTGATCTTTTACCACTGTAAAACTTTATAAAACCGTCCAGTCACCAACCATTTTTTTCTGTAAACTTATGTAGTGCCAATAAGTAAAATTTATCAGTCAGAGACAGTTGTAAGCAGTCCAATAACTTAGCCAGTAGAACAATCGCCCTTTAAACAAGGGGTCCAAGGCTCAAATCTTGGTCTGGCTGAACAAGGGATCATTATAGTATCTCCAATGTTTTTTTTTGGTTTATCAGGAACATTATTAATTTGATCTCTGTAAATCCTGCAAGGAATTCCAAATTAGCAAGGAATCTGTAACTGTTATCAGTGGGTAACTTTTGTATGTGGTCCCTGGTTTCAGTCCAGGTCTGGCTGCACAGTTTTCTTGCCTTTTTTACTTTGAAACTTTTTTGTGTCCTCCAAATATGTATATTAGGCCTTTGTTTCAATATTATAACGTATTGTGTGTCTTTTTTCATTTTAAGATTCCCCTCAGGTCTTAACACTAGTTTTCTATTTATGTACTTAAATATATATACTAATTAAAACAAGTTCACATCTCAATAAAGGTTATGTAAAAATAAAAAAAAATAAACACTTTTGTTTTCCTGTTAACCCACATGAATTTTATTATCAGACATTTTTTCTTTCCCGCCGTGCTTATTTCAATGTTAAATCAGCACTTTTGTACTTGCTGTTAAAGTGCTGCCTAATTGTGATATCACACCATAGATCAACAAGTGACATGGAAACACATCCAGTCACATTATCCTGACATTGGACCAGTCAGTCCTGGAGCTGAGTGCCTAGCTTAATGTAAGTACCATTTTTCATGATTTTGGATCAATTCCAAGACCTCATGCTCTAAATCTAAATAGTGTATGTATTATGTTTACAAATATTATGTAATACTTCAGTTTTGACATAATCTTATTGTTTTCCTGAAAGGACATGACAACAAGAGAGTAAGATAAAGAGAGGGAGAGAGACTATAAAAGAGAACAAGAGCTGTCAGAGGACAGCACGCTCGACTATTCAAAATGCTTGTTGGTAAATCAAATGAAATCTATTTAAATTTTTGCCCTTCATAGTAATATTAAAAAATGATATACCTTGATAGTCTGATACCCCTTAATATATTTATGATGTCTAAAATCAATCCCATGCCTAGTTACTGAGACATAAGAACAATAACACTGTGCATGCAAAACTTAAACCAAAAATCCAAGTTAGAAAAGGGCCATAATTTGCATCAATCCAAAAGTTATCCTCTTGTTTTCTGATGCCCTTGAGGACACTCCTTAACTTTCTAGTCAATTCAACAAGCAATTTCTGAGATATAAGCTGGATAGTAGCTTGAATGCAAAAATTTAACCATAATTCTAAGTTAAAAGGGGGCCATAACTTGTAATATATTCCATAAAAAGTTATCTACCTTGATAGTATGATACTCCTAAACATATTAAAGATATTTCAAATCAATCCCATGTACTGAGATATAAGCATGAAAGTAACTGAAAATTTAAGTTAAAAAGGGCCATAACTTGTAATATATTCCATAAAAAGTTGTCTACCATGAAAGTATGATACCCCTAAACATATTAAAGATGTTTCAAATCAATCCCATACCTGGATACTGAGATATTAGCATGAAAGTACCTTGCATGCAAAACTTTTACCAAAATTTCTAAGTTAAAAAAGGGCCATAACTTGTAATATATTCCATCAAAAGTTGTCTACCATGAAAGTATGATACCCCTAAACACATTAAAGATGTTTCAAATCAATCCCATACCTGGATACTGAGATATAAGCATGAGAGTATCTTGCATGCAAAACTTTAACCAAAATTTCTAAGTTAAAAAGGGGCCATAATTTGTAATATATTCCATCAAGAGTTATCTACCTTGGTTGTATGATGCCCCTAAACATATTCATAAACTTTCAAGTCAATACCATAAATGGTTATTGAGATATAAGATTGATAGTAACATGAATGGTTATTGAGATACAAACTAGATAGTAGCTTGCACGCAAAACTTTTACCTTATTTTCTATTGCATGCAAAACTTTAACCAAAATTTCTAAGCTAAAAAGGGGCCATAATTCATATTAAATTCAGTCAAGAGTTATCTACCTTGGTTGTCTGATGCCCCTGAACATATTTATAAACTTTCAAGTCAATACCATAAATGGTTATTGAGATATAAGATTGATAGTAACTTGCACGCAAAACTTTAACCAAAAGCTGCAACGCCGACGCCAGGGTGACTACAATAGCTCTCATATTCTACGAATAGTCAAGCTAAAAAGCAGGAGATACTCAATATTCAGAGCAATCAAATATTCATTTCCAGCTGTTTTTGTCATCCAATCCTAAATATTCTAGCTTACATGCTCGTGACAATATGACCCTTAACAGTCTTAAGACTATCCTCATGCAGCTGTGTACACATTTACGTGACAATATGACCCTTAACAGTCTTAAGACTATCCTCATGCAGCTGTGTACACATTTACGTGACAATATGACCCTTAACAGTCTTAAGACTATCCTCATGCAGCTGTGTACACATTTACGTGACAATATGACCCTTAACAGTCTTAAGACTATCCTCATGCAGCTGTGTACACATTTACGTGACAATATGACCCTTAACAGTCTTAAGACTATCCTCATGCAGCTGTGTACACATTTACGTGACAATATGACCCTTAACAGTCTTAAGACTATCCTCATGCAGCTGTGTACACATTTACGTGACAATATGACCCTTAACAGTCTTAAGACTATCCTCATGCAGCTGTGTACACATTTACGTGACAATATGACCTTAACAGTCTTAAGACTATCCTCATGCAGCTGTGTACACATTTACGTGACAATATGACCCTTAACAGTCTTAAGACTATCCTCATGCAGCTGTGTACACATTTACGTGACAATATGACCCTTAACAGTCTTAAGACTATCCTCATGCAGCTGTGTACACATTTACGTGACAATATGACCCTTAACAGTCTTAAGACTATCCTCATGCAGCTGTGTACACATTTACGTGACAATATGACCCTTAACAGTCTTAAGACTATCCTCATGCAGCTGTGTACACATTTACGTGACAATATGACCCTTAACAGTCTTAAGACTATCCTCATGCAGCTGTGTACACATTTACGTGACAATATGACCCTTAACAGTCTTAAGACTATCCTCATGCAGCTGTGTACACATTTACGTGACAATATGACCCTTAACAGTCTTAAGACTATCCTCATGCAGCTGTGTACACATTTACGTGACAATATGACCCTTAACAGTCTTAAGACTATCCTCATGCAGCTGTGTACACATTTACGTGACAATATGACCCTTAACAGTCTTAAGACTATCCTCATGCAGCTGTGTACACATTTACGTGACAATATGACCCTTAACAGTCTTAAGACTATCCTCATGCAGCTGTGTACACATTTACGTGACAATATGACCCTTAACAGTCTTAAGACTATCCTCATGCAGCTGTGTACACATTTACGACTATCTAATGTCTGCATCTGACAGCTTCTTTTCTTGGCATGCAATAAAATTTCTATTCTATGCAAGCATGTAAATTCATTAAAATCATCAACAAATCAATCTCACTCAGAATAGAAGAATGCAGATTAATCGGACTAAAACCTCTATAAGGCATTGCAGTTTTTTCATTAGCTGCTTTGCCATTTGTCATTACATCATCCCTTCTAAATGCCTGTCTGAAAGCATCTGAGATGTTCCTTGACACAAAAGGTTACATGATACTTTAGAGATCGGGGAAAAATGATGCTTGAAGAGTCAATCTGTGGAATTAATGAAAAGAGCATAGCTTAGTCTAGTCACTTTCACAAAAGTGGTTTCTATTTTAATCTTTACTTCCTGTTTAAAAGTTAATTCCTTTATTTCATATAGACATGCAAACACAGCAGACCCAGATCAGACAGCCCCTGGAACCCTGGGAGCTGTCTGATCTGGGTCTGCCCTGTTAAGTCATACAACATGGTAGCCCTGATGCTACAGATGGCACAGTAAAGAAAAATCCATTGTTTCATATACCATTTTATATGACTTAAATTATCATTCAAGCATTAATTGTATATGAATATTAATGAGGCATTATAATAGAATCATTGATAGCAAATAATCCCCATCTATGTGCATCAAGTATGCCTGCATAATCATAAATCGTTTTAATATAAATTTTAATTTTCTCCTTTTCAAAAAATGAAATTTTTGAAGTAAAATTAATTTTAATTAGTAAATACTTACCTGTTATTACTTCAGGTATGTGTCTATTTGTGCACAGCTTCCAAAACAGAGTCCGCAAAATAAACCATTCCCTAAACCCCCTAGTTACCGGAAGTGTAACCCCCGTTCTCCAATTGTATATGAAGCCATCGAGGGATACAACCGCCAGCAAGCGGGGAGGGAGGTGGGACTCTGTAATAACAGGTAAGTATTTACTAATTAAAATTAATTTTACTTCAAAAATTTCATTTTAATAGCATAAATACGTTACCTGTTATTACTTCAGGTATGACTTCGTCGCTAAGGCGGGAGGTTGCTAACAAAGAACCTTGATTGCAGCGATACCCGAAGTAGAAAACGACCAAAGCCGCCGAGGCGTCAGACATGATGATTAAACTATTGTCTGAGCCACTACAAGTGGACCCAAATCCACAAGGTTTTGTGATTGGTTAGCCAGTGAGCGGAGATAAAAGGAAGAAAACGTAGTAGAAGACTTCCAAGAGGCCGCTTTGAGAATATCGTCCATGGGAGATTTATTCAAGAAAGCCCAAGAAGCAGACAAAGCACGGAGCTCATGTGGTCTAATTCTTAAAAAGGATAGATCCCTGTCCGAAAGATCCGAATAGGCAAACTTGATAGTTGAGGCTACCCAACGAGATATTGATGCTGCCGAAACTTCGCCCCCCCCTTTTATTGGGAGGAAAAGTCGAAGACGACGACCCCGTAAAGATTTAACCTTCTGGAGGTAAAACTTCAAGGCTCTAACTGGGCAAAGAAGCCGATCAGGATCTCCCCTGGAGCAAGACCTAGCAAGGCTCGGAATAACTACCGGAGGGGGACAGACCGACGGGAGCTGGGTTTTCGCAAGGAAACCAGGTTGAAAGCTCAAAGATACAGAGCCATCAGATTTGTTAAAGCGTAAATAGCCTTCCTCAGTAGAAAAGGCATGAATTTCACAACGACGTTTAGAAGACGCCATTGCTATAAGAAAGACCGTCTTCCATGTTACGTGCAGTAGAGACGCCTCAGAAAGAGGTTCAAAAGGTGCCTTAGTAAGAGCCAGTAAAACACAAGAAAGATCCCACTTCGGAGTTAACGAACGAGAAACCGGCCTAGACAGTTCAAACGAACGAATAATTTCCGAAAGATAAGGATCCGAACCAAGGGAAGAGGATCTGTGAAACTTAAGCGTGTTCGATAACATAGACCTATAACCCTTGATAGAACTGACCGCAAGTTTTTTCTCGTTAAAAAGAAAAACTAGAAAGTTAGCGATTTCTCTGACAGGAGCTTTGACCGGATTAATCTGCCGTGCGATACACCAATCACGGAAGACCTTCCACTTTGCCTGGTAGACAGATCGAGTAGATTGTCTCCTGGCTTTAGAGATAATAGAGGCAACTGTTGCCGAAAATTTCTTCTGTCTAACTCGCTGTTGGATAACATCCAAGCGTGAAGACGAAGAGCGCAGGGATTGTCGTGAAGGACCCTGTTCCGACCTTGTGACAGAAGGTCCGGAACCTGGGGGAGTTCTACAGGATCGTCTATCAGAAGATCCAGAAGATCCACGAACCAAGATCGCGTTGGCCAAAGTGGAGCTACAAGGAGGATCCGGCACTGAGATCGCAGGATTTTCCTTAGAACTAAGGGAATCAGAGAAAACGGTGGAAACGCATAAGCAAATAGATGATCCCAGTTTACAGACAGAGCATCTATCGCCCAAGCCCGGTGATCCGATACCGGTGACACAAACAGCGGAAGCTGGTTGTTCAGCCTGGTAGCAAATAGATCGACAGACGGAGACCCGAAAATCGCAAACAGAGTTGTCGCGATCCGAGGAAGTAACTTCCATTCCGAGGGGAGAAGAGAATGTCTGCGGGACAGTTGGTCCGCTAGAACATTTAGACGACCCGGAAGATGTCTGACTTGAATGAGTACCGAAGACACCTGACACCAATGAAGAAGGTGCCATGCTTCCATGCACAGAGAAGGCGAGTGCGTCCCCCCCTGTCTGCGGATGTAAGAGACAACAGTCGTGTTGTCCGTAGATACTAGAACAGATTTGCCTCGAATGAGAGGAGAAAACTGTCGTAAGGCTAGTAGAACCGCTTTGAGTTCGAGGTTGTTGATATGAAGAGAACTGTCCTGAGGGGACCAAAGACCCGAGGCCGTGAGACCCAGAGGTTCCAGATGAGCACCCCAGCCGGACAGACTGGCATCCGAGAAGAGGAACAGTTCCGGTTGAGGAGGAGAAAGAGGAACACCCTCTCGGAGAAACGAGGGGGAATTCCACCAACTGAGATGATGAACCAATTCCGGAGAAACCGGAAGAATGGTCTGTAAATGGTCTCGACTGGGACGCCAGATCGAGAGTAGTATAAACTGAAGAGGTCGCATGTGAAGGCGGCCCAGCGGAACAAGATCCGCTGCTGCATTGAGTACTCCGAGAAGCGATAGGAATTCGCGGGCTGAGATCGATTGCCGACGCGAAAACCCCCGAACCAGAGTTAGAAGAGACATGAGTCTGGGTTCCGGAATTCTGATCCTGTTTAGGTCGGTCAGAAATTGCATCCCGACAAACGTGAAGTTCTGGGATGGGATCAACTCCGATTTCTCGGAATTGAGGATGAAGCCTAGCCGGAGAGCTAGGTCTGTCACCCATCGAAGCTCGTCGAGAAGAGCGACTGGGTCCATGTGAAGAAGAAGCCAGTCGTCGAAATACGCCAGGAGGCGTGAGCCGCGAAAATGAACCCTGGCGACCAGAACCGAAACTATTTTGGTGAAGATTCTGGGGCCGAAGACAGGCCGAACGGAAGGGCCTTGAACTGGTAGACAGTTCGGCCATCCGTGAAACGAAGGTATTTCCTGGAATGAGGATGGATAGATACATGGAAGTAAGCATCCGATAAATCCAGGGAAACAGCCCAGTGACCGGGGAGGACGGCTGCCCTGATCGACGAAGTTGTTTCCATTTTGAAGTGTTCCTTCGGAATGAAGGAGTTTAGATGAGACAGGTCTATGACCGGTCGAAACCCGCCGTCCTTCTTGGGAACCAGAAAGAGACGGCTGTAAAACCCCGGAGAGGTTGGAATCGAGACCCTTTCTACCGCTCCTTTTTCCAGAAGATCTGAAATGGCGAGTCCCAGACGATGATGATTGGAGGAGAGATGAATGGGAGAGCGTGATAGTGGAGGGGGACGACTGAACGGAACCCGATACCCGTGTCTCACGATAGACAGGACCCATTGGTCGTCGGTGATTGTCTCCCAATGATGAATGAAATGAGTGAGTCTGCCGCCTACTGGAAGGGGCAGAAACACTCTTCCTCCTAATCGAACGTCTGGAAGAGGAAGCGGAAGAAAGGATGCACCCCTAGGGCTTACTCCTACCCCTTTGATTGGTAGAGGTAGAAGAAGGGGTGGGGGGCGATGAAGGAGGAAATCGTGGTCGCTGCGGACCAGATTGGCGAGCGCCCCTGGAAGAGGGATTGCCTCTGAAAGGAGATTGAGGCTTGCCCTTTTCCGAGTCCTTCGGGGATTTACCGGAAGAAGCCGAAGGTTTCTTCGGTATCCGGAATTTAGGGGGAGCCGAAGTAGGAGTGCGGGGCTGGAAGGCCACCGCGCCGTGCATTTGCTCCTCCCTGGAGGCGTCCGCTACTTCCTTGATTCGGCCCCCAAAGAGGGACGAAGAAGAAAGAGGGGCCGACCTAAGCTTTTCTCGAGAAGAAGAGAGAAGTAGCTTGTTGGGGCCGTCCAGGATGGCATCCCGCCTGCAGCGAGTCATCTCGGAAGAGAGAGAAAGAGATAGCAAAATCGAATGTTTTGCCGTCGCTGCTAAGGCCTCTAAAAGAAGCCTGACGGAAGCAGATAAAGCATCCTTTTGTTGTAGTTTGACCGAAAGAGCGGCCACGAAGGAGTCAGTATGCGACGAGATGCCGGAAAGGAAGCGGGAGCGTTGCTCCCAGCGATCCAGGACCTTCTGCTGAAGCGGTAAAGAGGAGGGGACCTTGAGCCGGAGCCGACTCGCATCTAGGTCCAGTTTCGGGGGGTGGATAGAAAAATCACCCTCCGGAAACTTGTAGGTCTTGGGGTTAAAACCCAAAGGCCGAAGGTCCGAAGTTGGAATAAACCAGCCCGGTCCTGGCTTAGAGGAGGATGAAGATTCAAAATCCTCCAAAGCCGAACGGACGACCGGAGAGAAAGGGAGTAACTCCGGTTCGACTGATTTGGACTCCTTAGGCTTACCGACAAGGTCAAGGTAACCTTCGCACCTCTTCCGGGAGGAGGAGGGGCCGGTTTGCATACTGATGCAGGAAGGGTAGCAAAGACCTCCTGAACAGCCCTGTCCATGGAAAACCGATTCTCGTCTGACTCCTCGTCCTCATCAGAGAGAGGATTGTCAGTACGAGGTTCGGAATGAGCGCTGGATCGGCGCGAGGTGGAAGAAAGAGGCACGTCCTCAGCAAATAAGGAGTCCTCCTCCGGAGCATGAAGGGAGATTTCATCCTCCAATTGTCCACTCGTAGCAGTCCCACTAGTAGGGGGATTGCGAGTCGAGGGAGGAGACCCAGCCTCAGGGCGCGAAGGGGGAGCATCCTGAGGGGGAAAGCCCATGAAAGGAAATGGAGGGAAAAAGGGCCACATAGGGGGCTGTGTGGAAGAAGAGCCCTGTGGACCCGAGGAGGGAGGAGACTGAAGGAATAGTCTATGATCAAGGGTCTCTGGTGGCAGAGAAACCCGATCCCTCCTAGAAGAAGAAGGTTCACCCGGAATGACGGGGGAGGAGGCAGAGCTGAACTGCCTGGCGTATTCCCCCATCATGTGGGACCACCATGTGGAAGGGTCAAAGGTCTGGGGTTGCGCTGAGACATCCGCACTTTGAACCCTCGAAGACGTGGTGGAGCGTAAAGGTGACCGGTCCCGAGTAGCAGAGCTAGGGGACCGGTGACCGGAAAGACCCGGGGAACGGTTGTGGGACCGTTTCTTGGGCACCCTTGAACGTGGAAGAGGAGGTGGCCGAATCGGCGAAGACCGGCGACCCACACGTCTAGCGTGATGGGCCGACCTGGCCGTCGATCTGTGCAGATCTCTCGCCGGTGACCGGGTCCTGACCGGTGACCGGTCCCTGGCAGTTATACCCGGTGACCGGTCCCGTGATGGTCGGTGACCGGTCTTGACCGGTGACCGGTGGCTAGACCTGACCGGTGACCGGTCGGGAGCTTTGCTATGACTACGATCACGTACTTGACCGGTCATGCCCGGTGACCGGTGACCGGTCGGAGTGGTCTCCTTGACTGCTCCCCTGGGGCTGACACAAGGAGAGCCGGGAAGGGAGCCAGGAGATGAAGGCGGCCTCTCCGGAGAGGGGCGGGAAGCCTTCTTCCTAGGAGGGGGAGAGGGACTCCGACCCCCAGCAGCGCTGAACCCGGAGAAGGAGGAGGAAGATGAGGCCTTCCTTTTCCGGGAAGAGTAAGACCGACGGGAGGAGGCTTTCTTCCATATCTCGTCTGTCCACGAAGCGCAAACGGTGCAAGTGTCGACCCTAGAGCATCCTGAACATGATAGGCAGGACTGATGGGAATCCCAGGACGCCTTAACATGTCCGCAGGAACCCCGGGACTGCGACATATTAAATAGCTATACAAAAGAACAATGTATGCAAAATAAAAGACGGGAAGACCGAAGAAAACCCGTAAAAGGAAAAATCTCGAAACGAGTATATACAAAATAAAATAATAAACCAGTGTCACGGGAGCCGAAGCACGGAAACCCGTGACACAAGGCAAAAGGTCCCGATACGGGACGGAAATAGGGAATTCTACACGAATATAGAATAAAACTAAGAGAACAATATAAACAACACAGCCGAGGCTATGAAAAGATAAGAAAGGAGAGCTGTAGCGCACAGAAGCTATCAAGAAAGGGACACACAAGGTAACCCACTGAAACTCGATGGCTTCCAAAACACAATTGGAGAACGGGGGTTACACTTCCGGTAACTAGGGGGTTTAGGGAATGGTTTATTTTGCGGACTCTGTTTTGGAAGCTGTGCACAAATAGACACATACCTGAAGTAATAACAGGTAACGTATTTATGCTATTAAAACATATAGACCTATCACTTAAAATGGGATTAATACTCACAAAAGCCCCCACTTCTGTGAAGTTGGGGTATATTTTTAAAATTAGTAACTGAATTATACTGAGTACTTCACAATAGACCTTGTTGCAAAGGTTTGTGCATGAATTCCCTAAGAAAAAAACTTCTGGGTTACAGAGAGGCATCTTTACCAGCAGACACATCAATACTGATAAATAACATACACATATATCTTCTCATATATGCTTTTATAAGAGAAAATATGGTACTCATGAAAAATGACTTATTAGGCTCCAAAATTGATTTTACCATGGTGAGCTGTGCAAGAAACACTGCACTGAACTTTCTGGTGTTTACAAGGATTCCACCATGTTTCTCACAAGACTCAGAAGCTTGAGGACCCATGTATACATGTATATCAAAAGACAATGGTGAATGGATTGAAGATGATCTAATCAATGGAATCTGTAGAACATATTCTTAGATTGGCTAGAACATGTTCCTACTTTTTATCAGTGAAGTAGTTTAACCTGTTTCTTGTAAGGTCCACACTGTCTTATCCTAAGAATCACTTGTGCCAAGTTATTTCAAAACACCATCATACATAACAAAGTTAAAGCTGGGACAAGATTTTAAGGTCAAACTGAGTGCTGTGACCTTGATCTTCAAGCTAACAACCTGGTTATTGTTCGAGACATGTTATGCCAAGTTATTTTAAAAAGCAACCATACATAACAAAGTTACGGCCGGGACTTGATTTTAAGGTCAACTGAGTGCTGTGACCTTGACCTTCAAGCTAGCGACCTGATTATTGTTCACAACACATCGTCTTGTCCTAAGGATCACTTGTGCCAAGTAATTTAAACAAGAAGGCCAAAATGGCCCTGATCGCTCACCTGTGAAATTTTGATTTCATTGCCTTTTACAACATAGTTATACTTAATACCAAATCCATACTGAAGAACAGCAATATAATTTTTATTCCACTCTAAAAGTTTACATGTGGTTCAAAAAACCATGTTAACCCTAGCATGGGACTAATTTTGACCCCAAGGCCATGATTTGAAAACTTGATTCAGGTCCACAAGGTCAGGTTACATACCAAAAATCTAAACCAATGATCTTGTGGTTTCTGACAAGGGTATTTTTAACAAGAGCTGTCAGAGGACAGCACACTCGACTATTCAAAATGCTTGTTGGTAAATCAAATGCAATCTGCTTCAATTCTTGCCCTTCACATACCCTGTATATAATAATAGTCAAAAATGATATACCTTGATAGTCTGATATCCCTTAATATTTTTATGAAGTCTAAAATCAATCCCATGCCTAGTTACTGAGACATAAGAACAATAACACTGTGCATGCAAAACTTTAACCAAGTATTCAAGTTAGAAAAGGGCCATAATTTGTATAAAATTCAGTCCAAAAGTTATCCTCCTTGGTTTTCTGATGCCCCTGAATACACTCCTTAACATTCTAGTCAATTCCATAAACAATTTCTGAGATATAAGCATGAAAGTACCTTGCATGCAAAACTTTAACCAAAATTTCTAAGTTAAAAAGGGGCCATAAGTTGTAATATATTCCATCAAGAGTTATCTACCATGAAAGTATGATACCCCTAAACATATTAAAGATGTTTCAAATCAATCGCATGCCTGGATACTGAGATATAAGCATGAAAGTACTTTGCATGCAAAACTTTGACCAAAATTTTTAAGTTAAAAAGGGGCCATAATTTATATTAAATTCAGTCAAGAGTTATCTAACTTGGTTGTCTGATGCCCCTGAACATATTTATAAACTTTCAAGTCAATACCATTAATGGTTATTGAGATATAAGGTTGATAGTAGCTTGCATGCAAAACTTTAACCAAAAGCTACAACGCCAATGCCGATGCCAATGACGATGCCAGGGCGACTACAATAGCTCTCATATTCTTCGAATATTCGAGCTAAAAATCTTTCATAATTTATGTAACTCTATGTTAAATCAAGTGACCCCTGGGGTGGGGCCAATTTTGAATCCAGGGCCATGATCTGAACAAACTTGGTAGATGTCCATAACGCAATGTTACACACCAAATATCTAACCTCCAGGCCTTGTGATTTCTGAGAAGAAGATTTTTCTAGATTTTCCTATTTAGAGCCATGTAAAATCAAGTAACCCCTTGGGTGGAGCCAATTTTGACCCCAGTGCCATGATTTGGACATACTTGGTAGATGTTCATAAGAATTTCCTTTTTAAATTAAATGACCCCTGGGGCAAGGCCAATTTTGACCCCAGGGCCATGATTTGAACAAACCTGGTAGATGTTCATAAGGCAATGATACACACCAAATATCTTAAATCCAGGCCTTGTGGTTTCTGAGAAGAAGAATTTTCTATAATTTTCTGATATAAGCCTATGTAAATTCAAGTGAACCCTGGGGCTGGGCCAATTTTGACCCCAAAAGATTTTCAAAGTTTGTATTTTTAAAATCTATTTTTAGCTCCTGTGACCTACTTTTTCAACCAATCAAAATAATTTGAACAATCTTGATAGAGGGCATTATAAGGATGATTCCTATGAAGTCAAAATCCATTTAGCAGTTTAGGAGGAGATCATGTTGTTTAAAGGAAATTATTGACACCAGATTCACGCACGGACGCCGGGCAATCATGAGAACATGCTGTGAACATTCTTCAAAGCATGAAGAACAGTATCATGAGCACGTTGTGCTCCGGTGAGCTAAAAAGCAACCATACAAGTCAAAGTTACAGCCGGGACACAAATTCTTGCACATACACAAACACACTAACACACACGGACAGGTGTAACACTATTACGCCCATCGCCATTTCATGGCAGGGGGATAAAAAAAAACTCTTGTAATTAACAAAATTGATTAAAAATTTATAAATGTATAATAATCTGATACATGATGGCCTTACATTACTCAGGTGAGTATCACTGATTTTTTAAAGATGCTCATCATGAATGGAACTAAATTTGATCAATGCAGATCCTAGTGTGTAAACAAAGAGAAAATTAGCATTTTCTAATAGTATAAGGGCCAAAACTGCAACCCTGTTGTTCGATATCAGTCATAATCCATGCTAAGGTGAGATAAAACTGGTAGTAGTATAAGATTTGTCATGACAGCTAATTTTAAGAGTGAAATATATGAAAAACTATAATCATTGCAATCATTATATGTTAGATTTACATAGTTTAAGAAAAACAAGAATGCCATGATGGCCCCGAATCGCTCACCAGATTATAAATGAGCAACATAATGTTCGATTTTTCATATGGACCTAATTTTTGACCCTAAATGACCCAAAGTCGAACTTGTCCAAGATGTTATGGAAACAGACATTCAACAAAGTTTTAAAAGATATGGCCAAAATTGTGGCCTCTAGAGTGTTAACAAGGTTTTTCTAAGATTGGACCTCATGACCTTATTTTTGACCCCACATGATTCAAAGTCGAACTTGTCCAAGACTTTATGGAGAAAAACATTCTGACCAAGTTTCATGAAGATTATACCAAAATTGTGGCCTCTAGAGTGTTAACAAGGTTTTTCTAAGATTGGACCTCATGACCTATTTTTGACCAATGACAAATCAACTTGTCCAAGATTTATGGAGAAAACATTCTGACAAGTTTCATGAAGATTCCAAAAATGTGGCTCTAAAGTGTTAACAAGGTTTTTATAAGATTTGACCTCGTGACCTTATTTTTGACCCCACATGACCCAAAGTCGAAATCATCCAAGATTTTATACTGACAAACATTTTGACTAAGTTTCATGAAAATTGGCCTAAAAATATGGCCCGTAGAGTGTTAACAAGCCAAATGACGATGCAGGACGCATGTTGCACGACGCACGAAGGGCGATCACAAAAAATGACTGAAAAACTTAACCCAGAGCTGCAGAACATGACTTTTTTTGTATGAGAACATGCTGTGAACATTCTTCAAAGCATGAAGAAGAGTGTCAATTCACAGAATGAATGATATGAAAGTCATGGTGCAAAGCTGCAATTATAAGAGTAAAATATAAACTTGTATTGTTTGTGGAAAAAAACACCAAAAAAACAGTTGTTTAAGAGAAAAAACACAAAATAATTAACCTTTCAAGTGTTTACAGATGTATTCTTATTGGCAAATAGCTATCTTCAATAACTGTATTGGGATAACAGGTAGTCAACGGTTGACATGATTAACACAAAAGAAAACAAATGTTTAATGTTGACCTTGCCAGGCTTAAATTTTCTGGTCTAAGAACTGGAAAGGTGCATTTAAGGGCAAACAATCTTTCCATGTGATTTACTGTGAATGTTTAAGCCCTGTCCCTGCCTATGATAAGTGTAGGAATGAATTTTAGACCCATGACCTTTTGGGTTTGCATTATCTGACAAAAGATTAGTTATGTTTTAACCACAAGGATATAATATAGGTCCACATGGCAATATTTGTGGGTAAGGTCTATTCCTATCAGATAAAAAGGTCACCACTCAAATTTATCCATTGAATAATTTGTTCACTTTATTTGAATGCATCTGTAAACATTGGACAGGTCCATGGTTGAGAAAGGAGACATATTAATTAAGTGTTCCCATACCTCACCGTGGTTATAGAAGAATGAAGCCACTGTTAGCAGGCCACCATAAATACTCCCACTGCAAACAAACACAAGATTGGTTATTAGAAAAATATCAAAACTGGTCCCTCTATTACTCATGTTCACATTTTTTACATTTATATGGTATACCCAGGACAGATCCATTATAATATCATATTTAGAATCCAAACTGGGATTTCACAAATTATCTCAACTTAAAAGTGTTTTTTTTTTCTTTCAAAATAAAAAATTCTTAAGTTCTGTAAAATTAAAATTTTGAAAGCTTGAATGAAAAAAAAATCTTCAAAAACTTGCTCTTTATTATTTTTTTCTTTCTAGGTTACTAAACAAGGGTGTTAGGAATGTTAAAAAGTTGAAATGAGGAAAATCTTAGGCTCACTGACAAAACAACACTGTGTTTTACAGGATGGCTTTATAACTAGACCTATCAATGAAGGTGATTAACAGGCCCAGATCCAGTTGGAGGCAGTTGGCCCCTCCACCCCCAGCTGCCCTGGTCATACATTTTTCTAGGCTATAAAATCCTTGATTACATCATAGTAGTCACCAGACACCTACATTGTCTTATGGCCCTCTGCTGTTATGTGCAGGTAATCCGAATCAGCAGTCATTCATGACTGTGTGATAAGCTTGTGTTTAGGGTACTGCAGACACGTTCACTGATTGTGAGAAATTAACATGTCGTCTGCCGAGCGATCTAACAATTGGGAAAAAATTTGGCAATTACCAAAAGTTTGTATCAGTTACAACTATTAACTATTCTAGACAAATGCAGTTTAAGAAATAGCATAACAATAGTTAAGCAAAAAACTTACTTTGACTAAATCTACTCAATGACAATTTAATTCACTTTTCTCTACATGTATAAAAGTTTTTATGTTTTTTTTGTTGTTTTTTTAAACTTTTAAATCTTAGTATTCTGAGGAGTAGATGCATACCTATCGCTAGCCATGCAAATTAAACTTAATCAGAAATGGGTTGCGTTTCTAAATGTCATCAGCTTTACTATTTTTACACAACTTTTTAAGTATTATTTTTAAAAAACTAACTCCTCTAAATATTTTTCCTGAAAAGAATAAATACAAACAGTAGGCCGATACATCACCATGTTCACTTTTTTAAGATTTACGAATGTAATAATCTACATGTACGCGTATGTGTATTCATGATGTCTTAATATAGACACCCTGGTGTATTTTAAATTTATAACAAGGCAGACCAAAGGACAGCTATATCCCCCGCCGCTGGCCAAATATTAGAATTTGTTTGGTCATAGGATTATGTTCACCTTAACCTGGCATGGTTGTAGCAGACATAGAAGATCAGTTTAAGACAATTTAACTTTCCGGAGTTATGTATAAATCTCAGAATTCGGAGGCACATATATTAAAAGTTTACTGACAAGTTTTACATGGCAAACAGTACAAAAAGTGAACATCAATGAAGTA
This sequence comes from Solen grandis, assembly GCA_021229015.1. Lineage (NCBI taxonomy): Eukaryota > Metazoa > Mollusca > Bivalvia > Adapedonta > Solenidae > Solen > Solen grandis. The sequence goes on along the minus strand of CM037781.1, from coordinate 40,382,838 downwards.
TAGGATGTGTTAGGTAACCACAAAGTACATGTGTAACTCAATTAAAAACTTTATATATCATGAAATAATTTGTATGATTGTGAACATGACATACTATTATTTACCAAGTACAGTAAATCACTGTGGAAGTGCAATCCAGGTCAAGAAGTGGTCTGTGTAAGGCAAGGGGAACACTCCTGAATGAGATATGGAGCGGACACAAAAATAATATTTGACCTGCAAGTATGACCTTGACCTTGAGCCAGCGTGACCAACTCATGCCTTCTGCATATCAGCTCAATGAGGTTAACATTTTCCTTTAAAAAAGGTCAAAGCGTTCATGAGATATGGAGCGGACACGAAAATAACATTTGACCTTCAAGTATGACCTTGACCTTGAGCCAGCGTGACCGCCTCATGCCTTCTGCACATCAGCTCAATGAGGTTAACACTTTAGCCGAGTTTGAAGAAAATGTGTCCAAGCGTTCATGAGATATGGAGCGGACACGAAAATAACATTTGACCTTCAAATATGACCTTGACCTTGAGCCAGCGTGACCGCCACATGCCTTCTGCACATCAGCTCAATGAGGTTAACACTTCAGCCGAGTTTGAAGAAAATGTGTCCAAGCGTTCATGAGATATGGAGCGGACACAAAAGTGTTTCGGACACACTGACGGACTGACGGACGGACTGACGGACGGACGGACGGACGAAGGGCATTCCTATAACCCCCCTCCCGCTTCGCGGCGGGGGATTAACAAGAGTGCCAGTGCTGCCACAATATACGCCGCCACAAAATATAAAGACCAAGAGGGTCCTTTTAATTATTGCTTTTAACATTTCTGAAAGCATAAGCTCATAATGAATTAATTATAATCATAATAATTAATTTAGCTGAACAGAGATAGAACCCTAAAAAGGCTTCCAATATGAAAGTAGGTCAAATAGCAGTATCGATATGAATCCTTTTTTCTTTCTCCCCATAAAAATCACTGTACCAGAAAATCCCTTCTTTATGCACTTTTTCCAATTTAGAAACTTGAGTTGTCTTTTCAAGAGACCATTTTTAGAAAGACATAACTATTGCAAATACTAATGAACATCAAAATCCCTACTTTGTGCATATCTACCCAGTATAGTAATGACATTGACCAAGTTTTGAAAAGATTAGGTCAGAAACCTATAAGGAATTGCATTAACAAGGCTGAAATATCAATCAGCTAAAGAGACTAAGTTTCAAGGGACATAAATCTTGTAAAAATCAATGAACCGGAAAATTGCCACTTCATGCATATTTACCAATTTTAGAAATATGACATTGACCAAGTTTTGAAAAGATTCATTCAGAAAGGTAGGAGGAGTTGCGTTCACAAGGCTGCAATATCAATCAGCTACAGAGACTAAGTTTCAAGGGACACAAATCTTGTAAAAATCAATGAACCAGAAAATCGCCACTTCATGCACATTTACCCATTATAGTAATGACAGTGACCAAGTTATAAGCTAAGAGACTAAGTTTCCAGGGACACAAATCTTGTAAAAATCAATGAACGAAAATCCCACTTCATGCACATTTACCCATTATAGTAATGAATGACCAAGTTTTGAAAAGATTCATTCAGAAATGTAGGAGGAGTTGCGTTCACAAGGCTGCAATATCAATCAGCTACAGAGACTAAGTTTCAAGGGACACAAATCTTGTAAAAATCAATGAACCGGAAAATCGCCACTTCATGCACATCTACCCATTATAGTAATGACATTGACCAAGTTTTGAAAAGATTCATTCAGAAACGTAGGAGGAGTTGCATTCACAAGATATGGACGTACAGACGTACGGACCGACAGAGAAGATGACGCCAATATACGACCGCCTCCAGCGGCGTATAAAAATAATGAATAAGAAATGAAAGAATTTGAAAATTTCAATCTGCCATATTTAAGGACAATCAATATTCTGGGACAATGTGTATGTAGATTATGCATGATCACTAATTCAAATCAAATCTAGGTAACCTAAAACGTGCGCCTGATTTTTTTTATTTTTTTTATTTCGGAAGTCTATGCATGAAGGCTGCTTCCAGATCGACAATTAGACAGTCAAGATTATCAAGTTTGAACCTAATCCAGCATAAACCCGGTATTTCCTTCCACATATTTTTCCTCAGACTTAAACAAAACTGTCTTTTACACTGTTGAGTCTAAAACTGATGATTATTCAAAGCATTCACTAATTGATAGTGTACACAAGTCACTTTTTTTTTTGGGGGGGGTGGGGGGGTTTCCCAAAAAATACAATTTTTCATGCCAGTACGCTGTTGAAATCGCACCAGAAACCTATATTTTCTACCATATCTCCCAATACTGGAGTAAATGCCAATTCAGTAATATCAGTGTCCCAGTCTGCATCCCACCCCCACTACCGTCATTTTTTTTTAATACAACTGTAGTCAAATACTATTGCACAGTAGTTATTCAATAACATGGTTTTGCGAAAGTAAAATATAAGATTATATCGCTCAAGGATCAGTCCCACTTGACATTTTTTTGCCTCGGTGATGTACTCCCGATGGAAAATGATGAGCTTCGCGAGGCGTCAGGAACAGGTTCCCCTGTGTCCTGTGGAAGCTTTGAAATTGTTGCGAGCCATGTGGAGTCATCGGGAAAACTTCATTGCTTGCAATGAAATTTTTCCCTCTATGTTCTCAAATTTTTATCAGGGAAAACAGGCCAGGGAAACATACGCATAACTTCCAGGAAGCTCCTGGGAAGCATTCACGGAGCTTCCACGAAATATTTTTTTTCTCTGAGGAATCCCCTAGGCTTCGGTGATGGGTTCGGCGACCTTTCTGTGACACATTCCAGATCTTGTGATAGAATCTCATAATAATCACAAAAAATTTGACAAGCACACTATAAAATTTGTTGCTTTTTTTTGGTCAACTTTAGACTACGGATAGACTTTTGGAGGTCAAAAAGGCCATGGGACATTGCTGAGGGCATCGTCATAAACCCCCAAGTCTACCCTTGGTTTGTTTCTTAATTCCATCACCAAAGTCTCATAATCTCCATAATCTTCCCCGAGGCACCTAGGATGATTCGATACAACGATACAACCCCTGATCTGCAGGATATTCTCCGGATGATGTTTCAAATTCGGTGAAGCTCCAGGGCACCTCCCCGATCATCACAGAAATTTCCCGAGCATCCGGAGCCATCCCCGATAACACAAGGCCATTCGTACCATAGCCGAAACATTAGTGAACGTGTCAACAGACAAATCCCGAAGCCTCTCATGGGTCTCCTCCGTCTTTTTAGCTCAAATATTTGATACCATCGGGAGAAAATTTGTGTATTTCCACATAGCTGATTATTTTTCTACAGTGGGACCTAGGCATTAGATACATGGTGTTAAAAAAAAACAAATAAAAAAACAAGATGGCCCTGTGTCGCTCACCTGAGTAAGATGGCTGTGTTAGGCATAATGACAAAAAATCTGGCATATAAAGTGTTTTTCTAACATTTGACTAAGTAACCTACATATTGATTCAACCTGAATTTGCACTCAACTGGGAATTCATGCAGTCATCATTCATATCAAGTTTAATGAAGACTGGGACAAAAATGTAGGCCTCTAGAGTGTTCACAAGATCTTTCTAAGATTTGACCTGGTGACCTAGTTTTTGACCTCATGTGACTCATTTTCGAACTCATCCAATATATCAATTAGACAAACATCCTGACCATATCTATTGAAGATTGGGCAAAAACTGTGGCCTCTAGAGTGTTCGCAAGGTTTTTCTAAGATTTTCCCTGGTGACCTAGTTTTTGACCCCACATTATCCATTTTCAAACTCATCCAAGATATCATGTAGACAAACACCCTGACCATTTTTCATGAAGATTGGGCTAAAACTGTGGCCTGTAGCGTGTTCAGGACTGTGACGACTGACGACGCAAGACGGACAAAAAGCGATCACAAAAGCTCACCCGAGCACAAGTTTTCAGGTGAGCTAATAAAAAACCTTCACTTTTATCCCCAGATACCCTTCAGAATGCATCTCCGTAACACTAAAACATTTTTTTTTCCAGGGGAGCATGCCCCCTAGCATCACATCACAATCAGATTTTGGCCCCCCAGTGGAAAAATACTGGATCTGGGCCTGATTAATATCCAAGCATAACATGATTGGCACATACGTACTTGAGTGCACACTAATGGGCCTGCACTGTACCATTGGAGATACCCATCAAACTGCAAGCAACAGTCTGATCAGGTTTTAAAGTGTTAACTCATCTTAATATATTTATTTCTTAATTAGACTTTTTCTGAAAAATTATTGACTGAAAATAGTTAACAATACAGACCATGATCTTGGTCTGCACTTGTTGTAAAGGCAGTCACAAGTGCCCACAGCATTGCAACAGTTTAAATTTATTACTTTTTACATTGATTGGGAAACTAGTTTTTACAACTTATACTAATCAGTGTTGATGGTTCCTGGGTTGGACCAGTACATGGTGCTCGTAAAGGCCAAAATGGGGTTCAAACTGACAACCTCCTGACCCACAGTCAAGAATGCTACCTCTGGACCAAGGCGACTGTCTTATGGTATTTACCATGCTGTAATATTTACATCACATACCTGTTTTTGATAGGATGACTAGTTATTATCTGCCAAACCACCATTTTGATATTAAAGCCAATTAAGAGAAGCCTAGCATAAAACCTGACAAAGACTTAAAGGCTGATCTGGTTTTAAAATGTTTGTAAAACCTCTGTATGGTAAAGTATTTACATAAATATAATATATACACAATGAAATATAAAACAAGAGGGCCATGATGGCCCTGAATTGCTCACCTGATTATAAATGAGTAACATATGTTGGATTTTTCATATTGACCTACTTTTTGACCCCACATGACCCTCTTTAGAACTTGTCCAAGATTTTATGGAAACAGACATTCCAACAAAGTTTCATGAAAATATGGCCAAAAATGTGGCCTCTAGAGTGTTAACAAGGTTTTTCTAAGATTTGACTTCATGACCTACTTTTTGACCCTACATGACCCACATTCGAACTTGTCCAAGATTTTATGGAAACAAACATTCTGACCTAGTCTCATGAAGATTGGGCAAAAAATGTGGCCTCTAGAGTGTTACCAAGGTTTTTCTAAGATTTGACTTCATGACCTACTTTTTGACCCAACATGACCCAAATTCAAACTTATCCAAGATTTTATGGAGAGAAACATTCTGACCTAGTTTCATGAAGATTGGGCCAAAAATGTGGCCCCTTGAGTGTTAACAAGGTTTTTATAAGATTTGACCTCATGACCTACTTTTTGACCCAACATGACCCAATTTTCAACTTGTCCAAGATTTTATGGAGACAAACATTCTGACCAAGTTTCATGAAGATTGGCCTAAAAATATTGCCTCTAGAGTGTTTACAAGCCAAATTGTTGACGACGGATGATGGATGAAGGGCGGTCACAAAACCTCACCTTCAGCATTTTCCATATATTTTGTGTATCTTGAGGATGCATTGAAATTTAAACTTTGAATCCTGATAGCAAAAACATTACGTCTAAGAGGAAGAATGCATGGGAAACAATCACTAGTGTGGTCGATTTTTTTTAGAACGAAGAATTAAAATTTAAATAAATCGACCTCTTATTTATACATAGAGAGGTCGATTTTTTAAGTTTTGACCTTGTGACCTACTTTTTGACCCCACATGACCCAATTTCGAACTTGTCCAAGATTTTATGGCGAAAAACATTCTGACCAAGTTTCATGAAGATTGGCCTAAAAATATGGCCTCTAGAGTGTTAACAAGCCAAATTGTTGACGACGCAAGACGGACGACGGACAAAGGCCGATCACAAAAGCTCACCTTGAGCACATTGTGCTCAGGTGAACTTACAATTCTAAATATAACACAAGGTACATGATGTTTTTTAACAATACATTTATAGTATATTGTGTGAGCAAAGGCCATTCCAGGGAAACTGATAATTGAAAACAACTTAATATTTTTCTAAAGTAAAATCTATAACAACTGAAATAACTAGAACCGCAAGCGGTATCTCGGTTTTCCCTTTTAACCTAATCAACTTGAACACTTTATTTCAACTCAGCCACAATTTTCAGTATGGAACAGAACGAAAAGGATTTTTGAAGACCTACTCTCATTTGCAGTTTTTTTTTTGCAATGTTAGAACATTCAAACTCTTCTAGCGCAAATATTTTTCCCATACCCTATACTTTGAAATCCATCACATTCTGTGGTGCTGTCAACAAGGAAGAAAATGCTGAAAACCGCATTTCAATCAGACTTTAACGTTTTGAGTTATAAGCAAAAGAGTGGTTTTAAGCAAAAACAGCAAATAGTTCAAACAAATATATAAGTCGCACTAGTCGACCTTTTTTTACTTATATATCACAATTTCAAGCATAAAAACTGATTAATAATTATCCCAAAAAAGGATCAAACTTTGGATTGCCGTAAAAGGAACAAATCAAGTCCGATCTTCAAAAACTAAACATTATACGAAAGAACTATTTGGAACTAAAACTTTTGTTCATATACTCTCAATGAAATATTTTTAGATTTGGAGCACTTTGGGGCCGAATAAAAACACAATTATCATTATATGACCTTGACCTTTTCAATGTTTTTTAACTTTTCAATTGTGAGGCCCTTTCAAACTTAACAAAACAAAACGTGTGAAAATTTTATGACGAATAAACAAAAATAAAATCAGGAGCGACAAAAAACATGTTTTTGGAATTTTAATTTTTTAAGTTAGACCGTTTCTAGTGGACAAACCACGCATTTCTTAAATTCGCCACCCCATATATTTTGTGTGTATACGTCTTTCAAATGTTATGCAGGAGACGGAATTCTTCTATCTGATCTCTAACAAAAACGGATAGGTTTTCGTAGACCTATCATCATTTGCACAGTTTTTTTGTGATGTTCGAACATTCAACCTTCCGTAGCTCAAAAGCTTAGCCACACGGACCCTCGAATCCTATCATATATTATTAGGTTATCAACAAGGAACAGAATGCAAAAAATCGCATTCGAATCGGACTTCAACTTCTTGAGTTATAAGCAAAAGAATGATTTCAAGAAAAGTGCCCCCTAGCAGCAAAATGAGAAAGAAAATTGATTAAAATTTTACTGTTAGGTACCTAGCAAAGCAGCAAATAGTTCAATCAAGTATACTAGTCGCACAAGTCAAACTTTTTATTCTTATGTATCAGAATTTGAAGCATAAACCCTGATTTACAATTATTCCAAAAAAGGATCAAACTTTGGACTGCCGTATAATGACCAAATCAAGTCCAATCTTCAAAAACTAAACATCACTGGAAAGAGCTCTTTAAGAACTAAAACTTTTGTTCATATACTCTAAATGAAATATTTTTAGTTTTGGAGCTATTTGTGGCCGAATAAAAACACAATAATCGTAATATGACCTTGACCTTTTCAATTTTTTTGTATTTTTTTAATTGTGAGGCCCTTTCAAACATAACAATACATATCATGTGGAAATTTCATGAAGAATGAACAGAAAATAAAGTCAGGAGCGACAAAAACATGTTTTTGAAATTTTAATTTTTCCTAAAATTTAGTGAAGTTTGACTGTTTCTAGAGGACAAACCACGCATTTCCTAAATTCACCACCCTATATATTTTGTGCGTATATGTCTTGCAAATTGTATGCAGCAAACAGAATTCTTCTATCTGATCTCTAACAAAAGTGGGTAGGTTTTTCGTAGACCTACCCTCATTATTCCACTTTTTTCCAAGGTTCGAACATTCAACCTCTCCTAGAACAATTTTTTTTCCCCAGTACTCGATGATGAGATTTCCATCATATTTGATTGGGCTGTCAACAAGGAACATTATGTAAAAAACCGCATCTAAATCAGGTTTCAAATTTTTGAGTTATTAGCAAAACAGTGATTAAATGCATTGCGCCCCCTAGTGGCTAAATCAGAAATAAAAGTGAACTAGATTTGCATACTGCAAATGCAACGGTTTTCGTGATGATCAACAGTTTCAAACCTGATCAGCCAAGTTAAAATACCAGAAAAACAACAAAATGCAAAATGCTTTATATGTGACCAAAACTTAAAGGCATCTCGAAAGGAATGTGATGTCCCACTGAGCCAGGCCCCCATCTGCTGTGATCAGACCTGCTAATTGCTGGTCATCACTGCAGGGAGTCTTTAGCCAATATAGTACCTATATGTTACGGTAAAACCTCTGATGGGTTGATGCATAACTAAATTATCTGCTACAATGGAAGTGAGATAGTAGGCTAGTTTTACACAAAGCAATAAACATATAATGACTTGACTATTTGAGTTTACCGTCGCTTCGACAGTATTTCAGTCATATAGCGACGTCCAGCTAATTACAGGTGGAGGAAGGACACGAATGCACGGAGACATCCGGGTAGAACCACCGACCTACCGCAAGCCAGCTGGAAGGCTTCCTCACATGAAAATCCGAATGACCCTGCCGGGATTCAAACCCACGCGGTGAGGGGCAGAGTGAGTGTTAAAGTCAGCGACTTAACCCTCTCGGCCACGGAGGCCCCAAACATATAATGAATGATAGTGATAATATGTGGGTTGTTTAGTTTATGATCCCTTACATAATTATTCTTTATTACATTTATTACTTGGAGTCAATTTTGTAACTGCATGATTATAGGATCATACGGCATTTATTTCAGAATTAAAGTTTTGATATTGAAAATATAGAGATACGCATTTTTGTAGTAATTAAAATGAGCCTGAAGGACATAATTCTGACAATGCAAGATCTTTTTGTTTTTTATTTGCTTTTGCTAGAGACATTTTGTTACATTTTATTCAACAGAATTTCTCTTATTGAATAAACAAGTAATAAAATTTGTGTTGATTTCCGACATATAAACATGTGTTGAGGGAAGAAATGAGAGAATGAAAGTAATGAGTGATACATAACTTATTTAAAAAATTAATGTCAAAAAAATAAAAAAAAGAACAAAATAAAAAAAAATAAAAAAAAAAAAAAATAAAGTAGACAAAATAAATCAACAGAGAAAGAAAGAAAGAAAAGGAAGATTTATATTTGCTCGAATAAAAAAAAAAAGAATAATAGAGAACTTTTAGGATCATTTCTGGTATTTGGTATGTTCACAACTTTTTTACAAACTGTGAATGACTACATACAACCCCATGTAGCAACATATGCACTCTTGAACAATACCTGTGACAGACTGTGGCAGCCTGCCTAATCAAAAACAGATGCCCACACAACGGCGGGTGGGTGAATTGTTGCTTGATGATATATATTATTATACTCAATACCATAATTAATTGAAAACAACCGCCATAACCAATATATTTTGTTACTATATGCTTTGTCCAATGTTATTTACTATGTAAATCTTGGAAATAAACTATTGAATTGAATTGAATAAATGGGGGGTGGGGGTCACTTATATAAGGGTTTTGAGATGCCTTTAAGCATCCATATATTGGCAATGAGCCAATATGATCTAAGTGTGGCACATTGAACGATTTGATTAATGTTGATCATCACTGTGCGCTCAAAAATGTCTTCCAAAGTGTCCCACTTTTTATACTAAACAGTTAAAAATCAGGTGAGACAGTTGGGAATCCTGCTTATTATTATAAGAACAATAGTTTTCAGTAGTATAAATGATTTACAATTTATTTGTTATCAAAAATTTTGGTAACGTTACAAGCCATTTGGTTAAACATATATCAGCTTTCACTCTATGCCTCAAAGTTCAGTAATGCACTAGAAGGAACTTTTGGTAAGCTAAAACTTGTTTAAAAGGTGGATGTTTGTACATGTACTTAGTTGTTTTGCTATCCAATTCAATAGTGAGTGTGTGGGAGGAATAATAATACATGTAGAATAAAGACACAATTCATCCCCTCTCTCTCCCTCTCTCTCTCTCTTACCCATGATTCTTTGAGCGCTTTTACACATGTCATTCAGACCAGTGTTGACACATTGCTCTCATAGTTACACATACACTGTACATTGACCTGTTGCAAGCCAGCTAGCAGAGCTGCATCTAATTATAGAACATAGGTAACTTCTGTCAAATTTTCTCTGTTTTTATTCTGGGTCATGTATTGAAATTCTCTATAAATTCATCAATTCTTGACAGATTTTCAAAATTCTTTTTTTGTTGACGAGGTAAGACATTCTTTTTTCCAATGATGACAAAATATATCACACATTTAAACTTTAAAGGCTTTAAAAAATTAAATTTCCAAATTCCCCAAACCAAAAACCCAAAAAAAAATTCTCTTAAATTCATAAATTCTTCAAAAAGTACTTTTTAGAGGCTTTTGATTTTACCCATATTCTTTCGATAAAATATTTTAGATTTTGAGATATTTAAGGTCAAAGAAAAAACCAATAATCATAATATGACCTTGACCTTTGCATTTTTTGAAAATTTGAAACTGTGAAGTCCCTGGAAACAACAAACAATACAATCTGTGAAAATTTCATAAAGATTGCTTCAAAAATAATGACAGAATCCTCCAAAAACTAAAAAAATGCCTATTCTCGAAAATTTGTTTCCTCCATATTTAGTGCACTTTGACCGCTTATTGAAAGCCATTTTATGCATTTTCTGAAATCGCCACCCCATATATTTTGTGCGCAAAGATCTTCGGAATCAATTTCAAAAAAACAGAATGAGCGTATCTAATCTCTAACAAAAATGGGCATGTTTTTCGTGGACACACCCTAATTTGCCAGATTTTTTCAAAGATTCAAACATTCAACCTCTTCTAGCTCAAAAGTTTCAAAGATATGGATATTGCCACTCATCATATTTTAACGGGCAGTTGACAGAGAACAGAATGCAAAAAACTGCATACAAATAAAATGTCAAATGACAGAGTTATCGGCAATTATATGTTTTGATGCTAAACGCCACCTAGCGGCAAAACTTAGTACTAAAATGAAAAACAAACTTAGTGGTGCACAACTTCAGATACATGTGAGTATGCATGGAAATTTTCATATTTGTAGCACTTCTAATCATGTCGCAACAGCGGCCACAAAAAAAGTGCAAAGAATAACTAGAATCGCTATTGCGATATCATCGGTTTTCGCAAAAGCAATTCCAGTCAGTTCACGAGTCACATGTTACGAAAAACATATTTCTTCGTTCAATGGCTTTTTGAATACTGTTGAATACAGTGATCTTTCAAACATTTTTGTTGCAATGTTTAAGCAGACTTTTTACCAAGAAGAATACTTTTAAGTATTACCTGTCTGTAATGTAGTCGCTAACTTGAAAACTTTTTTTACAGACTTCGGGTACTGCAACATTATATGTGTGTGTTGCTTTATGAGGGTGACATACAACAATTGTACTCGATAAACAACAATTGCAAACGACACACAACAGTATAAAATGACACGCGACAATGCGATATGCCACTTAACATTATAACGAACTAATGTTGCATTGAATTACTATCATTTTCATGAAATATCGCATAAATATTTTAGTGTTGTTTCAAATTGATGTCACCAAGGAACAGAATGCAAAAATTTGCATAAAAATCAGACTTTAATTATTTTAGTAATAAAGGGTGATTTCAAGCCAAGCGCCCCCTAGCAGCAAAATGAGAAACAAAATTGAGTAAAATTTTACTATTAGGTACCTAGAAATGCAGCAAATGGTTCAATGAAGCATACAAGTCGCACTAGTCGAACATTCTATTCCTTATATATCACAATTTGAAGCATAAAAACTGATTTACAATTGTTCTAAATAGGATCAAACTTTGGACTGCCGTAAAATGACCAAATCAAGTCCGATCTTCAAAAACTAAACATCACTGGAAAGGGCTATTCAAGAACTAAAACTTTTCTTTATACTTTCAATAAAATATTTTTTGTTTTGGAGCTATTTGGAGCCGAATAAAAACACAAGAATCGTAACATGACCTTGACCTTTGAAATTTCATTTTAACTTTTTAATTGTGAGGCCCTTTCAAACATAACAATACATAACTTGTGAAAATATCATGAAGAATGAACTAAAAATAAAGTCAGGAGCGACAAAAAACATCTTTTCGAAATTTTAATTTTTCCTAAAATTTAGTGAAGTTTGACCGTTTCTAGAGGACAAACCATGCATTAATGAAATTCGCTACCCCATATATTTTGTGCGTATATGTCTTGCAAATCATTTGCAGCAAACAGAATTCTTCTATCTGATGTCTAACAAAAACGGATAGGTTTTTCGTACACATACCCTCATCTGCACAGTTTTTTGCGAGGTTCGAACTTTCAACCTTCCGTTGCTAGCTCAAAAAGTTTCAGCCACTCATACCTAGAAACTATCATATTTTATTAGGCTATCAACAAGAAACATAATGCAATAAACCGCATTTGGATCAGGCTTTAACTTTTTGAGTTATAAGTAGAAGAGTGCTTTCAAGCTAAGCGCCCCCTAGCGGCAAAATGAGAAACAAAATTGTTAAAATTTTACCATTAGGTACCTAGCAATGCAGCAAATAGTTCAATCAAGTACGCAAGTCGCACTAGTCGAACATTCTATTTCATATATATCACAATTTGAAGCATAAAAACTGATTTACAATTATTCCAAAAAAGGATCAAACTTTGGACTGCCGTAATATGACCAAATCAAGTCCGATCTTCAAAAACTAAACATCACTGGAAAGAGCTCTTTAAGATCTAAAACTTTTGTTCATATACTCTCAATGAAATATTTTTAGTTTTTGAGCTATTTGGGGCCAATAAAAAAAAAAAGACCTTGACCTTTTCAATTATTTTTAAAATTTTTAATTGTGAGTCCCTTTCAAACATAACAATACATTACGTGTGAAAATATCATGAAGAATTAACAAAAAATAAAGTCAGAAGCGATAAAAAACATGTTTTTGAAACTTTAACTTTTCCTAAAATTTAGTGAAGTTTGACCATTTCCAGAGGACAAACCATACATTTCTTAAATTCGCCACACCATATATTTTGTGTGTATATGTCTTGCAAATCATTTGCAGCAAACAGAATTCTTCTATCTGATCTCTAAGAAAAATGGATAGGTTTTTCGTAGACCTACCCTCATTTGCACAGTTTTTTGCGAGGTTCGAACTTTCAACCTTCTGTAGCTCAAATACTTTCAGTGACACGTACCCTCCAAACTTTTCATATTTTTTTTGGCTATCAACAAGGAACAGAATGCAAAAACCTGCATTTGAATCGGACCTCAAATAAGTGAGTTATTAGCCATTAATAAATTTCATGCAAAACGCCCCCTGGCGGGAAAAGTAAGACATAAATGAAAATTTTCTCAACGTTAGGATCAAGTTCAAATACGTGGTAATAACTGATTAAAATTTCATACATGTGACTTTTTTCTATCATGGTGATATGCCGTTCACAAAAAAAGGTTAGAAAAATAATAATAAACTAGAACCGCAAGCGGTATCTCGGTTTTCGCTTTTAACCTAATCAACTTGAACACTTTATTTCGACTCAGCCACAATTTCCAATAATGACTAAAACTTTTGTTCATATACTTTCTTAAATATTTTTAGATTTGGAGCTATTTTATGCCGATATAATATAATAAATTGGTATATGACCTTGACCTTTGTATATTATGCTTGATTTTTTTCTATGATTTTATTTGTTTTATAAAACTGCATAAACAGTGAAATAATGATGAAGATTGAACAAAAAATAAAGTCAGGAGCAGCAAAAAAGAGGAAACATGTGGATATTCAATTGTTTTATAAGAGGATCAAAATTTGGACTGTGGTCATTTGATCAAATGAAGTCCGATCTTCAAAACCTAAACACCAATGGAAAGATCTCTTCACAAACTAAAACTTTTGTTCATATACTTTCTATAAAATATTTTTAGATTTGGAGCTATTTTATGCCGATATAAATAATACTAATTGGTATATGACCTTGACCTTTGCATATTATGCTTGATTTTTTTTTCTATGATTTTATTTGTTTTATAAAAATGCATAAACAGTGAAATAATGATGAAGATTGAACAAAAAATAAAGTCAGGAGAAGCAAAAAAGAGGAAACATATGGATATTCAATTGTTTGATAAGAGGATCAAATTTTGGACTGTGGTCATTTGATCAAATGAAGTCCGATCTTCAAAAACTAAACACCAATGGAAAGAACTCTTCACAGACTAAAACTTTTGTTCATATACTTTCTATAAAATATTTTTAGATTTGGAGCTATTTTATGCCGATATAAATAATACTAATTGGTATATGACCTTGACCTTTGCATATTATGGGTAATTTTTTTTCTATGGTTTTATTTTTTTTTATAAAACTGCATTAACAGTGAAAAAATGATGAAGATTGAATAAAAAATAAAGTCAGGAGCTGCAAATAACCTTAAAAGTCATGCTTTTAAAATGTTGATTTTTCGAAAATATTGGTTATGTTTGACCGCGTACTGTGGACAAACCATGCATTTCTCAAAATCGCCACACCATATATTTTGTGCGTATATGTCTTGCGAATCATATGCAACAAACAAAATCCTCCTATCTCATTCCTGAAAGACGTGGATAAATTTTTCGCAGACCTACCCTCATTTCACAGTTTTTTCGAGATTCGAACATTCAACCTCCTGTAGCACGAAAGTTATATATACGCAACTTTTTAAAAACTATCATATTTTATTAAGTAACTGACAAGGAACGAAATGCAAAAAACCGCATTTCAATCGGACTTCAAATAACAGAGTTATTAGCCCTTAGTCACTTTTACAAAACGCCCCCTAGCGGCAAAATTAAGACAAAAATGAAAATTTTCTCGACGTTAGGATCAAAATCAGATCCTAGGACAAAACTGGTAAAAAAATCAGAACTGTGACTGTTTCCTATCTTGTTATATGCCGTTCAAAAAAAAAAAAACTTTTACAAAAGCCCCATAGCGGTAAAATAGACAAA
>CM037781.1:40317716-40367716 GCA_021229015.1 Solen grandis | reverse complement strand
ACACCTTTTGCTTTTAATCTTCCACGCCTATGTTCATTTAACACCTTTGGTTCATATTATAATGCCTTTCACACGTGTAATTATGCCCTTCTCCGTATAATAACGCCTTATATTCTCATTATAATGCCTTTTCTGGCGTAATTACGCGTTTCTCTGCGTTTTAACGAGTTTAATAGCGTAAACATTTCTGCAACGTACGTCTTTGCGTGGCTATTTTTAGTAACACATTTCTTTCTTTTTCACTTCGCATAGAAAGAGTTCAACACATAGTTTTCTATATTATTACTCAATAATGTCGATTTTATTTTCATTTATATATTCATTTTTACAATTCAATAACACTAAAGAAGTGTAAACTCAATTGGAGTTAGTAATAACTGATACTGAATATGATATTTAACAGTGTTATAACAAAGGAATTACACGCGACCAGCCAATCGTAATTCATTCGGAACTATGTGAAACATCATCGGCACCAAAGTTTCTCGTATTTGCATGTGATATTTTCAGTGTTAAGTTACGGTTTGACAGACCATAAAAATAAGAATAATAGTTATAGCCCCTGATGAGAATTATAGCCCTTGTGATATCATAATGAACAAGTATGTGAAGTTTGATGACAGACGGTTTAATAGTTTAGAAGTTAAAGCCATTGTTAAAGTTTTTTTTACTGTATTTTAAAGGGAGATAAATTTGGTCAAACTGGACCTAAGTGTTATGGTCCTTGGAAGAAGATCTAAGTTAAAGCCAAAGTTCAAGTTCCTCACGACGACTACGCTGCCGACGATGACACCAGGGTGATGACAATACCTCGACTTTTTTTTCTTTGAATTACGAGTTTCAAATTCTTTGTTATAACACCTTTGCTTTGCATTTTAACGGCCTTCCTTCGCGTAATTACGAGTTTTAAATTCGCGTTTTTACGCCTCTGTTTCGCATTTAAACACCTTTGGTTCATATTATAATGCCTTTCACACGTGTAATTATGCCCTTCTCCGTATAATAACGCCTTATATTCTCATTATAATGCCTTTTCTGGCGTAATTACGCGTTTCTCTGCGTTTTAACGAGTTTAATAGCGTAATAACGCCTTTATTTCGCATTATAACGCCTTCATCAAAATATTTTATTTGTCAGAGATCCTAACAGGCTTACGTAATTTTGTGCTTATCAATTAGTCTACATTTTCACATTTCACTGACTTCTCCTTCCATAGACCTAATCTTAAACAGTAACAAATATAGCGCCGGTTTCTACCGGCGAACAATAAGAATGTTCGAAACAGTCAGACTACTGTAATTCTACGACTGTATATTTATCAAGTTTAAAGCAGCTCGGTAGAAGTAAATAAGAAATATCTCTAAAAAAAGATACGCGGCGTTGATGGGGATTATATGATGTACGAATCATTTTCTGTGAAGCATTTCATCCTGGATATCTCGGTATTAAAGTGTCCATTCCACCTCAATTGGCGGAGTAATAAAGCGCACTTACGGAGACGGTCTGACCTACTATACTATACTGCAGGTATTCATAACGTTCGGCCCGAAACAGGTCTCATTGTGAATCAAAAAGATTTTTTTGATAAAAGAACTCTATATTTATCAAAGAAACTGCAATTCAGTCAGAATACTTTATTTAAATTCCGTGAATACGAAGTAAATATTTGAGCTAGTTGACATCTCAACGAACAATCCGTGAGTATAGGAATATCTTCCATTGAAAATCGTTAAAAAAAAACTCATTCAGCTTTGTCTTACGTTATCATCCCTAGGTTGATCAAAATTGAGGTTATACGCCAACTCGGCAAGTCTAGATCACATTGCACAGGTAAACGCCTTTTTCGTTAACGCCACCTCGGCGAAATCCGTTAAATATAGAAAATGATATCCCAGAAGCAAGTGTTTGCGGTATCACGTGACGCACCCGCAAAATGGAATCTTTACCAGTTCCGAGTAGCGTATACGTAAGTTCATCCTGTGAAGTGACCGCATGCGCGAAGAATGAATGTGACTAATCATGTGACGACAAACGGAAATAAATGCTTTCTATTGTTTTTATAATTCTAAATATAAGTTCAATACCTTTCGAAACGTTATTGCCTGTGATGGAGAAACTTCCCAATTTTCTTCACAATAACGGAATTTTATAGCATACAGGTCGCTCCTATAGAAACAATTCTAATCAATAGCGCGCGCCCATCGTTAAGTAGTTCATAATAGCTTATTATAGCGATAATGATAATACTTGGTTTAAGAAATATCAAGAAAATCACTTTCATTAAATCAGATCGAGACAGTCATTCCCATACTTTGCAAATAAAAATCAAAAGCAACAAAAGCTCATTTAGTTCTGGTCACTTTACTTTTCTCAATGGCATATTTACCTTGATAGAATATTTTCGTTATAACTCTTTGATTTACGTTTTGACCAAATGCCTTTATTAAAATATGAACAATTCTTGCTGACACTACAGAAATGTAATTCTTTGCAACCATAACAGAATAGTTACAAAATAAAATGTTTTCAACTTACTTTCCCTGCGTAAAAACTTGATGGAATAATTATTCAACTATCTACAAGTAGTGTTGGAAACAGACTATCGCCTCTTGGCGGACCTCAGAGTACATGGATGTCATATAAAACATTACTATTAATCATTCTTTTCCACTTTCGTTAGAAATTACTAATACAAAACCTATGGAAATAAATGTAGAATACGATACTTTTTTCCCGACAATTTAACTGTTTTCCATTTATGTTAACGGGTGCCATCTCAGCACCAAATGTTTAGTGCCGTAACCTGAACATACTCAACGGACACTTCCATAGGTGGGGAAAACAATTTTCTGGTTTTTAGTGATGTTTTCTAGCTTCAATTCCACCATTAACACGTAAATCTATAAAGAGATCAGAACAGAAATACATTGTATTTGTACTTGTACACACGTGTATCTCTATTAAAAGACTTTACAAAGAAACTATGTCATTAAATAAAATAAAGCCACGCAAAATGGCATTGGCATACCATATTAAATTAATCAAAATATTTATATAGTTAGATGTGTAAAATTATACCGTCAAGATACATTGACTTATATAAATGAAGATGAAGCAGACACAATATCCAAAAGATCTAAAGGTTTTTGTTCAAAGTATCTCAAAATAGCACTCAGTAAACTATTTCTTTTGGGTATTTATTTCTTGGTAAATACATTGCAAATGTATATACTAACATTTTCCTATCCTGACATTGCAATAACTATAAATTTGATCAAACTGGTCAAATCGAAAGAGTGTTTTTTTTTGTTTTGTTTTTTTAACATTTTACGCATTTCTTCAAGACAGATATTTCATATTTTATTTTTAAACTCATTTTTTAAATAATTAATTTTAATTGTCTTATGTTGAACAAATACACATATAACATGCAAAAGAAAATCTATGAAAATAATATTGATATTTTTAAATAAATCAATAAAAAGATGTATAATAATGACTTTGATACGTTTATTTATATATGTTTTCCATATTAGTCATCATTATTATGTGTATGTTCGTAAAGTAACTGTCGCTGACTTTAACACTCACTCAGCCCCTCACCGCGTGGGTTCGAAACCCGGCAGGGTCATTCAGATTTTCATGTGAGGAAGCCTTCCAGCTGGATTGCGATAGGTCGGTGGTTCTACCCGGATGCCTCCGTGCATTCGGGGTCTTCCTCCACCTGTAATTAGCTGGACGTCGCTATATGACTGAAATACTGTCGAAGCGACGGTAAACTCAAATAGTCAAGTCAAGTCTAGTCGTAAAGTAACACTATACAGATAGAAATAAATACATCTTTCGTAATGTGAATTAGTGAGGACCGTAAGCCATTTCATACAATTAAAAATGTTACTAGTAGTTCTTTTTCATGTAGCTGGCTTTTATTTGTTTTGTTTTTGAGTAAAGGAATCTGGGATTTAATAAGGAGACATTATTTTACGAAATTATCAGAGGATCTGCGGAATGTTTAAATTGTTATCTTTTACATAGTTTAATCTTTAATTGTATTTTGATTGCAAATTGCAATACTTACTCGTATATCTACTGTTTTCTTACAGACCAACAGAAAAACAAACCTAAGAAAGAAAGATGTTCTTGACAACTTGTTATTTTTATAAAATAAGCAGGAGCCGAAATCTGTCGTCTGAATCGGAGATGTCTGCTATCTTGTAGACGTGTGAATTAGTTCTTGATTTTGGAGGTCGGTCAATAAACATTACGTATCATGTCAAAAAGTTATAAATCCATATCACGGGGGGGAGAAAAGAAACCTTTAGGAGGCAAGCGTTTGGAACATGCTTATAAATGCCGATGGCAGAATCTAATTAAATGCCAGCAATTTGCTACATGTTGTTACATATTACACCTAATCTAGTTATGTATACACAACGCTGTAGAAGGAAATCCCTATTCTAAAAATAACTTGTTTACTAGTTTTGTTCTGGAGTGTTCTGTTAGGAGATCCCTGTTCTAAAAATAATTTGGTTACTGGTATATTTGTTAACTGGAATTTTCTTTCTTTCTATGGAGATTTCTAGAAGTATTATGTAACATGATTACTGTTTAGAACATTCTTTTATGGAGTATAGTATGGTTATTTCTAGAATATTTTGCTCAAGTATACATAATGAAGGGGAGTTTGAGGGATCATCAGATTTATTTTGGAGAATTTTTGCATCAAGTGTGGGTCATTCAGCAGTGTGGGATTAACTTTGGATTTACATTTGGAAGAAGGACATATCTTTTGGACTGCACAGGTTAAATAAAATATATTTGGTAAACTGGTTTGTTGCTGGCTTTTCCTTGTTGCGCTATTTCATCACCTTGGCCGTAACAATGTATTAACTCTGATGCAGCATATGAAAGTTTATTTTAAAATAATGTTTTTGTAAGGTTTATATATTTTGATTATTTTGATGCCCCCCCCCACACACACCGATGAAGCCTGATGAAATAAGAAAACGGGGAATTTCTAACTCCCACCATATAACATTATTTGCATATTTCATTTATCCCTATATCTCTTCAGTTTGATATTCCTTGAATTTTATTTCCCTACTTTAAATATCAGGAAACTAATATACCGTAGTCCGTGAGCTTGTCAATCCATATGTCGAGATAGTTTTGTATCAAATCTCTACATTGTCTCAGTATATATAGCTTTTCTTTCCTTTTTTCTTTTTCTAGAAGTAATGAAAAGGAACTTTTAAACACAATAAATCATTTCATGGAAGTCAATTTCAAAACAAATTAAGGTGCTAACTGTATTCACCGTTTCCAAGTTTGAAAGATTCGAATATGGGATACATACTTTTCAAATCGCAGCGTTTTCCAAATACGTCTAGTACACAATCCCTCTTACAAATTATTCCACACGCATGATTCTTATTTGACAAAAAGACAAATTAGATTTTATAACCGATATATATCAGAACGAATTCTCGAAAGCAAAATAACATTACTGACATTCTTAATAATAGTCTAACTAGGACTGTACTTTGGTGATGTTCTGAAGCAGTCTAATTATTTGATAGAAACTAGGACTGTACTTTGGTGATGTTCTGGAGAAGCATAATTATTTGATAGAAACTTGGACTGT
The DNA here is from genome assembly GCA_021229015.1 of Solen grandis. Classification (NCBI taxonomy): domain Eukaryota; kingdom Metazoa; phylum Mollusca; class Bivalvia; order Adapedonta; family Solenidae; genus Solen; species Solen grandis. Next base: position 40,362,072 of record CM037781.1, on the reverse strand, counting down.
ACTTTGGTGATATTCGAAAGCAGTCTAATCATTTGATAGAAACTAGGACTGTACTTTGTGATGTTCTGAAACAGTCTAATCATTTGATAGAAACTAGGACTGTACTTTGTGATGTTCTGAAACAGTCTAATCATTTGATAGAAACTTGGACTGTACTTTGGTGATGTTCTGAAGCAGTCTAATCATTTGATAGAAACTAGGACTGTACTTTGTGATGTTCTGAAACAGTCTAATCATTTGATAGAAACTAGGACTGTACTTTGGTGATGTTCTGAAGCAGTCTAATTATTTGATAGAAACTAGGACTGTACTTTGGTGATGTTCTGAAGAAGCATAATTATTTGATAGAAACTAGGACTGTACTTTGTGATGTTCTGAAGAAGCATACTTATTTGATAGAACCTAGGACTGTACTTTGGTGGTGTTCTGAAGCAGTCTTATTATTTGATAGAAACTAGGACTGTACTTTGGTGATGTTCTGAAGAAGTCTAATGGTTTGATAGAATCTAGGACTGTACTTTGTGATGTTCTGGAGAAGTCTAATCATTTGATAGAAACTAGGACTGTACTTTGGTGATGTCCTGAAGAAGTCTAATGGTTTGATAGAATCTAGGACTGTACTTTGTGATGTTCTGAAGCAGTCTAATCATTTGATAGAAACTAGGACTGTACTTTGGTGATGTCCTGAATAAGTCTAATGGTTTGATAGAAACTAGGACTGTACTTAGGTGATGTTCTGAAGATGCCTTTTCTGGATTCAGAGTGGAACTCTACATTCCTAACAAGCTTTATTTTGTTGTTGCTTTACCGCAAAGGTACAAAAGCTTAGATTTCAATCTATTTCGAATGTTTCGCATTGATACGCTTAAAATAACCGATTAATCATTTTATATTGTCTTTGGAAAACAATACTGCTTTAGCAATACTTTTTGCTCAAGTGTTCTGGAAACTATATCAAAATAAGGGATACAGACTCTTAAAGTATCCAAAATGCATTAGTTTTACTCTCCTAACGTGTCACAACCAAAAAGTGGCATATCTCCTTTGCGCTTGGCGCTCAACACATTAAAGTAGAATGGTAGGCCGTGCATCAGATAATATAAATGGGCGTGGGATCAGGTCGTTTGTTTACGGCGTTAAGCCAAGCAAACTTGCAAAGTTTCGGTTCACTTTAATGTTGTTGTTTTTTTTGTTCTGTGAAATATGCATGACAAAACCAATGCTTTATAAATGATGTTTAACTTGTGTTCAATATTTGTTCCTCATGAAAATTATAACCCCTTTACATTGTAAGAGTATAGTATTAGAGCTCTTTCATAATTCTTGGTTTATAACAATTCTTAGATATATAGGTATACCCATGTAAGACAGTGGTAGAGCGGTCACTTCAGGAAAATGTTAAATGGAAATATCAGCACACTTCCGGTAAAAAGTGGCCGTATATTATTATCGAGATACAAGTTATAACATTGTGACCCTATACATATTTCGTATTTACTTTACAGTTTGTCAGAATAAAGCTATGTATTGACATAGAATCGCTATAGTCCAGTATAGCAAAATGGGTTTCGTATCGATGGATACTTAGATGGTCAAAATTTGATGCGCTGTGCAATGGGAAACGCGGAATCATTATTTTTTTATTTTTATTTTTGCCAGTATTATAAACAGAAAACATAATCATTAATACGTACAATATGCGTTTTGAAAAAAGGTGGCGAGTGTACGTATGTAACCAATCAAGTTATTGTCGATCACGTCATTATGGGCGTGAACTCTTCACGTAACGCCAGATCATTTCACGTAGGGGACTGCTCAGATGTGTTTACTTTTGACCATTCTTTTGTTGTTACGTAAGGGGCTAAATTTGCATGCAGTTATAATACTATTGAAACGCCTCAGTATACATTATCATGGAAAACATTTATACCAAAGTGCCTTAGAACAAGAATTCATTTGTGTATTAAACAGTGATAGTGAAAAAGTGCAACCAGATTTCATTAATGATTAATAGTGCATGCGGTTAAGGCAACTGACCGCTATATACCTTGTATGCAATTAAACGCTCGTGCGAAACCGTATTGGTAGAAGATGGTTAAGCGTGCGCATGCCTGGGCCTGAGTCAGTCTAGGTATAAACAATCTAATGCCAACTTCAAAAAAATAGCTACTCACCGTAGCAAAGAATGAAGCTAAAATATTTGATTGCAGGCGATGTTGGAGCCTCCTACAGAAATGCTCTGAAAAAAATCGGACAGTGAAATTGTGATTGAAAATGAAAGCTTTTGCAATATAGGCAAATGGTTCTTACGCGTCTTCAGCACTGAACATACTGTTACAGCAGATGAGAGACATTTTATAGATGATATTGATCGATTACTGATATTGCCCTGTTCTGATGGCCCCAATCAAAGATACGGAGATTAGGGGTGCAATTTAAATCTAAATAAACACAAAGCACCAGGCGTTAACAACGTTCTTAATTGAACATGTTATATGTATGAAAGAGGGTATCACCCACTCCATGGCAACACTGTTTAATGTTGTAATAAACCACACAAGCGTGTTGGATTCCGATATTTAAAGGCAATGGCAAGTGAAAAACTGACACAAATAGCTACTTACCAGTGTCCTTGCCACATTGCCTGGGCAAATTGTTTGAGAAAAGCACTGGAGTGTCTTGTTCACCTTGCATATCCTTTCGAGAACTCAACAACAAAGTTTTCAGAAGAGGTTTAGCTGCATAACTTAACGTTTCAATTTTCAAGAAAATCGAAAGTACTGCATGTTTTGACTAGATGGCTGTAGGATGCTAAAATGTGCTTAGATACAAACAGTACTTGCAGAATTGTTTTCTACGTTGATACAATGTTAGTATTAGTAGCAAACATACATACTGGTCTTACACTCATTTATAAACAATGTACGAATTAATCTTGCAAGTATTCTAAAAGAGATTGAATGGAAACGTCTTAACAAAAGCCTCGTCTATACAGCATACGAGCGGAAGAGGACTAAAAGAGAGTCGTCCTTCAACGATTTTGCTTTTTTTTTCCCAGAAATATATGTCCTATACCGTACGGACGTTCTCACGTATGGATACATAATTATGTGGTTGATCAGTTGTTCTCTCTAGCTACATAAGAGCCAATTATAGCAACATAAGGGCAACCGGAATAAATGACATCAAAGGAAATTTGCTGTTATCTTTTGTTCTTATAGCCACCTAAGTATCTATTCGTGAGCACGCTGTGCTGTGATATGTGACGTTTGTAAGGACAGTCAACCTGTCTAGCAGAATAAACTATTCTATCAATTAAGTGAATGTGCTGCAATGGAATATGTTAGAACATTATTTACACAGGACATACTACTAGAATACGGGGCTTATATTTCTTGCCCAATTGTTATAATTAGACAATATAAACTGTTCTCTACGGGTTCTGGGGTGCTCCCATTCTTCATGTTCTGTGGATGTTTTGTTTGTTGAACAAAACGTTCCACAGACAGTAAGTTCTACATTACTCCTTTGAGACTTTCAGTCTTCGTTTCATACATATATCATTTAAATTGAGATTTTCCACAATTTAAACAATTTAAGATCTCGAACTCCATTATTTGCTGATAGGACGAATAAACTCTACACAACTGTTATAATAAGCGACTTCTTAATGTATTTGGACTGAAAACGTTCGTATCTAGAACTCCCTTACTTACAGATTTAGCGAATAAATGTTTGCTTATGTGTTATTATTAATCTGTTTTTGTTCTTGCAATTCCTTTAGGGGCCTCCGTGGCCGAGAGGGTAAAGTCGCTGACTTTAACACTCACTCAGCCCCTCACCACGTGGGATCGGATTTGCATGTGAGGAAGCCTTCCAGCTGACTTGCGGTAGGTCGGTGGTTCTACCCGGATACCTCCGTGCATTCGGGGTCTTCCTCCACCTGTAATTAGCTGAAAGTCGCTATATGACTGAAATACTGTCGAAGTGACGGTAAACTCAAATAGTCAAGTCAATTCCTTTAAAAACTAAAACATTGTTTATACAGAATTTTGTCATTTTGACCCCCAGAAGTTTCGACTTGAAATGCTTTGCAAACGCTTTAGAGAATTCTTTTTTCAGCTCACCTGAGCACAACGTGCTCAAGGGTGAGCTTTTGTGATGGCCCTTCGTCCGTCGTCCGTCGTGCGTCGTCAACAATTTGGCTTGTTAACACTCTAGAGGCCATATGTTTAGGCCAATCTTCATGAAACTTGGTCAGAATGTCTGTCTCTATAAAATCTTGGACAAGTTTGAAATTGGGTCATGTGGGATCAAAAAGTAGGTCACGAGGTCAAGTCTTATAAAAACCTTGTTAACACTCTAGAGGCCACCTTTTTGGCCAAATCTTCATAAAACTTGGTCAGAATGTTTGTCTCCATAAAATCTTGGACAAGTTCGAATTTGGGTCATGTGTGGGTCAAAAAGTAGGTCATGAGGTCAAATCTTAGAAAAACTTTTAACACTCTAGAGGCCACATTTTTGGCCTTAAACTTGGTCAGAATGTCTGTTTCCATAAAATCTTGGACAAGTTCAAAAGTGGGTCATGTAGGGTCAAAAGGTAGGTCAATATGAAAAATCCAACATATGTTGCTCATTTATAATCAGGTGAACGATTCAGGGCCATCATGGCCCTCTTGTTTTTAGTTTAGATATGTCAGTGACTTTGGTTCTATGCAGCATTAAACGAGGCCTTGATATTCGGTGAACTTAACAAATATTCTTCATATGCTTCATAATCGACAATATTAAAGTCACAAAATGTATAAAATGACAACCTTCCTTATCATAGTGGTAAAATACCAACGATAAACATAAAACCGTCATTGATGTGGAAGGCTATAAATCATTCTTCTTCTTTATCAGTTTGCTAAAATAGAATCGTTTTGCATTCCGCAGAAATAAAAATATATGTGTAAAACAAAATACACTGTATTATCTGGTTATTTAATATTAGTTTTCACGTTTCTCTCTGAGAATATGAGACACTTGTTTCAGATTTTATTCGAAATAATAAAATATTGCTTCCTTTTTATTTCAAAGATTTCTTTCCTTAATAAAATATTAAGCGATTTTGGACAATTTCCGGTTACAATTTTATTTGTCATTTAATCGGTAGGACTGTTTCCGTTGGAGTTTTATTGAATCACGATTCAATGAATGTCAATGAGCTATTTATTGATGGGTTCCTCACGTCCTAAGTAACTTCAGGACAATCTATATTCTTTAACCATCTCCGTTTACATGGTAACGTCCCTGTTGTCTTAAGAGGTCGACCGGTCGTCGGAATAAAATGAAATGATGCACCACTATTCTGATTATAATCAGAATTATACATGCATATTGTCATTATCTCAAACATTATGTATTTCCTTGCAATGAAATGTTCTTTATATTTATTCGTGAAGAGAACTGCATGTGTTTTTGTCATTTTTATTGGCTGCAATTAGCATATTGTGCTTCTAGCAGGGAAATCCTATTAAACTTCTAGCTGTAGGTGAAAAAAAATCTCAAAAATAACTTTTACCGTTTATATTGACAGTTACGAATGATGCGTTTATCCAACTGAAATGTGTATAATGTGACAAGATATACGTATACACAATAGAACAGAGTAAGCTAAAGTTAGGCATTCAGCATTATGAAATATATTTATTTCTTCCGACTTGAAGTTAAATGCTTCCGAAGTGCAACGGAAAATTTAACAACTGAATGAGACTATTCATCGACTCTAGCTTTGCGTTGTTTTGTATCATAGTGGATTATAAATGTTGAGAATGCTGTGAACAAAATAAGAACAAACGTGGTAAGTAAATGGGGCTTAACAAATAAAAGAGGTCTGGGAGATGAACAGATCAACAAAAGACGTAATTACACTTGCGAGAATGAATGTATTATACCGTTGAATGAATTTATCTCTTCACGTTTATACACACATTGAGAGGATGTGAAAGAAATGGAAAATGTTGTAACTGGTTGTATTCGTGCTTTCGTACACAGGTACATATATTTAACAATAGCGCTGTTCTTCTGAATATCTAATACACTGGTTACACTTTTATCATTAGAGAGAGAGGTTATGGGTTCGATTCCCGACCGCGACATTCCATGGTCGTTAAAATGGTACTGTTAGCTTCCTGCTTGGCACTCAGCATATAAAATGAGTAGTTCCATGTAGAACTGGCCTGGTGTTAAAATGATGTTACTGTGTGGCATCATGCCACGTGACTACGGTTTAAACGGCAGTATTTTAGCAAATGACTGAAATGCTTTCGATATGGCATTAAACCGAGAAAACACATTAACTAACCATCAAACAGTCCAATGCATTATACATGTATAGCTAAATATATTTATAAATTTATATCAAATGCTTTTCCGTGTACATGTTTAAGTAAAGGGTTGCAGATAATTTAGATAAAGATATTAAATGGCTAATATAGCATTAAATTAGGAGAAATCATCAAACAAATATTAATTACTTGAAACATGATTGTAAATATCCAAATGGATGTATAGTATTAAAATCTAATAACTGAGTTTAGACTAACCAGACTTTTGTTATACAAACTCAGGAGAATCCTGGAAATAAGCTATTTAGTTGGTTGATCGAATATCGATTTTATTTTGGAGATATTTCAATAAAACTTGGCATGCGTGATCACCATGATAAGTAGTCGTAATTTGTAAATGGCATATTGTGGAGCTTACTTACGAATATGTTCGTAGAGTCATAGCCATTAGAAAAATCCCTACATTTATGATAAGTGTAGAAGATACAACACGACGTGTAGAATATCAGCCAGTAACATCCTTGTTTTCATTATGACAAATCTGCCGTTGTTTTAATTGAATAATTGTTATCTAAGTTTAACTTTAAAATGTCTATGTTTTTTCTTTCAAAATGATAAAAGTAAATACCTTCCGATAAAATATGGAGGCTATTCGTTGCCAAAAATCCAGCCTTGTAATCATGACAATTTATACTTCGGTTCAACTAAACAGATTTGTAAAAGTATAAACATTTATCCGAGAAGTACATATTGTGCTCGTATTGTGCGTTTTGATTATCTCGATTTAACTAGTAACGTTTTTACTTCTAGAATGTAATTTGGTAACATGCAGCTAAGATAAAATGCAAATAATATTTATAACATAATTATAATAACTCAAATTAACGAAATGTACAACGACATACACGACACGTTTTACGCCGTACACCCCGACGTTCGAGAATGGAGCCGCATCAAATAACACTCTCAGGTTTACAACTGCATACTTGACTTTTACATTTCTACGCGATTAACATTTGTAGACGATTTTGCAACTTCCATATATGGCAGTATCACGGAACCAGGCGAAGATTTAAAGGCGGAGCCAAATTTCACGAGCGGAATATACAGAGAGGTAACTCTTACACCATGATAAATCGGTAAGTACAGAAAGATTTCGTATTTACCTGAGTCTGAAAATGATACTTTGTAGATACAATAATTTTATATACATCAATTGTTAATCATTATACTTACCTTTGGACTCTTTTAATATATACATGGTAAAATGAAAACGAAAAAAAATATGTTTGAAAAAATGTTATGTAGATCTATGATCTATAAAAGGGAAGTTGCTATGTACAGACATTTAAGCTTCATAATTTTGGTTTTAATTTTACTAACGTTATAAGTGAATATTAAGAAATGAAAGCTTTACATTAGAAACTGCATATATTTTTTTTCCTCTTTTTTCTTATCCAGTCATACCCTAGTATTAAGGTTATATTTGTGATATAGTAATTAAATGTTACTTAATATTACTGGGAGAGGCAGTAGCCAGAATTTGGCCTGTAAAAATTATCGTATAGATCTATCTGTAGCAAATCTTCCATCTGTTTTGACTTGAAAATTGGACAATAGTAAAGCAGCAACTTAACTGAACCTTAAATATCAAATTGATTTATTCCTTCTATAAATACATTTGTTTTGCATAAAAAATCTTGATTTATAGTCAAGCAGTAATTTTACTGTCTGGAAAAAAACCATTAAGAGTTGGATTAAGACAGACAGTTGATGGCATGTAACTTTTGTGTATTTTCTTAAAGAAATTAATCAATCTGCAGGTATGTATATGAACAAACACAGAGATTCAAAATAATATTGGAAGTTAGACACTTTTTATTTGCATTTAAAACATTAATATACTAGGTGACAAGCAAAGGATCGATCTTTATTAAAGCAGGAGATATCTTATATCTTTATAGAACATCTCCTGATTAAAGACATAATGAATACTTCAACTTGAACTTTATACTGTCAATAGTCAATATTGACTACTTAAGGCATCTTAATTTTGGATGTGTTTTTTAATTGTTATTCAAAAAATTGAGTCCGGTACGAAAGTGGCATTGAGCGCGAATTCACAACACCAGTAATGGCAGTGGCTAGATATTAAATTTTGAAAAAAGCTCAATTGTGGTGAATAGGGATCTCATATCATGTGGCTTTGGTGGCTCGACTTAAAAAACATCAAAGTTAAAATCCTGGCCAGGGATATAAAAATCTAAATATAAATTTACGCCATGCTGCGCTTATATTGCTGGCTTTACAATGTAGGTGGGGTACGTTTCAAAAACTAATCTTTTTTATATCTTCTGATGTTGATTCAATACCTGCATACAATGGCACTCATGCAACTGAAACACATTATGCTTAGTAAATAATTGTGATACTGTTTAATTCTCATAATGCATTTACCTTGAATGTGTAGACCTACACGCTGCAACACTTCCCTTATTCGTACATGGGGGATAACTGAGTGGAGATTTGCCAGTCGTTGTCGGAAAATACCGAAAGTGAGCGGACAATTACGTTTATTTACGATGATGTAGTGGGCGGGGAAATGGGCGGATCTTATTTATCAACATTGCAAACGTGTAAACCTGGATTAAGCTGAGCCGAATCATGATGGTCGGACAATGTAAAGTTGCGAGCGTTAAAGTAAGAAGGCGTTTTGTAGTTTATCAAAATGCATTTTGTTAAAATACGTATTTACAATGTTGCATCGGCAAATTCAGTCCAAGCATGTATCTCTGGAGTTTAAATACTAAGAAATTCAAGTGAACTGTGTATTTTGTCGGAAAATAAACTGTTCAACTCAGATCAACAAGGCTGGATTTTTGGCAACGAATAGCCTCCATAATAAAAAGGCCATTGAAAACTACTACATGGATTCCACATTTGTAACATACGAAAGTTCACTCCAGACTTTAAATTTTAACGTAAATATGGCAAACGGAAACTCGATTGTTGAAAATGTAGTTTTCAAGTAATAATATTAAGATGGTCATAAGCATTTTGAAAATGTAATAATCATTTTCTTAATATAATAAGCACGGTAAAACGTTATAAGCATTGAGAAACCTCAATTAGAAAGAGAAAAGAACTGGCGTGTAATCCTTCCAATAGTGATTTAGCTGTCCTCAGCTATTTTTCAACTCACTGTAGCAGAGATTTGTAGGTTGGAGATTGTACAAGAACCAGTAGTCTGCAAATATACGTTATTAAATAATCAGGAGCATTGTAAATATATTTTTAATTTAAAAAAAAATGCCAAATAACCTTTTTAAAAAATACTGGTAAAAGTTACAGACTAACATCTTTGATTTGTTCTCCCATTGGAGACTATCTATTAATTTGGTTTAAAACTTAATTTTACGCAGTCAAATCCCAGTCAGTATCATTACTATTTTCAGAGTTGTCTTTTAGCAGCGTGATTAGACAGGTACATTAAGATGTTGAATGAGAAAATATATCATTGAAATGAGAAAAATACACATGCAGAGAGAGAGAGAGAGAGAGAGAGAGAAAGCGATCTGAATTCAGAGGGTAAATGGTACTAAGGATTTATTTATTTTATGTTATAACCTTTTACAATTATAAATACGAAGTTCAGTTGTTTTTTTATTGACTCACAGTGCATATGAAGAGTTCCAGGAGAAGGAGGTTTGAACAGTGATATAAATGTATCCAGACAAATTGAATAATATATCAATTCATTCAATTCCTATTTGACAATCTAATACATTTTAGAATACCATATCCAACAATAAATCAATTTCTAACCAGGTTGAAGTCAATATCGGATTTCTTTTGGTTCAAATTGACTGGATATAGGGATATTGAGAAGATAAATGGGAATCAAGGAGGAGGGAGAGCTGGTTTAGTAGCACTTCTATCGCATGAGCGGATATAGTAAATAAAAAAGAAGCAGTGGTCCAGTGGTAGAACACGGAATCGAGGGGTCCTTGGTTCGAGTCCTGCCAAGGACACTTCTAATTTCCTCGGCAAGAAATTAACCCCTTTGTATAATTGCGTGGTGGCATAATGTAGACTGCCAGTGAAAGCGGAGTTAAAGACTCCTAAGGGAGATTAATATAGATAGATATTAGTAGCCCGATGGACAGGGATTATTAAGCTGTGATTTCAGTAAAACATGCTCACGAAATAAAAGTAAGACTGCAAAATGCATTTACTATGAGCAAATATAAGTTAAATCCATGGTTAGCCTACGACAGGCTACAAATTAATTAGCATTACTTTTGTTACAATGTTTTATATTTAGTGTATTTTAAAGTCTTCTGAACGCATGAATTATATATAATGCAGTAATTTTCACTACGAAATCACATAATTTGGTTTTATTTGGGGGAGGGGGGAAGCCACTCTTTCCCTTGAGGCTTCCACTTTTCACAATTTTCAAAAATACATTCTTAATATAGCAAACATCATATTTCTGTAAGAACACAGTATGACCAAACCCTTCAAAATTCAATAAAATAAATGTCAGGATTCTCTTTAAAACTAAAACCTTAGAGTCCTAGTTATAAATTTGCAAAAAAATGTTGGAGTCCTTTTTTTTGTTTACAACGCAACATATTGAAACCGATTGCGAAAATGACAATACCGATATCCAAATGCAATGCCCTCTAGCGGGCAAGATATACGTGCACCTGTTTGCGTAGATTGGGAAAAATATCAATGAAAATACTATGAATGAAATTGCGTGACGTAAACCAGTGAAATGCAGCGGTTCCCGCACCTCTGACATGTAATATGTCCTTGGTTAATCAAATACGAATATTGCATATATGATAATGTCGTTCGGCCCTCACAGCTATAAGATCCATTTGATGAATGAAATAAATAAAACGGTTCCAAATTACAAGCCGCACTTTCTCCTTTACTGTTCCGGTTTATGCTTAATGCAACATTGATTTTCTATGTAAAGGCAGCTCAGGCAAACAGTAGTCCTTTCCTCGAAAACACGAAAAGTGGAATTGTGGAACTCACAATAAGAAGTGAGTGAGAACCCCGTGTGTTCTGTTGTACAGTGGAAGAAAGAAATAGTAACAAAACTGCTCATCGACAAGATGAAAACTTCTGTCAGTAAAAGTAATAAAAATGTACTATTTCTTTCAAACTAGTAAGTAAAGTTAAGTGTGCGTAGTTTGAAGAGCTATTTGAATGCATATCTTACATATTACAAAACGCTTTTACATCGGGTTCGCTTCTTGCCAGAAGGGCAGTATTCTGTTAAGAGAAAGAAGATTGTGTCTCTTCTATTTTGATCTAAGACATGTTTTGTTTTGTTTTTTCATAAAATTATCAAAGGAGTAACGTTTTATTCACAATGTTCACTACAGACAAGATACTTCATTTATATCGTTTCCGCATACCAATAAACTATAAACTGAATCAATTACCATAACACTCACCCATATGTCGAGACAGTATGACATCAAATCGGCATACAATCTGACACATGGTATTTATGAAAGAAATTTATAAATAGATTTTAATTTAGCATGTCATGGAAGTCAAATCCAAAACAAAACAACAAAACAAAAAAATATATAGAAACAGTTACAATTCTGTTTGATTTTTATTTGATTGTTTTTGTTGTTGTTTTTGTTCTGTATGAGTTGTGTAACGACACCCAGCCTTTTACAGGTAGAGGAAGACCCCGAATGTACATGGTCACAAGGTTGAAAAGCCAGCTGACTTACTGCAAGCCAGCTGGAAGGATTCCTTGCATGAAAAATCTGAGGGCCCTGCCGGGATTCGAACCCACACCGGTGAGGGGCTGATTAGTATTAAGTGAAATAGCCCGCTCGGCAAACAAATGTCTCAACTCTTTGTGGGACACTGTGAATATCTTACAACGTCACATTGTTCCAAATTGAAGGTAGTTTAGGCAGTAAAATATTTGCCCAAGCAAACAATATTTTTCGTTAATATATTACATTAATTTCAAATGTGCCTACTCCACGAAACAAATAATATCCACAACCATAATATATCTGGAGTTTGTAATGTAACTTACAATCAGAAAGAAATATTGAGTGTAGAATCGGAATCATCCTGTAATTGAAACTGTGACTTGACATTGGAGAACTTCCCAAGATGTGTTTTCTCAGATATGATAGAGATTATAAAGCTCAGTTGCTGCTGTTAATGAAAATTGTATGGTTTAGCCTTGCGTCTTCCTTTCCGTTTATCTTTAATTATTTCCCCTCTTTAACCCTGTAACCAACTTCTCAATGTAAAGATATGATGGGCGTTTACCTTCAGAAGTGTTCTTTAGAGTTCATGAATTTCCTTGGTTGATGCCTTGGGAAAAGAAATAGGACCAGAAACTTTCTGGTGTTCCTTCATACTTTGATATAAGGACATTTGTTGATTGATAACTTGGTTGCATTCTAATTTTTCTGTATTAACAGAAAACTACATTCGCCACTCGATGTAAATATTTACATATATGACTGCCTGAAAATAAAATTTCAATTTATTAATATAATCAAGGTCAATATGATATGAGCTTAAAACGAACATGAAAATGCTTTATTAATATGACATGCTTTATATCATTGATCTAACTTTAAAGTAATCTACCCATCATTGAATTGGGATCATGTCAATCAAGTGAACGCTGCAATTTTTTAGTATATGCAAGCATCGACAGACTTTGAAGGAAAAGGCCTATAGCTCCATGTAAATGGATGCTTGTCACTTCACTGAATATATTAAGAATTTGAGGGTTATAAAGATGGGTGGAATACCTTTAATATTCCCATCTCACTGGGTAAAGACATATTTAGGTGTAAAATAAAACGTATTTGTAAATGCTAAGTTTGTTATACTGTGTATAAGTTATTAGTTATAAATCTTGTCTTGAAAATAGAAAAAAATGAATCCAATTTAGATATTATATATACCACTCTCTGAAAAACATTTAATTTCTACCAAAAGAGAGAGGGAGATGTTATATTTGTTTCTAAGACATAATTTTATTCTGCAATTTTATTTCACAGTTTTCTATCTTTATATAAACTCCAGATAATTTCAAGTAAACAAAAATGAATTTATTTTCATCAGCATATTTTCATATGATTAAAGACGTATGGAAACAAAAAACCATTAATTGTTGAAAATACTGGTGAAATGCGTCATTGTTACTCGAACTCTTCTAACTTAAAATTGAAGGAAGATAAAAAAAAATCAAAAATGAAAGATGATTCAGAGTGATAAATATAGTAATTACATGAGAATGAGAAGAAGATTGTTCCCTTATAAAAATAAATAATAAACGCGTATGTTTGTTTATGTCATTCATCACAGTTGAAGCACAGTTACAGTAAATTTTGGTAGATGCATTTGAGCTTTGAACAACACACGCGCACACACACACACACACACACGAGTGCGAGCGTGGGGTTTTCATTTAAGATTCCCAAATACCTACTTCCAGTTAAGGTAGAAGATTAAACTTGCATTAAACTTCAAAGGTCACATGATAATTTGTACCTCTTGAATCTCGTTTACGTGTGCTGATATGATGTAAGGTAGAATGCTGGAAGCAGTTATCTGTGTTTGAAAGACTGCACGACAAAGGAAACATTTGATGAGTAATGAACTGAAATGGCTTATGGGGATGATGCCCCATCATATGATGTTGTCAAACACTGGCATCATCAGTTCAAATGTGGTTGACGGTCCCATTCATAAGCGACCACTGTCTTGTGGATGTACAATCCAGCAGATGAAGGCCGTCAATTTGGATAATCATCGTATAATGGTGTGGGGTCAAAGTCAGTGTTGGGGGAAAGTTTCTGCTCGATCGATTCCTCAGTCGCTCACACCTTTTAAGAAGCAGGAACGAGTCGAGTGTCTTTTGACAATTTAGGACTTTTGTGACGGACTACACAGGACAAAACATGGGTATATCACTATGATCCGGAGACTATATTTTAGTCGAAACTATGGAAGATTTTGACTCATCACCTCCGAAGGAAGCACATGACCAAAGTTATGCTGACAGTATTTTGGAATCAGCAATGAGTGTTGATGATGGATTTCTTGGCAAAGGGCACCACAATTACCGGGACATACTACGCTTCACTTCTGCAGAAATTGGGTAAAACCATCAAAACCCAGAGGCATGGTATGCCTACCAGAGGGGTCCTGTTGTCCTCCTGCAGAAAAACGCTGCGGTCCACAACTCCTATAATGCCTAGAAACAGTGTCCTGTGGCTATGAAATATTTTCTCCAACTCCCTACTCTCTTGACACAATCTGACTTCAACCTCTTTCCAAAAATAAAGTCATTCTTATTTGGTAAATGATTCTTCTCAGATGATGCAAATCTTGCTTCCGAAGTCAAGGTATGGCTTCAGTAACAACCTGTTGAGTTATACAGTAGAAGCATCCATAGTTGCATGAAGCGATAGCAGAAGTGTGTTATCCTTGGAAGTACATATGTAGAGAAACATTAATAAACGTGCCAAGAAAGGTTTCTCTCTGCCTATCGGGAGAAGTTCATGAGAAAATTTAAATGAAAACCCCTCATTCTGCTTTGTGGAGTCGATTTGAACTATGTATGGAAACTAAAGAACACACAAGAGTATATAGTGTTTGAATAGGGCATCTTATTAAAGAAAAAAGAAATAATTTTTTGAAGAAAAAAAATATTACACAAAAGGGAAATCATTGTTCATATATGGGCAGAACAACCGACACAAGTAAAACGACTATGTCTACTTGAGACAGATATAGTGCTGCCAAACTGCAATATCGCGCCATAGACATATGACATGATACTAAACCTAGTCACATTATCCTGACACAGGGCCATCCAGTCCTTGAACGACACTTACATGCTGAGCGCCAAGCAAGGGAGCCATGCCAGTATCATTTATACGACTTTGGTATGTCGTATCCAGTCTCTGTGTAATCCTATATAATAGATATATTACACAATATTTCGATTTGGTAAACCAGTTGAAATTTTTTTATTCTTACGTTGGTTAGAAAACGAATGATTTAGATTATTTTAATTCTGTTTGATGTTTCCTGGGTTGGAGCTGTACTTTGCGCCTCGAATGGTCGTGAGAGATTACTGGACCATCACACTTTGAAGTTCACGCTAACTATTTTGCAACCGCAGTCATATGTGCTTCAACTAGATCAGGGCGCTCATTTCGATATAAACAGAATATAGAGTCAATGAAATAGTCCAATTCTAATTTGGCTTCCTTAAATCATGATAAATGTCGATAAGAAATGTGAATGTCAGTGGACTTTGCCTTTCATGTTGGAGTGTATCTAAAGATGAACTTTTGGAAACTGATACCAACTGATATATCGGTCCTATAAAGAGACCGAACAATGTAAAATGATACACGTGTCATGCATTTGTCATTATCTGCATGAAAGAAAACATAGCTATGGCTGACCTTATTTTATTCTAGTCTACTTTGCTGCGTACTGTATAAACATATATTTTCGTGGGAGACTAATTTTCGTCGATTTTTGGGGACGGCTTTATCCATGATTATAAACGCCCACGAAAAACGTTTATTTAATAGACCTCGTGCTTTCTAGAAAAAGAGAAAATGAATCCACGAATTTGAGCACTAACGAAATTTCCACGAAATTGTATGCAAACAAATTGTATGATAGGTTACATTCTGCGCTCTACCTGCGGCTTCCACAACCTGGGGAAATATGAAAACATGTATATATCTACAGTGACTTTAATCTTTAGATGTTCGAGTTATATATTGTGGCTCTTATCCCAAGCTAAAGTATTAATATCTACTGATATAAATTTATTAAACAATGTACAATGCCATTTATCAAGAGATATGGGTGTAAGAGAAGTACAGTAACATGATTGCTGTAAAGTATAGGTAATACATGTACCTTCAATTGTAATAGGACGATCTTTTAAGAGCAAAGTACCATATAAGAGTATAACTGACATATATGCTTAGATCTAGTTCATTCGAAAACGTGAAATGTTTTGACGAAATAAGTAAATGTCTACTTACACTGCAGTTGCCTACTGCTTATTTTACAGTTGCCTAATTTGTAGACAGAAATCTTATCTTCAAAAGTAAAAACTGGGAGAAATGATGTAACATGCGACACAACAGCTGCCATGAGTTCAGATCATCACGTGCCCCAGTTTTCTACAGCTGCCCGGCCAATGATAAGTCTTCAGCGTCATATATATATAGACAGAGGACTAAAAGTTTTCACCAACGTTATTCCTTGCGCAGATCGCATTTACATTTACGAGTATTATTCAAGATGAAGGTCCTGCTTTGCTTTGCAATCCTAATGGTCGGTAAGTGATAAGCTGTATTATTTTAACTTTATTTTTCGTTCTCATTTGAAAATAAAAGGTTCTGTTACATGCATGTAAATTGACATATTTATTAACGGATGGATCTTTTTTCGTATTTTATTTTCAACAAACGCTCAATCTGATTGGCTGATATACGATCAAAGGGCGTTTATACATCGATGAATGTCATTCAACTGTTTCTCTGCCTCATTTAGTATGGTGGCATATTTCTGCCATTCTGCCAACCACTTACCCACTAAGCTATGTCGAAACTTTTCTGAAATTTTCCACATATTCATTTGGTATCTGGTAAGTAAATTCATTTCGTTATTTTAACAGGACAAAACTGTCTGTTAGTGCCCACTACTGCCAACTATTTATTCACGTATGATAATTTGATGTCGTCCTGTTTTGCAAGTTAGTCAGTTAAATTATGTGGATAACAAGATCACATAAGTATCCAGTTAACATAATTGAATATGTGGTTAGCAGTAGTGGGCACTTACATACAGTTTTGTCCTGTTAGGATACCTAAGTGAATATACGCTAGTATAGGCTTTAGAATACCTTCTAGAATTAAGAATGAAACGAAGGTAGTTTAGAAAATCAGATGGAATTATAAGGGTTAGACTATCTTTCTCTGGATTTAATACATGGATGTATGCCAGTCAAAATCACGCACAAATTGAATCAAGTCCGAAATAATAAAAAACGAAAAGAAAAACTAATTGTTAAAGCCAAAAGATAAAATGAGTCTGTCGAAAATATTTATTTTATTTTGGACATTTGTATAGGTATTGCTGCTATACTATCATTGATATACATATACTAAAAGTGGGGCCTCCGTAGCCGAGACGGTAAAGTCGCTGACTTTAATACTCACTCAGCCCTTCACCGCGTAGGTTTGCATCCCGGCAGGGTCATTCGGATTTTCATGTGAGGAGGCCTTCTAGTTGGATTGCGGTAGGTCGATGGTTCTACCCGGATGCCCCCGTGCATTCGGGGTCTTCCTCCACCTGTAATTAGCTGGACGTCGCTATATGACTGAAATACTATCAAAGCGACGGTAAACTCAAATAGTTAAGTCAAGTCATATACTAGAAGTATTGCATTTTTGGTCAACAAGAGTTGGTCAACAAAAGAAAAGGAACGCCTTTATAATAGATATTTTAGTACAAAAAGGGATTATCAATTTAAGTTGTTAACAGACGTGTCATTCGTTACTACATGTATATATCATTGTTACGAAAAATTATAATATAAAAGGAAAAAAAGAAAATATTGCCTTTTCTTATCTCTTTTCACTGAGATAGGAAAAGAGATAGAAGAAAAACAATATGCTGCTTATGATATAGGTATATGTCTCCAGGGTACGCCTTTGCTACTCCGTGCCAGCACGGTGACGCCAGCACGTGTGACTCAAGCGCGACCATGTGTGGCAACGGCTTCACTTTAGACTGTGTTCATGGCCAATGTGTCTGCACGGGTGGCGGCAACGGTAGGTCAAATCTATATTTCAATAGCTCTTGAATTCATGTAGAGAATATAAAAGAGTACATTTACGTTAGTACTACATAACATATTAAGTTGTATGTGAAAAGAATCAATGTCATGTATACTATACTGATGTTCTGATACACGTTTTTGTGGACTAAGAATAAGGCCATATATCAACATATATTGACGTCATCATTTCATTATTCCCTAAAATATTTATAAACATATTAAGTAGTATGATTTTTATATAAGCAATATAAATTGTGTATAAAAGTTCATTAATCAAAATTAACATGACGTATGAGTATTGATGATTTAATTTATATCATGTTTCAAGTAGGGATTTTTATTTTCTTTTCATGAGAGAGGGAGAGAGAGCATGAAAAAATAGAAACGGTATGTTCTCAGTAAAGGCATTAGGACCTCATTAACTGTGTAAACAAATCATTAACAAAATTAACCTGATGTTTTCAATTGTTGATTTTGTTTAAACTAGGATGCAAAGGGTGATATAATAAAATATTTCTAAAAACAGTTATAGAGTAGCTACAAAACGGTTTAGAGCATCTTCAAGCAGTTAACTGGGATGTACTGTTTTCTACAGTACAAGTTTGCAAAGCTCATTCTAATCTAAAAGACGCAAACCTTAAGAACGGCTTCAGTTTTTAATGAACTTTCTTGTGTAATTATTTATATGAATGCATATCTAATTTTAACAATACAACTCTATTTACTCTTTCTGTCTTTGAAAATATATATTGTTTTATACATATCATTGGATACGATTGAATATATATATATATATATATATATATATATATATATATATATATATCTTCCGGAGTACGAAAGGGTGAACAATTTTTTATGTGTGTGTATTTTTTCCCTTTGTTTAGTTCTTTTTTTTTCTTTTTTTTATTATTTTTGAGATTATTGTCAATTGTTGTTTGACTTCCGGTCCCTATCTATTCCAGCCCACACCTGCGCCGCTAATGATGACTGCGGCGGCAACAACCATCACTGTGGACAGCATCATCATTGGGAATGCCAGAACGGCCATTGCCACTGTGTCAGCAACTAAGAGTGCATCTAGGGTCATTGCATTTACGTCTGAGTCTAGATTTAAGGACAAACATAAAATTAATTTGAAAATGATCGTTCTTGTCCTTTATTCAAACAATTGTTTGTATCACGTGCCCGTGAAAGCTTAAATTGCTGCTAATAGATAACATATAAACCAAAAAAACCAAATGTACAACACATAAGACCATGAACCCCCAGAAAAAAAATTACATAGTCAACTACTCAATCAAGCATACAGCCATACATTTATGTAGACAATTGTACTTATCTCTACACACAACAAGAACAAAACACAGTTTTGAATATAAAGCATCTTAAAATCCAACGTATGATATATACTGTTGCACAACGATAAAGAAATGAAAAATTATAGCCCCCTGTTTTAAAGACGTTATTAACGTGCGAATAGAGCATAGATGATGAAGACCATCATTAATGGGGTAAATTTATCTTTTGATTAGTTGAATTATGCAATAACTTAAATATTGATGGTTTAATTTCAAAATGTATTGTGGTCTTTAAAATATAACATATATTAGGAACTGTGATGCATGTGAGCAATTTGATGAAGAAAGACAAGAAACAGTACGTTCGTAGCAAATGTTTAATCCAAGACCAACCACTATACAAAGTCACATTGGTTTTCTCTGTGAAAATAGTTCAGTTCTTCAAATCATTTCTGAATAAAGATCCTTTCGGTTGCGTGTATAATAAAGGAAACACTCATATCCTATACAAATCTAATATCAATTTAGTCTATAAGAGAAAACAATCACTTTCAAGGGAAGGTGAAGCCAATGGAAAATAGTCTTCAATTTTTAGAAGGCAATAGCAAAATAATATATATACTGAGGTAGATTTATTATTTGACATTCTCAAACAGAGCTTTAAAGTTTTCTTATCTACTTTCATTCAGAGGATACTGACCTCAACAAAGTATATGTATCAGTGGCGAATACAACAATGGGGCGCACCCGGCGCGCGCCCTCTCTAAAATTCCCCGACTATACATAAATGTAGATATACAACCCCCCCCCCCAAATAAAACTCACAATAATTGAATATTTTACAGCTTTAAATTAAAAAAAAATCGCGCGGGAATTCCCCCCCCCCCCCCCCCCCCCTGGATCCGGCTCCGTATGTATAATATCAAATAGATTTCACAGTCCGTTACACTTTTTTTTTTTCAAGACTTTTAACCAACTACCTCATACGGAGGTGTTTTGACACTTTGACAACCAGAGCAGGTCCAGATTAGAAGATATTACTCTTCTTGCGGAACCACTAGTGTAGCCCAAACTCAGCATAGTCTGTACATTGTATATAGTGTTTATTATGCCTCGTCTCAAAACGTTTATTTAAGTTTATCCCATAGACAAACATTTTTTGCAATAAGATAGCATTTAAAAGAATATAAAAAATGATAACTATTAAATAAAACTATTGTAATTTCAAATCATGCGCTAAAGAGTAATAGAAACATGACAACGAACTTTAGACACAGTTTGACATTTTATGAAACATCAAGAACATTCTTATCCGTACTTTACGAGGCAGGTGCACTTTATCTCAGAAAATAACTTTCAATTTTGACGAGATTAAGCATAGGCCTCTATATCTTAATATTCATAATTATATAAGAACTTAACTTTACCAGGATTGTCAGAAATAAATCCACATTTATATATTCAATGCAACGGTTAGCTTAATGTTAGCTTAATGTTGCAAAATTATTAAGGGGAAAAAGCATAATTGGATGAGCGTTTACAATTTGAAACTTAACATAATAGGTTTTTATGTTTTATTCCGACTTAACTAGCGTGCTAGTTTTAAGTCGACAATATCTATATATTATAAATCATATTTATATGCTCTTATATAAACAGATAAAATATCATTTAATCAGAATATCAATTTCGGCAATAGGTTATGATAAGTGCAACGTTTTCAGATAAGATAGCCCTAGACAAAACTTATACATGTATATCTTTTCGTGCTCTGCCTATATTATTTGCATACATTGCTAAAACTGAAAAAAGGTTAAATGTACAGCTATTCAAACTTAAATTTCAATCTTGTTCAAATGGATTTAGTTCCTCGGTCCTTAAGCCAATTATTGCCTCATTCATATTTTAAAATGGTCTAGCAGGTGTCAGGATGTCATTTCGGGCATTTGCCAACATGGTACCGACACTGTACGATATAAAACAATATTGAGCAGGACCAGAACCGACCCTCTCCGTGTTTCTGTCTGTCCCCAATGATAGGTCGATGGACCTAGGATAAAGACTCATAAAAGAACCGGTTAGCTTCCGATACCAAAAGGACTGAATAGTTGGTTTTCGGCTGATTTCCTTGTGATTTTTGACAAATATGTCCCAAATGTTGACCAATCCCCGACAGATGCCCTATCGGCTAACCACCATGTCACAGCGGTGCACTTTTTTCCGATTCCGTCTGCTGCACGGCAAGTGCATGAAGCGTCACTGGTGGACCGATGGTGAAGTGGACCATTAGTCGCAGCAAGAAAACGACCCCTGAGTATTTTCTTTCGATTTCTTTTCTGGTGTAAACAACGTTCACAGTTGATCGCTCCGCGCCCCGTCGAGTGTCTCTAAATTTTGTGAATTTTAAATTTTTCGGGCATCGTTAACTTATATTTCCCAGCATCAGTTGATATTTTACTGAGGTTTAAGTGCTTGCTAATGTGACTTTTCAAAGGTCATTACTGGTGTTCTATACATCTTTTATGGACGTGACCAGTGCCGTGTAAATGATTACAGACGATCTTCTCGAAACCTTTATATTGCGGTTATTATTTCTAGCATTTTACCTACAATATTTGCTTAAGTTCGGTTTAACAATTTGCTTTTACATTTTTTACAATTTAAAAATGAAAAATAAGTTGATGTGTCAATGATGCAATATATTAATAATTTGGTCATTAGTATTTGTTGATTTGATACCCCTATTTCGGTTCACGATCTTTTCTTAGCAAGGAGTTGACTGACTTTAATACGTAAATTAACAACATAAGCGTCACTGGTATACCTTGCAAATAAACATTTGAAAAACACGTTATGCAATTAATTAATAATGGCCTCAACTGATCACATGGTTGGTATATTGAAATAAGAAACGTATCTATGATTTTCCACCTAACATTAAAATCCTTAAAACTTCGTTGCTGCCTGTAAGTTCACTTAACACAGTGCCTTAATTTGGTGTGTATCATCATCATTTTTTTATTTTGCTTTTCACAATATTATGCAGATCCCAGCCAAAGATTAAGGAAAGAATGTGTGCCCTTGCCCTTTGCATTAAAACAAGGAGCCATAACTCTGCTATGACTCGATAAATGTCTAGATGAACTTAAAATTCGAAATCGCCCTTAACGGGAACTCTTCTGTAAAGTTTTATGACTCATTTAGAGATATAACACAATATTATGACGCCGAAATTAAGACAAATATTTAAAACATATGCTACACTCCTTTCAACGCGGGGACATAACGTGAATTAACTTCACTTAGATATATATGTCGTAGGGTGTTAAATAAATGAGATATATATGTCGTAGGGTGTTAATTAAACGAGATATATATGTCGTAGGGTGTTAATTAAACGAGATATGTATGTCGTAGGGTGTTAAACGAGATATATATGTCGTAGGGTGTTAAATAAATGAGATATATATGTCGTAGGGTGTTAAATTAACGAAATATATATGTCGTAGGGTGTTAATTAAATGAGATATATATGTAGTTGTTGTATTGGGGTTTACCGTCGCTGCGATGGTATTTCAATCATATAGCGACGTCCAGCTAATTACAGGTGGAGGAAGACCCCGGGTACACAGAGGTACCCGCGTAGAACCACCGACCTACCGCAAGCCAGCTTGAAGGCTTCCTCACATGAAAAATCCGAAGTCCCTACCGGGATTCGAACCACAACGGTGAGGGGCTGAGAGATTTGTAGTCCACGACTGTAACCGCTCGGCCACGGCGGCCCCATATATGTTGTAGGGTGTTAAATAAACGAGATATATATGTCGTAGGGTGTTAAATAAATGAGATATATATGTCGTAGGGTGTTAATTAAATGAGATTAATATGTCGTAGGGTGTTAATTAAATGAAATATATATGTCGTAGGGTGTTAAATAAACGAGATATTTATGTCGTAGGGTGTTAAATAAACGAGATATTTATGTCGTAGGGTGTTAAATAAACGAGATATTTATGTCGTAGGGTATTAAATAAATGAGATATATATGTCGTTGGTGTTTATAAACGAGATATATATGTCGTAGGGTGTTAAATAAATGAGATATATATGTTGTAGGGTGTTAATTAAATGAGATATACATGTCGTAGGGTGTTAATTATACGAGATATATATATACCGTATGGTGTTAATTAAAAATAAGATTTTTTTTTTAAAATATGTTGTTGTTTTCAGTTTATAATTCCCTATATTAAGATGTCTAAATATAAGACAAAAAATACTCACTTCTATTAACAACAACATTTATCTTAAACAGTTGATCACGTGATATTTGTCGGGTATTTTTTTTTCAGAAATAATTGCCACGCAAGCATCTATTTTTTCATAAGACCAAGATATTTATCCTGAGAATCGGATATTTTTTCAGGTAATAATGATTAAATGTATTTTGTTATACATGAAACAACTTTATGTACCTCTTTTTATTGTTTGTAACTATTATCATATTTTCTCAAACATATTTCTTGTCGCGCTCGCTGAGCTATATCTATATGTGTAACTACAACATACTCATTTTGAGATAACATGAAAGAGGTTTTTGTTTACATGTTAAATACATGCAAATCAATAAGGATCGTTAATGTTTAAATTATATTTATTTTCATAAATTGATTGTTAGATTGAATTTCCGTGTTGATGCTATTTCATTATTGTTATGATAACAAATTCGCATAAACCTGTTATTTATTATTCTTATTTTATGTTTGCAGATCTTTACTACTTTTCATCATCATCATCGTTAAATTTCACAAGGACTTGTTATTTATGAACAGCGACATATATTACATGTGTAAGGACTTTCGCTGAATAATGTTTACGAATAATTGTATCACGTGACACGTTCTGACTACTGAAAATACATGTTTTCGGTTGATTCTGTTATGTTTGTTTGTTTGTGTCCCACCGACAGTATTTCAGTCATTTGGAGACGATGTTTACTTGAGACAGATATAGTGCTGCCACACTGCAGTATCACGCCGTAGACATGTGGCATGACACCATATCCAATCACAGTATCCTGACACCGGGCCAATCAGTCCTGCAACTACCCTTATATGCTGAGCGCCAAGCAAGGGAGCTATAACAGTACCATTTTTACGACTTTGGTATGTCGCTTGTTGCATTTTATGTTCTTATGCTCTGAGAGTATAACAAATGTAATAAAGCGAAACGCCGGAATCACTGTGCCTTTCAATAAACTTCTGAATGACTGGCGGTCCGCGTGGCTTTCCTTGTAGATTTGTAAGAACCATTTTACCAATACTGCCTTGGAAAGACGTTCAACCAACCGTAAAGGCGATTTCCATCAAAATATCACATTTAAAATGATTTTGAAAGGGATACTATACAACATGCATTTGAATAACTCACCGCAGACACATCAGTTTTGCTGTTGATGAGGACACCAGTGAAACCCTGAAACAAACAAACATATCCAGAACGGATGCTGATAGCGACTGAAAACCAATCTCACGACCTTAGAATACAATACCGATGTCTCAATTAATTTATTTTTTGTCTTTTGTGCTTTCAATTCTCATTTTAAAATGCATTGAAAAAGATTGATCATCAATTGACTGAATTAATGCACAGGAAATTTTGTTCGTTTGATCTTATATCACAATTGGTGCGGAGGCTCTGTCTGCTTTAAATTATTCTTCAATGCGATTTTACATAATAATGAATAATGTGTTGATACACGTACATCATTATCTAACCATAAGTCAGCACATCCCGGTAAGTGCTTTATGTTGAGTCAGACATACCAAAGTCGGTAAAATGGTACTTGTATAGCTCCCTGCTTGACGCTGAGAGGGGGCCTCCGTGGCCGAGAGGGTAAAGTCGCTGACTTTAACACTCACTCAGCCCCTCACCGCGTGGGTTCGCATCCCGGCAGGGTCATTCGGATTTTCCATGTAAGGAAGCCTTCCAGCTGGCTTGCGATAGGTCGATGGTTCTACCCGGATACCTCTGTACATTCGGGGTCTTCCTCCACCTGTAATTAGCTGGACGTCGCTTTATGACTGACATACTGTTGAAGCGACGGTAAACTCAGTCAAGTCAAGTTTTGACGCCCAGAATATAAGTATGATACAGTTGTGTGGAAGCACTATATCTGTCTCCAGTTGACAAAGTCTCTAATGAAATTCTGTCGGTGGGACGTAGGACCCAACAAAGGAACAGATAAATATTTCAAGTAAGTAGGATATGTGTTGGAACACCTTAACATCTGAATGCGTATAACGCGAACTATTTTAATTATGACAACTGTAAATAAAAAAAAGTTCATTCCATGATTTTGTGAAATACGAAGATTTGTTCAGTTCTGTACAATCAAAATTTTACAATTACTATTTTTCTAACACTTAATATTAAATAGGGATTTTGATAATCTGCAAATACATCAGTTAAGGTACTAAAACCTATGAGTCAGTATCGAACATGTTTAGGATTTTTACTAGTATTGGTTGTTGTGTACCCGTGTTACTGGAAAACAGTATGAATCGGTTTTTAAACTTATACTTGTTTTTTGTAGATCTTGCTTCACTAACAAAGATAAAATAAGAAGAGATATCGCACAAGATAATCATCATAATTTTTTTTTCTGATTGTTCTTGAAGTGGCAGCAAACCAGAAATATCGGGGGGGGGGGGGGTTCACGTTCTGAACAAGAACAAAAGCCCTTTTTGATACAGCGTGGAACTAACCTTGGGAAAAACAGGGCATTTAGAGCTTAACCCATAATGCCGTCTGAACACCATTCTAAGCAAAATACTATTTTCATAGTGCTCTATTCAAAATATGTTAAAAATGTGTTTTGGTATCTGTTCTGATTCTAAGAGAACTACATTTTTAAAATATAATGTTAAACTCAATCTCTCATTATATTTCAACTGCATTACATGCACTTGTAATTCATAATATCTTTTTAGTAGACATTACATGTATATCTTTTTTTTCGGTTTCTTTAAGTGTTGGATAATAAAACGATAATTCTTTGGACCTTTAAAAAACAAAATGATATCTGAGTAAGGTTATTGGCTTGCTTACATGTATTTTGCAAATAAAAACACCTAGATATCGGACATGTTATTGACTTCAACGATTTAAATACGGATAGATGAGCTTACTCTTCATCGATATTGTGTAATAAAGCTATCTGGGAAATTGCAACATAACCATGTTGACACCAAGTCTAACCAATTAGCCAGTGAAGATCGGCAATATTTGTTGTCTACTCATGTAACAAAATGAGTTTAACTGTCGGGAATCTACTATTAATATTACTTTAGAAGCAATTAAAGCAGAAGACCTGTTGGCGTTTTTTTTACTTTAAAAAAAATCAAAAAGCGCTTTAAATTATATCATGTTAAAATTCTAAATGTCGTGTACTGTTGTAGTATATAAACCATGATACGTCATTCAAATTACTGACAAACACATATGAAATATTCAGAAAATAATATTTGTTAAAGTTTAAAAGGCAAACTAGTGATAATACAGTAAAACACATACCAGGTATTTTTGTTACAAAAGTTCACGTCCATGTTTAATCCGAAACATTAACGTGAAACTTGACACGTAGACATTGCATATTATTTTCTGAAACACAATAAAATGAAGATGTAAAAGTAAAAAATGGAATGGAAATTAAAGTGATCAATGAAGGAGTTAATCAACGAATATAAAAGTGCGTGTTTATTACTTGTGATTGTTTCTATTGAAGAAGATTAAAATTGTAATTTTATTCTAGAAACTGCACATATGAGTATATTTGTTAAATAACTCAAATATTTTCGAAAATGCAATATATTCTATATAGCTTTTATTAGGCTGATGATCTCTAATGAAAATTCTTTATATGATATTCGTCATTAATTTTTTTTCGAAAGTCCGATTTTTCAAAAACTTCATTTCTGACATAATTTACTATAACTGGTATGGAAAAAGCCTCTGTTTCCTAATTGTAAAGACATCTTATTTACGCAAGTATTTACATGAATTGTAAATTGATATACGATTTTTATGTATGCAACATTAATTTTATATAAACGTTGGTTTATATGTAGCATTGCACTTCCATATGTGTACAAAACTACATCTAGAACTAAAACAACACCGGGGCAATTCCCTTTATAACTAACTGAGGTTAAATTTAAAAATGTTTGCAATACATAGAAAAAATATTGGATAAAAACGAAAACATAAAAACGTGAACAATACCATATATCTGTATAATTAACAACAATATAATGCTTAGCATCTTAAAATTTAACTGATGCTGGTTTTAAAGAAGCTATCATCGCGCAAAAAGAGATAGATAATGAAGCACATTAGTACAGTGTACACTGATGAGGCAAGCTTACCTATAAATCAGGTGATTGAGGCAATTACTTAAATATTGACGCTAAAATTTCAAAATGTAATGTGACCTTTGAAATGTGATATATTTTTTAATCTGTAATGCATTTAAACATTTTGATGAAGATCAGAAAGAAACAATATGTTGGTAGTAAATCTGCAGTCCAACAAGACCATAAACTGCATTAAAACACATGGGTTTGCCCAGTAAAAATGAACCAATGTGAAATATTTCCGTTCTTCAAAATCATTTCTGAAAAAAAATCCTTTACGCTCTGTTTATAATATAAATACTCATACCAAATACAAATATATTTTCAGTTAAGTCTATAAGAGGAATCAATCATTTTCAAGGAAAGGTTAAGTCAATAATCAGAGAGAATTAACAAAATAAAGTATATACTGAGGTTAGTGATTATTTGAAATAGAGCTTGAAACCTTTCTTACCTACTTTCATTTAGAGGATATTCATTTAGACTTCAACAAAGTATATGTATACCCTTAAATAGATGTCACAGGCCCGTTATACTTTTCTAAATACAACATAGTACTAACCAGTTATCTTATACAGACTTGTTTTGACACCCTGGCAAACAGAGCAGACCCAGATAAGATAGCTCAAAACAAAATTGCTGCAAAGATTCAACACAGTTTGCACATCGTATACAATGTTTATTTTTCCCCGCCTCGAAAAGTAAAGACAAAGGAATCATGTGCGTTGTAATGTCACGAAGATCAATCTATTTTTACCCATATACCGTAGTTGTATCACGTGATTATGTTAATGTCATTCAAGGGTTTTATATCTATGTTAAAATCATTCAAATTTCAAAGCATGAGCTTTAGAGTAATAGACACCCATTATATGTCAAGATACGACTGACTTTAGAAACAAATTGACATTTAATGCAACATCAATAACACTCTTATTCGTACTTACGAGGCAGGTGCACTTTATATCAGTTAATAGCTTCCATTTTGAGGAGATTAAGCACAGAATTATATTTTCGAATATTTGTAATTATATAAGAACTTTACTTTACCAGGATTGTTAGGAATATTCCACATTTATATATTCAATGCAAGGATTAACTTAATGTTTCTAAATTATCCATTCCTATCTTGGAGAGCAAAATAATAACAGTAAAGTACATAATCGGACGGCCGTTTAAATTTTCTAACTTAATATTATAGGCTTTTATATTTCACTTCACTAGCGTGCTGGTTTTACGACGACAATGTATATAAAAGTATAATATTTTACATACAGCTATATTCTGCTCTGATATAAACAAATCAAATTTCCATCACCTAGAAATATGTCCATAGAACACGGACGCACCGGCAATTTAACTTGACTTGACATTAATATAACTTGGTTCTTGTTTGTGACACACCATCTTATCCTAAAGATCATTTGTGCAAATTATTTCAAACTATAATCATTCACAACAACGTTACAGCCGGTGCACGATTTTAAGGTCAACAGAGTGCTGTGACCGTGACCTTCAAGCGAGGGACCTGGTTCTTGTTCGAGACACACTGGATTGTCATAAGGAGCAACTGTGCAAAATCACTTCAAAACATTTTTATTCACAGCAAAGTTACAGCCGGGACACAATTTTTTGCAACACAGACACAAAGAAAGACAGCTGTAGCACTAAATGCATGTCGCCATTTCATGGAGGAAGCATAATAAAAATATCAAAGTCAGCAAGATGATAAGTACGCCGTATTCAGTTACAGACGTGCTTACTATAAAATAAACTCAGACAAAGATATTTACCTGTATACTTTCTAGAGATACATGTATATATATGTCAGATATTTATATACATAACATTATATTATATATTTTTTAAATGTTATATGTACAACAGTCAATTTTTTATCCTTCCTCAATGAATTAATCAATTTTCTCGCCATTATCTGGGTCCAGGCTGTTGTGTACCTAGGTTTGAAAAATTATTGATTTAAATTTATTGAGTAAGAGAAAAGGTATATCATCTGACTTAGTGGATAAGTGGGGGAATTCAGTTCTATTTTGTCTGGAGTTGCACAAATAATGAAACAAAATGATGGTAATTCACATAAGATTTAAAGCACTTTAAATGGGAAGTGAAATTACAAGAAAACCATATAAAGAAATCCTTGTGTCCTGTTAGAAAGCGATATCGCTTATGAAAATCCTCTCGTTTCTTCTGATTGCCGTTCATGTGACAGGAAACCAGAAGACTTGAGAGAAGACCATTGTACCTGATTGGGCGACCAAAAGTCCTTCCACACATAACATCGGATTATCCTAGAATAGAAAACGGCATTCAGGGTTTTAATCAAAATGCTACCCGGACATCAATCTTTGCAATCATATTGCTTTCAAAATGACGTTTTCATTCACGGTCTGATATTAAAAGAGTATTATATTTTAAGACAGAAGAAAGTAAAAAATTAGTCCGTGATTATATTTTAGCTATTTTATATGTCATATAAGATGTAAAATAAAATCGCATTGTAGTTCATGGCATCTTAATTGCAGTCATATATCGTTATTTTCGGTTTCTTTAAGATTTTTTTAATAAAAAGGATAACTCTTTGGACCATTTAAGGAAAAACGAAATCTCAGTAAGCTCGTCAGATTGTTTACATCTAGATATCGGACATGATATTGACTTCATCGACTGATAGATCAGCTTGCTCATCATCGATATTATGTAATGATACCTACTTGGGATTGCTTAAATTACATCAGGACCATGTTAACATCCGGTCTTAATAAACTGCCCGTGAGGATCTGCAATATTTGTTGTCTACTTGTGTCACAAAATGAGCCGGGAATTTACTACTGCTTTCAATCAATATTAATGTTCAAGTTAATGTAGCAGAATAAGTATGAATGTTTCTTTTGACTTTGATAAAATCAAAAAGCGCTTTAAATTAATCATGCTCAAATTTACAATGCTGTGTGCTATTGTTATAAAGAGTGATCGGAATCGGTTTGAAAACAGCGAATCGATTAATCCGAAGCCAAACCGATGAGATTAGTAGCTACGTTTTAATACTACTCGTAACAAACAGTTTCATTTGACATATAATTGTTTAAACAAATATCAAAATACATGCGTATGCATATATATTATTTGCATATGAAGAAAACACATCAAAAGCAGTTATGCACATGTAGAATGACATTGGCTTTACACTTGAAACTTAACACAAAATGAAATTAAATCTTAATATCTGTTTAAACGTTTAGTAAATAATGCAATTGGCGGCAACAAAATTTACTGCCGAAAATAGCGAAAAGGACCTTCGCGACTTAGGCAATGTCATGATATATAATCTAGTATCGCCAATTCTATCCTTAACAATTAATTGTCCCCGATCCAGCAATAGTCAGAAATAGTACTTGTAAAGCATGACGTGATGGTCAAAACTCGAATCTTGCTTAAATTATGGGAGTTTGTACTGTGTAATACATATTCTCTTTAATGCAAATAAATGCCTCAAATACACTTTATTTTATAGGGACATTTTTCGACAACGGAGGTAGAATAGGTTAATTTGCAATTACTATAAAATTCCAACAATCGCTTGTTGGACCATGATCACAATGTAATGATGGATTGATAGTTATTTTAATATTTAAATCTTGGAGATGAACTTTTTCATTAGAATTGATGATATTCTATCAGGGTATCTCTTTTTACTATTGCATGTTCACATCTCCTTTATCGCATGCGTGGCTTAATTGAATATAATACCATGAACAATCCTGTTTCAAAAGAGGAGGTGCAATTATATTATTCTGCTGTATTTAGAATTGAGTCATATTCTGAATTTAAAGCAGTTTTTTAAGACACGACTTGTATTTTTTAACTTATTGATTTTTTTTGTAAAAGAATAATGAAAATCTTAAATGAGTTTTTGAATTTTATGATTGAGCATAGCAAGAATGTTTTAGCTTTAAAAAATACTTTAGCTGTTTTTAAATTCCTTTAAATCACGGACCTGTTTTATCTTCCAAACACTCTTTGTAAATGACTATTCCCATATGCATTTCTATCTTTAGAGATTAAAAAACCACTGTGTTTATGAAATGTTTTCTTTGTGAACTAAAAAAATAAATACATTGAAATGAAATTAAATGCAATTTAATGGATGCGATGTCAATTTTTTATTTAGCTCTTTTTTCTATTTGTATGTTAGTTTGTGTTTTAAGTGCAGGAGTTAACCGTCGCTGACGTCCAGCTCATTAGAGGGTAGGAAGACCCCAAGTGGATAGACCTGGTAAAACTAGCCGGTATTGCTGGGCAGCTCTAGAATTCAGCTCATGACGGAGAGAGGCTTAGTGATTGTAATCAACGACTGTAACTATTTTGCCACATTCTAGATCTGAATTTATATCATTTACATGTATATTCTTTTCTGAAACAAAAAGGACAAGAAAGTAAACACCCAACACGTTAAGTTATAGTAATCTTAACCCTTTCCCTCATAGAGGACACCATAAAAAGACCTATGCGAACAACATAAAACCAGATCAGCCTGCGAGTAACTCGCAGGCTGATCAGGTTTAATGCTGTTCGCTGCTCCTCAGTGGTCTGGAAATGAGGATTTTGTAATTAAATTTGGTAAGGTTTAACTGTGGTTTTCTGCAGATCAGGCTTTATGTGATACCTATTGAGGGCGTCAAAATGAGTCTATATGAGGGAAAGGGTTAAAAGGAGTTGATAAACGAAATTAAAAGTACGTGTTTATTATTAGTGGTTATTTCTATTGAAGAGGAAAAGTTTTTGTATTCTATTTTTTTTTACACATAAGCGTCTGTTTATTTCAGATAACTCCCATGATTTCGAAAATGCAATTTATTTTAAATATTCGGTATGAATATGACGAGATCTTATAAAATCAAATGAGAAATATGAAAGCCTATTGAAACTGATTTGTATATCTAACTTTAGTTTTTAGCATATTATATCACACATCTGTGAATCGGGATTTTCAAAAAGCTTCTTTAAAACCAGTCCCGACATGATTTACTATAACTGACTCCGAAAGAGCATTGCTTCCAAATTCTAGAAAGAATATTTTATTTACATGAGTTGTGAAAATTTTTGCACATGCAAAATTCTAATTCAGTGCATGAAAAAGGAACATTTTTTCCAATATAACTCAAAAGAAAAATGTTTGTTTCAACTTTCCCATAATCAACTACCAAAAATAAAAAAAAATAAAAATAAGTGAAAGAAGAAATTGTTCTAGCCATCAATCATTTAACAACATTTTAAACGTTTCCTAAATGAAGTCAAATCGTCGCAAAACCAATATTTATAGATCTTTAAAGATATTATAAATCAGGGGAGAGAGTCCATGGAGGCTATTATATTTGGAAAATTTGACAAAATCTAATGAAGATGCACAATACATATTGGTCAAAGCACTATTAAATAACATGTTGACTGCGCGTGGAAATAGGAGGGCATCTGAAGTCAATTGATTACTTCTACACCGCTAAAATAATGCATTCGTGAGGACTTTAATCAACACTCTGGGTTTAGCAGGAGTAAATCATTCTGAATTCTTTCATCCAAATACTAGCGTTATTTGTCGTAATATATTTAAGGAGAAAACGACGGTATAATATTCTAACCCTCTCTCTTTATATTTTATTGAGTATTCATACATTTATATCTAAATTTATTTTTTAAGTCGAAACAAATTCTTACAACTTAAATTTATTTATCTCGCCTCTTCTTGAGTTGGACAATGTCATGTGCCAATAAAACCTATGAAAATCTATTCCCCCAACAGGACTCTTATCCATAACCTTCGGATCTGCAGTTATGAACTTTACCACTTTTTCTAAAACGGCATATAGGGTGGCATGTAGGACTACCGCCACCGATATCAATCCAAAGGAACCTGTATGAAAGAGATATGACAATAATATGACAACAGAAAATAATAAGCTTGTCTAAATCAACTAATGTGTATGTAAAAACTGCAAAAAGTCTCTGCTAACGGTGAAATATCAGATTTCATTTATGAATTAAATTTCATACCGAGGTTGTACTATACACGATGTGTCATAAAAACATTTCATTAAAATGGAAATTCGCCTTGTTTGTAGCAATGATTTATAAAGTAAAACATTTACAGACAGACAGACTGAGAGGGGGATGATAAGGAGTCAGTCAGT
This sequence comes from Solen grandis, assembly GCA_021229015.1. Lineage (NCBI taxonomy): Eukaryota > Metazoa > Mollusca > Bivalvia > Adapedonta > Solenidae > Solen > Solen grandis. The sequence goes on along the minus strand of CM037781.1, from coordinate 40,327,923 downwards.
AATAGTTTGTGTTGGGAAAACGCCTTTAAATGAATATATTCGATATCCTATCTATCCTACTCCTACATCAGCACGTCCGATATATTAACTAATCAAACAAAAACAGTATGGATTAGTAACACATTATATCAAATAATTGGTAATTCAGATGGTACCAGAAGGTTCCATTTATTGTCGTATTATTTTTTTAATTTATTTCATTCCCAGTGAGTGTAAAATTTGTAGCACTTTAAGAACACGACACCCAAAACCACAAATACAAATAATTATACTTACCGACATATTTGTTTTTAATGAAAGGTGATTTCCTTTTCTATTTGTAGCCTTAATGTTATCATTTCTAAGGCATTTAATGCTATTGTTGCTCGTTTTTATGCTTCGTCTGTATATCCATGGTGACCGTTTTAATAAATAAACTATACACTTCTAATCAAAATGAATTGAAGATCCTACAAATAGAAGACACACATACTTACAGTTAATTAATGTATGGCGTAGATATCCATAGGCACTGGATTTTTTTTTCAGAGACGGAACAAAAAAGCAGTTTTGGTAAAGGGAGAAAAAGAAAACTTCAAGCATTTTGAATACATACGGAACATCTTCCAATAGTTCTTTTATCACTTTGTCTTGTAATCATTCTTTAATGATTACTTGATCAAATTAATGAAAAAGTGCATAGGTCTGAATACGAGTCATAAGATTTAGAGACTACATTTTTTTTTTTTTTTTTTTTTATTTTGTTGTTGTTTTGTTTTTCTTCTTTTTTTAAATATTCCCACAAGCAGATAATCTTGCGTGTCACAACGTTTCAGACAACAAATGACTACGAGACCACTTCGAGATAAAGAACACAGATTGTTAAAAGAATTTGTGTAGAGTGTTTCACATTCCTGAATTTAACCATCACTCCAAGTTATCTGTTTTCATATCGTTGTCTGTTGCTTTCACTTAAACAATATAAATAAGACTTTACGAAGAGCAACACAGTGTCACCTGTATTTATATTTTATATATCTATATAAGAAGATATACGTTGTAGGGAAACGTATTATAAAGGTGTACATGACAGGAAAAATGTACTCAGGGTTCTTGAAATATTTGCTTGGTGCTAAAACAGACATCAAATAATGTAATATGTAGAGAATTCATTCGTTTTCCTTTATCTGTCATTTGTAAGGGGAGGCCTATGAAGTTTTGGATTGAAAATATGAAATATATGCAATCATTAATTATTCATATGTAGATTGATTCATGTTCAAATGATAATGAACAATGCTGGGCCAATCGTATTTTTTATTTTTTATCATCTTGGATAAAGAAAAAATATGAATTTAATGAAGATGTGACTTATTTTCCATTGTTAAGATTGATATAAAGAGACCAGTACATACAATAATGAAATGCATCTATAAGAAATATTTCTAATCTATCAACATATTGTATCGCAAGGATAAGATTTTTGTGTAAAACATACATTTTTGAAAAAAAAAGAAGAAGATTTATCATTTTGCAAATACATGTATAAGAATGGCTCTCCATAATTTAGAAATTGAAAATGGTAGATTTTTAAAATTCAGAGAAAAATGGTATGAATGTTATCGAATCGAAATATCACCTTAATATCACCTTAAGTTATATTTTGTTGTAAGTTTCAATAAGATAATTAATAAACATAATTACTTTCCTATAAAAGTGTGTTAAATGCCGATATGAACTTTCGATTGCCTTCTTAATATCAAGTCAAAAAAATTTATCAAACATGAAATAAATATAGTTTATATATATTGGATTTGAAGCACATTATGCGATGTTTAAAGTTTTATTATTAAATTGTGTCTGTGAATCAAATAGATCGATCATCTTGTTCTTTTAAATTTTTGATTACGAAATTCTGATAGATTGGAAATAAAAAGTTGAAATCCGAGGAAAACAAACATTTTAAGGTTGACATTATCATACTTTTACCTAATCTTAACTGTTGTGACTTGACGTATACCTGTTCTGTGTTGGTAATTTGTCTTTTTTGTCTTCTAATAAGAAGGATTACTGATGATTTTCCAAAGCGCAAATACTCTCAAAACCCAGTACACGTTGAAAAAGAATTGCTTAAGTTATGTATGAAATTGCTTCCTTTTCCAGGTAAAATTGAACAAGTTTAAACTAAATAAAAGGCGTTTCGACGTTTGTTTGTTGTTGTTGTTTTCCTAGTGGACAGTTTTTTTTCTCTTCTAAAATTAAGCTAAAACTAAATGTTTAAGAATTAAACAAAGTCGGGGGTCACCATGCTGGAGATTAAGCTTTTATGAAACATCACTGTTTGCTAATTTGTTGAGAAAAAAAACGGCATTAAAAATTTAAAAGAATTAATTTCTAAATACTTTAAGAACATGTTAAAACGATGCTTTAACTTATAATGTATTCCATAAGTTAAATGTGAATTCCATTGTGCCAGGATTAAATTGCATACAAAAATACCCAAAAGCAATGAAATTTAATATATATTTTTCTTAATAAAATATATTATAGAACAAATTTCCTTTATTTTATCAAATTCAATCCACTTAAATAAATGCTTCCTGAAAAAAGAAACGTGTATATACCTCACCATGTTTTTTTTTTTTTTAATTACAACTGCTTTTTTTTTCCTTTTTTAAGCCAAAATGAGCGTAAAGAAAACAAACTAAAATGTGACATTTTGGACTTTCAAAACTTAAGATTCTAATATTTCTATTAACTGATTACTTCTATTAATGTTTGTTACACATAAAAATATAGATTAGGGTTCTCATGTATCATTTAAACTAATAATGAAGAAGTGAATACATAATATAATGTGCTACTTTTTAGGCTGAGTGGACATCATCTACGGATCCAAGGTTTACAAGTTACTTCCGTGTGGTTGATGCTTTTTAAGACCTTCCAAGACACAAATTACTTAATATTAAACCCAGGAATCGTCGAGAGAAGTTTGTTGTTGTATAATGTATACATTATAAATGATGTTTCCAGATCGCTGTTACTTCAACATCAGAATCCTTTGACAATTTCCACATTTCTGCCCAGGCCCTTTACGATTCAGCTGTCCTATATTTCCATTCAATTTCTCGTTTTGTTTTGTATTTCTCAAATAATTTCCCATGTCTTAAATAACTTTAGTTTAATTTTCTTGTTTTATCAGTTAGAGAGCTGTTAAAAACCTCCCGTATGGCAAAAATAAGAATATTCCATCTCGCCTAAACAGAAGCCTCCATCGCTCAACTATTTCTGACATATGCTCTCTTTCCAATATTTCCCATCCACTCAAATAAAGGTTCACTATCCACAGGGACGTGTTAAAATTTCTTCCCTCCCTCTAAATCTTCATTTAGAATCCTTTCAAAATGGTAACCTCGTTGAATATGCTAGCTTAGCAATGAATTCACAAGAAAATATAAGACATCACTTATTTGGACGAATCTTAAAAGGAATTAATGCAACTAAATGTTTCGTCTACACCTAGTGTGATAAACAAAATGAATAAATATTGTAATTTAATTTAATATTAGTTTAGGTGTACGTTCAATTATTAATGCATTTCAACTCAGTATGTACTTCTATGGTGCAAATCGTATTTAAATAAAAATAAAACATGACGGGGTGATAATAAAGAAAACACAATTTTGAAACTGTTTTTCCGCATAGTCATAAAGGAAAATTTAGAGGGAAAAATGCGAACATGTATTTTAAATAGATACGCAAATTTGTGCGATGCAGATGCTTTCACTTCAATCCAGCCATTCTGCGAATCTGGTGACTTTCAAAAGAAAGAGACGTTTGAATGGCTGTTTCTACCTATACAAACAAACATTTATAGTGTTACCCTAATAGTAATGAGATTCGCAAAATAATAGAAGTGAAAGTAGGCCAGCGGTTGAAATTGGCGATGTCTATTGAATTATATGCGGTTGAAAATTATGCATGCCGATGTGAGTAATTAGTTTGATCTATGGAATTATTGCATCGGTTTACCTCGTCCTTTCGCAGAAACCAATGTTTTCAAAGGTAGACCGGGTGAACGAACTCGTGTCAATATTCTTAAAATATAGGGTTAGTCTCGAAATGCAGGATATTTGCTTGCTCTGCGTTTGCATGGGTGAAAAGTAGTGTTTTTCTGTGTAAATGTATACGCTTGCGACAAGTGCAAAGTATATAAAGGTACCTTCATGACTGGTATATTGACTTTTATGAATCAATTTCAATTTGAAGTAGTATACCTTATATTTTATTATTATATATATATATTGATATATGACGAGCCTTTCCGGTCAGAACCCTTTGATCAGAAGCTATGTAAATTCAAATTTATTAATATTTTTATTTCAATGGAAGACATAAATTTTTTCTATTTTGCAATGTTTTTACAGATGTGGACAACAAACTTTTTATAGATAAAATTAAAGATGGGATGCACCACTAAAACAGAGTAAATAGCTTTAAGTCGGATCTCGGTTATCCAAACATACGTTAGCCAAAGCCGTCCCTTTATCCGAACCTAACTATTTTCGATCATAATAGATCATTCAAACAGATGCTTAATTCGAAGTTAAACGTCGGTCCCGACGTCTCTTCAAATACCGAGATTCGTATGTAGTTTAATTTAGCTTTAAGCTTTGTCGTATATGTAATGCCATCTATTCTACCTCTTTGTGGCCTTACTGCCGCTTTGGGCCGTAGAGATAGATTTTGGGGCTATCCTTAATGCATATCTATCTCATTTTGCTATACACAACTGCAAAACTACTGCCACATTTTCTATGCTGTGTTAACCTATGTTTTTTATTAGTAAAAGCAGTAGTTGGTGCTAATCAAGTGCTGCTTATTTACGAGTGAGATTTGGAAGTAACTGTATCGGGTTACTAGCTTATTAATGTTTGGAGCTAATTAATTTTATTTACGAGTGTGATGTAAGCATTGTGGAATACTTGCTTTTTTATCATAAAGCAAATGTCTTTTCAATTAATAAGAACGGGGCCACGCCCACATCTGTCATTGTTCAGACACTCAAATTAATAAAATGATGTTCGAACGTTATTGACCTTAGCTTACTTTTTATTCCGTATTATATTATTTTAATTGTAAACTTTAATACAGATAATGCCAAATTTGCCATTCATGCCAGCAGCCGCACGTCCCCTGCAACACAGTCGGAACGGGAAAAAAGTGACATATAACGCCATGTTGTTTTTGGTTAAAATGCAATATTTTTTAGAAAGCCTTTTGGGCGAAAATTCACAAAAAGGATTGTTTTTCTGGTCGAGCTACAGGTAATTTTTTATCTTTTTTTTTCTTTCAGATATTCCTTTGCCCCCTTAACAGAAGAACAACGACAGAAAGTTATTTTTGACCACTAAATGAAGATAATTGATGTCCATGTTCATCGGGTTACCAATTAAGATACGAAGAAATATGGTATAAGTAGACATGTCTGTCAAAGGCAGACTCATTGTACTCAAAACGGTTCTCATAAAACAAGCATATTGTTACGTGCCGAGATGTTGCTGTCATTTTTCATCATCTTGAAACATCAGGTTATCAGTCTTCAGATCACCATACTGATGAGGTTCAGGCGTTATGACACTAGCGGATCCTGGTATCAGTGGTTTTGTTTCTTGACAAATACAGTTGTTGCCATCCTGGAGACAATGTTAACTGGACTGTGATGACTTGCTCCACCAACATAACTACAGCTTATTCCACTTCTTTCCATTTCCTTAGTCATGCTGTCATCATACATTGGGTTCTCACCAGCCTTGCAGTGGTAATCCATTTGCAGGGAGGTCATCTCCTTGTCATCTTGAATGTTTCTTTCATAACTCAGTGTATCTTCATGAACAGTCCAAATTGCATCCTGGGTTATACTGGTACCATTCCGATCAGATAATACACCAGATTGTCTGAACAACCCTTTAGGTCCTTGCTTTACTTCAACCCATCCTATGAGGAGTCCATCCGCATGTGCTCTCTGGACCCACGATGGCTCCATAACCACTGATCCTTGGTCGTCTTCTTTGGTGTTTGTCTGGTCTGTCCTCTTCCTTCTCTCTACAATTTGGTTTATAGTTTACACTTTCTACTGATTCATCAACGTTGCTAAGCAATGCACGTGCATCTCTCCCTTGCCTAGCATATCCTGCAGTATTGTCATCCTCGATGCCAGCAATTATTTGTGATGCTCTCTTATCCATGGTATGTGTTAGTTGTACTCCTATACTTCCCTAGATATGGACTCCACAATCAAGATCTCCTCCCAATATGTTTGAGACTTTATTATCCTCTGATATTTTTCCTCTTTTATTTTGACCATTAATTCTTTCTAAATGGACCCCATTTTAGCCGAAAGAGATGGTCCTTGGATAATTAAATCTTGATCCTGTGATTGTTAATTTTCCACCATATCTATATCCCTTTCTTCTTTCTTCTGCCAGTATGAAAACCTACTTTTCACAGGACAGTCACGAGCAAAATGTCCTATCTTTTGACAGTTAAAACATTCTATATCTACTCTTCTATTTGCAGCTTTACTCTTGTATTGCAATGTTTCTTCCAGCTTTTGTAATACACTCGGCTGATAACAACTTGTTTTGAATTGAAAAAGATCGATTTGCATAATTCATTTCATCAACACACGCCTAATTATCAAGAAATAACTATTTTAAGACGAGTTTATACGCGTTACGTGCCTCAGCATGAGCACAGCCAATGTATACATCTCGCTATCTCGCGAGATTTCCCAGATATAATTATGACGCCATTTGCACACTTCGGTGATTAGTACAATTAATTGTGAATAAAGGTTGACAACAATTTTAAAGTAACTATCGACTGCCTTCCTATTTTCATATAGAAGTCAAAGAGTAATTCATTTATATGTGGGTAATTAAACTGTTTTGTTTTTCCGGCCGTTAGGCCGTTTATTTTCACCCTGACTTCCTGTGACACACAGTAATGAAGCGGAATAAAATGAGGCTTTTCATTGGTTATTATATACTTTGCTAAATTCCCATTGGTCATTGTAAAATTAGTCAAAAGAAAAGAAAGGAGTTGCGGAAACGAGTTCTTTAGATCTCTGTTTGTTTTAAAAGTTGAAGTTTTCTTCCCCTGCGAACGATTTGATCCGAAAAATAAGACACTGCACCTTTTTAAGGTAAACTTAAAGAGTAGAACGCTAAAATATAGGAAGCACATAGATTTCGAAATTGATTGTTCGACCCTAACAGATCCTATATTCAACAAAAACGTAACATTCGGTTTCGAAATGTAGCCCGCGAAACGAAGTCTAATGCGCAGATGTTTTAAGGCTGTAAGTGTCTACCAAGATTGTACGAATTATTTGGATCCGTGGTATTTCAAAGAGCTGCACTGACACAGGAATTTCACAATTATTAAACCAAAAACAAAATCCATTAAATGTTAAACGATTCAGACACTAACCATCAAGCTGGTTACCCCGGCCGAGTATCGTTTTTAAAGATATTTCTTGTTATGTATTTTCATATTTTTGTCCGAATATGATTTTTTTTTGTGATACCATATGTTTAGACATATTGAGTTAAATTCAAAGGTAATCATACATTTTCAGGTGTATGGAAGTTGACATTTTCATAATGTGATTTATTTCAACTGTTACGACTTGACGTTTATCTATACTTTGGGAGTTTCAGCACAGCTCTAGTTATCCCTCTTTTTTATCCTGATTCTATCTTTATTTGGAATGCAAACTACAAAAAAATCTTTAATTGATTTTTCATTTGGGACAATTTTACAACAGATTATCTGAATTATACACATATTTCTATGATAACATTTTATACAAGGTCCCTGTTATATATGTTTTATGATTTAAAGTTTAAACAAAATTATTCTCCAGCCTACAAACGTGCATCAATTATGACATTACTTTTGTTCTTTATAACATTACTAACAATGTTTCGCAAAGTTGTACCGTAATTAGATATAAGTGCTAATGAAGGGATGAACCGCCTTTATTTCACATCATTATGTGATTGGCTATTATCATATGAGTAAAAGATAGTTCACACATAGTCATATAAATCAATCAGTTGATTCCGTTCTGTCAGCAAAAACCATGTGCATCCCTGCGACACCCCGTGGTTGCTTGTTCTTTTATTTCTCTGTTATTGGTGTCACAATACTGGCCCAAGACTTAACTGGACCCCCACCACCATTACAGTCACACCTTTCAGTATAGTCCATACATTTATAGCGTCATCATTTAATAGATAATAACGTAAATGAAATCGTTGTAGTTGACCATTCTTAAGTTGTAATTACATTCGGAACGCAAAATCGGTAATACAATACATGGATATGAGCATGCATAGTTTTATAAAAGTATTATTTTCTGTTGCAAACTAAATGATTCGTTCGAGAAGGTGATGGGGGTGGTGTAGTGCGAACGGTGACAAACGGAAGTGTGTTCATGACGTCACACAAAGGTAAATGTAAAAAAAAGATGGCGACGATCATAGACGATTAATACCTACATGAAAACACAAACTTTAAAAAGACACATCTTCGTTATTCCAGCATGCATGTATAACAAAGATTATTATGTCAAAAGACATATCTTCGTTATTCCAGCATACATGTATCATAAAGATAATTATGTCAAAATGGTACATTGGTATATTTAATGGTATGGTTTAAAATGAGCCTGGTGTATTCCTTTCAGTATCATTTCCATGACCTGCTTTTGTACATTCTCATCTGTGTTATTTTTGTCCATTCTGTGTTATTTTGTGTTAATGTTGCTGCTATTACTATCATATTTTTTCATTCAATGTATGTTACTTGCTCTCTGATACTGTTACTTGCTCTCTGATACTCTGTTTATTCTTGTCCTGTTTCTGTCTAATTTCTCTTCCACAGACATGTACACCCTCCTTTAACCTCTCCTGTTATGCTGCTCATTTCTGTTAATGCTTCTGGTTTCAGTGAAATTTACATCAATCGTAATTGGTTCCTTATGAAACTCAATTTCAAACCTTGCATCTCTATTTCTCAGTACAACTAAGAATCTCCTAACAAGGTCCTCATCCCGGGTTTGCCTATCACGATATCCATTTGCTTTATCGTACAATATCTTGAGTTCAAATGCATACTCTTCTGTTGTTTCTCCTACTCCCTGGTTCCTCCTGCTAAACTTTGTAGCATAGGATCTTGAAGTTTCAATACTCGAAATCTGCTTTCTGCTTGATTCCTATTTGGATTTGTTTCATTCAGCCAACTCCTATTCCCTACCTGTGATCCGCTGTTCTCTGCCTGACTGCCTCCTTGCTTCCTTAAAGAATGTAGCTCCTTAATTACATCTCTCAATATTCCTGTTAAGTCTTGCAGGGTATCAACTGAAACTGATCTAGGGCTTGATCCATGTTTTTTGTTGTTGTTTTTTTTTTTCATTTGAGCTGAGGTCCTATTACTGTCATCCTGATGTTGTGCAAATTCAAATATGTCTCCCTCAATTGCGTTATCATGAGCAATGATATTGTTCAAGAACTAATGCTGAATGGCCTAGCTGTGATATCCTGCTTGTCCAGAAATGCTATCACTACATTTCTCTCATCCATTTCCATGTGTCTTGTGCTGCCTTGTTATGAAAGTTTTATTCGTATAACTGGACCTGCGACTTATTAACAGATCCCATCACTGCCGCCATAAATATGTTTACGCCGAGATATTGTAATCTAATCTTAAAAGAGAGCTACTCATGGTAATGGATGCGAGTGAAGTTGTTTGACTCCGCAGTTTTTAAAATTAAATAAATAAACCATGTAATAATACAAAAAAATGTAATAACTTTTATTAAATAAAAAAAAAAAAAAAAATTAAAAATTTTTTCCCAAATTAACCCCCCTAAATAATACCCTAACCTCTGCAAGATGATTAACCAAACCTGTATTTAAGTAATTAAATATCAATGTATTACTCTAATCTAAGAGCTTTTTTAATTAAAACTTTAAATGTGGAGTAAACAAATAAATTTAAACTACTAGAATAAATAAACGTTATCAAGAAGAGTATCAATGAGTCCTAACCCTAAAGATATTTGTCTGCACCGTGATGAAACAAGCGGACGCAAAGCCTTATATACCCTACTTACTTAGTGTTTTAAACTGTTAGAGAAAGAAAGATTGTAAGTAAACAA
>CM037781.1:40267616-40317616 GCA_021229015.1 Solen grandis | reverse complement strand
TAAATGGTTTACGAATATGTTCGTAGAGCCATAGCCCTTAGAAAAATCCCTACATTTATAGAAGATACAACACGACGTGTAGAATATCAGCCAGTAACATCCTTGTTTTCATTATGACAAATCTGTCGTTGTTTTAATTGAATAATTGTTATCTAAGTTTAACTTTAAAATATCTATGTTTTTTCTTTCAAAATGATCAAAGTAAATACCTTCCGATAAAAAGGCCATTGAAAACTACTACATGGATTCCACATTTGTAACATACGAAAGTTCACTCCAGACTTTAAATTTTAACGTAAATATGGCAAACGGAAACTCGATTGTTGAAAATGTATTTTTCAAGTAATAATATTAAGATGGCCATAAGCATTTTGAAAATGTAATAATCATTTTCTTAATATAATAAGCACGGTAAAATGTTATAAGCATCGAGAAACCTCAATTAGAAAGAGAAAAGAACTGGCGTATAATCCTTCCAATAGTGATTTAGCTGTCCTTAGCTATTTTTCAACTCACTGTAGCAGAGATTTGTAGGTTGGAGATAGTACAAGAACCAGTAGTCTGCAAATATACGTTGTTAAATAATCAGGAGCATTGTAAATAGATTTTTAATTTAAAAAAAAATAATGCCAAATAACCTTTTTAAATAATACTGGTAAAAGTTACAGACTAACATCTTTTATTTGTTCTCCCATTGGAGTCTATTTATTAACTTGGTTTAAAACTTAATTGTACGCAGTCAAATCCCAATCAGTATCATTACTATTATCAGAGTTGTCTTCTAGCAGCGTGATTAGACAGGTACATTAAGATGTTGAATGAGAAAATATATCATTGAAATGAGAAAAATACACATGCAGAGAGAAAGAGAGAGAGAGAAAGCGATCTGAATTCAGAGGGTAAATGGTACTAAGGATTTATTTATTTTATGTTATAACCTTTTACAATTATAAATACGAAGTTCAGTTGTTTTTTTATTGACTCACAGTGCATATGAATAGTTCCAGGAGAAGGAGGTTTGAACAGTGATATAAATGTATCCAGACAAATTGAATAATATATCAATTCATTCAATTCCTATTTGACAATCTAATACATTTTAGAATACCATATCCAACAATAAATCAATTTCTTACCAGGTTGAAGTCAATATCGAATTTCTTTTGGTTCAAATTGACTGGATATAGGGATATTGAGAAGATAAATGGGAATCAAGGAGGAGGGAGAGCTGGTTTAGTAGCACTTCTATCGCATGAGCGGATATAGTAAATAAAAAAAAGGAGCAGTGGTCCAGTGGTAGAACACGGAATCGAGGGGTCCTGGGTTCGAGTCCTGCCAAGGACACTTCTAATTTCCTCGGCAAGAAATTAACCCCTTTGTATAATTGCGTGGTGGCATAATGTAGACTGCCAGTGAAAGCGGAGTTAAAGACTCCCAAGGGAGATTAATATAGATAGATATTAGTAGCCCGATGGACAGGGATTATTAAGCTGTGATTTCAGTAAAACATGCTCACGAAATAAAAGTAAGACTGCAAAATGCATTTACTATGAGCAAATATAAGTTAAATCCATGGTTAGCCTACGACAGGCTACAAATTAATTAGCATTACTTTTGTTACAATGTTTTATATTTAGTGTATTTTAAAGTCTTCTGAACGCATGAATTATATACCATGCAGTAATTTTCACTACGAAATCACATAATTTGGTTTTATTTGGGGGAGGGGGGAAGCCACTCTTTCCCTTGAGGCTTCCACTTTTCACAATTTTCAAAAATACATTCTTAATATAGCAAACATCATATTTCTGTAAGAACACAGTATGACCAAACCCTTCAAAATTCAATAAAATAAATGTCAGGATTCTCTTTAAAACTAAAACCTTAGAGTCCTAGTTATAAATTTGCAAAAAAATGTTGGAGTCCTTTTTTTTGTTTACAACGCAACATATTGAAACCGATTGCGAAAATGACAATACCGATATCCAAATGCAATGCCCTCTAGCGGGCAAGATATACGTGCACCTGTTTGCGTAGATTGGGAAAAATATCAATGAAAATACTATGAATGAAATTGCGTGACGTAAACCAGTGAAATGCAGCGGTCCTCTGACATGTAATATGTCCTTGGTTAATCAGATACGAATATTGCATATATGATAATGTCGTTCGGCCCTCACAGCTATAAGATCCATTTGATTAATGAAATAAATAAAACGGTTCCAAATTACAAGCCGCACTTTCTCCTTTACTGTTCCGGTTTATGCTTAATGCAACATTGATTTTCTATGTAAAGGCAGCTCAGGCAAACAGTAGTCCTTTTCTCGAAAACACGAAAAGTGGAATTCTGGGACTCACAATAAGAAGTGAGTGAGAACCCCGTGTGTTCTGTTGTACAGTGGAAGAAAGAAATAGTAACAAAACTGCTCATCGACAAGATGAAAACTTCTATCAGTAAAAGTAATAAAAATGTACTATTTCTTTCAAACTAGTAAGTAAAGTTAAGTGTGCGTAGTTTGAAGAGCTATTTGAATGCATATCTTACATATTACAAAAAAACTTTTACATCGGGTTCGCTTCTTGCCAGAAGGGCAGTATTCTGTTAAGAGAAAGAAGATTGTGTCTCTTCTATTTTGATCTAAGACTTGTTTTTTCATAAAATTATCAAAGGAGTAACGTTTTATTCACAATGTTCACTACAGACAAGATACTTCATTTATATCGTTTGCGCATACCAATAAACTATAAACTGAATCAATTACCATAACACTCACCCATATGTCGAGACAGTATGACATCAAATCGGCATACAATCTGACACATGGTATTTATGAAAGAAATTTATAAATATATTTTAATTTAGCATGACATGGAAGTCAAATCCAAAACAAAACAACAAAACAAAAAATATATAGAAACAGCTACAATTCTTTTTGATTTTTATTTGATTGTTTTTGTTGTTGTTTTTGTTCTGTTGGAGTTTATCGTCGCTACGACATTATTTCAGTTGTGTAACGACACCCAGCCTTTTACAGGTAGAGGAAGACCCCGAATGTACATGGCCACAAGGTTGAACAGCCAGCCGACTTACTGCAAGCCAGCTGGAAGGATTCCTTGCATGAAAAATCTGAGGGCCCTGCCGGGATTCGAACCCACACCGGTGAGGGGCTGATTAGTATTAAGTGAAATAGCCCGCTCGGCAAACAAATGTCTCAACTCTTTGTGGGACGCCGTGAATATCTTACAACTTCACATTGTTCCAAATCGAAGGTAGTTTAGGCAGTAAAATATTTGCCCAAGCAAACAATATTTTTCGTTAATATATTACATTAACTTCAAATGTGCTTACTCCATGAAACAAATAATATCTACAACCATAATATATCTGGAGTTTGTAATGTAACTTACAATCAGAAAGAAATATTGAGTGTAGAACTGGAATCATCCTGTAATTGAAACTGTGACATGACATTGGAGAACTTCCCAAGATGTGTTTTCTCAGATATGATAGAGATTATAAAGCTCAGTTGCTGCTGTTAATGAAAATTGTATGGTTTAGCCTTGCGTCTTCCTTTCCGTTTATCTTTAATTATTTCCCCTCTTTAACCCTGTAACCAACTTCTCAATATAAAGATATGATGGGCGTTTACCTTCAGACGTGTTATTTAGAGTTCATGAATTGCCTTGGGAAAAGAAATAGGACCAGAAACTTTCTGGTGTTCCTTCATACTTTGATATAAGGACATTTGTTGATTGATAACTTGGTTGCATTCTAATTTTTCTGTAGTAACAGAAAACTACATTCGCCACTCGATGTAAATATTTACATATATGACTGCCTGAAAATAAAATTTCAATTGAATAATATAATCAAGGTCAATATGATATGATATGAGCTTAAAACGAACATGAAAATGCTTTATTAATATGACATGCTTTATATCATTGATCTAACTTTAAAGTAATCTACCCATCATTGAATTGGGATCATGTCAATCAAGTGAACGCTGCAATTTTTTAGTATATGCAAGCATCGACAGACTTTGAAGGAAAAGGCATATAGCTCCATGTAAATGGATGCTTGTCACTTCACTGAATATATTAAGAATATGAGGGTTATAAAGATGGGTGGAATACCTTTAATATTCCCATCTCACTGGGTAAAGACATATTTAGTTGTAAAATAAAACGTATTTGTAAATGCTAAGTTTGTTATACTGTGTATAAGTTATTAGTTATAAATCTTGTCTTGAAAATAGAAAAAATGAATCCAATTTAGATATTATATATACCACTCTCTGAAAAACATTTAATTTCTACCAAAAGAGAGAGGGAGATGTTATATTTGTTTCTAAGACATAATTTTATTCTGCAATTTTATTTCACAGTTTTCTATCTTTATATAAACTCCAGATAATTTCAAGTAAACAAAAATGAATTTATTTTCATCAGCTTATTTTCATATGATTAAAGACGTATGAAAACAAAAAACCATTAATTGTTGAAAATACTGGTGAAATGCGTCATTGTTACTCGAACTCTTCTAACTTAAAATTGAAGGAAGATAAAAAAAAATCAAAAATGAAAGATGATTCCAGAGTGATAAATATAGTAATTACATGAGAATGAGAAGAAGATTGTTCCCGTATAAAAATAAATAATAAACGCGTATGTTTGTTTATGTCATTCATCACAGTTGAAGCACAGTTACAGTAAATTTTGGTAGATGCATTGGAGCTTTGAACAACACACGCACACACACACACACACACACACACACGGTAGCGAGCGTGGGGTTTTCATTTAAGATTTCCAAATACCTACTTCCAGTTAAGGTAGAAGATTAAACTTGCATTATACTTCAAAGGTCACATGAAAATTTGTACCTCTGGAATCTCGTTTACGTGTGCTGCTGATATGATGTAAGGTAGAATGATGGAAGCAGTTATCTGTGTTTGAAAGACTGCACGACAAAGGAAACATTTGATGAGTAATGAACTGAAATGGCTTATGGGGATGATGCCCCATCATATGATGTTGTCAAACACTGGCATCATCAGTTCAAATGTGGTTGGCGGTCCCATTCATAAGCGACCACTGTCTTGTGGATGTACAATCCAGCAGATGAAGGCCGTCAATTTGGACAATCATCGTATAATGGTGTGGGGTCAAAGTCAGTGTTGGGGGAAAGTTTCTGCTCGATCGATTCCTCAGTCGCTCACACCTTTTGAGAAGCAGGAACGAGTCGAGTGCTCCAAGGGTCTTTTGACAATTTAGGACTTTTGTGACGGACTACACAGGACAAAACATGGGTATATCACTATGATCCGGAGACTATATTTTAGTTGAAACTATGGAAGATTTTGACTCACCACCTCCGAAGGAAGCACATGACCAAAGTTATGCTGACAGTATTTTGGAATCAGCACTGAGTGTTGATGATGGATTTCTTGGCAAAGGGCACCATAATTACCGGGACATACTACGCTTCACTTCTGCAGAAATTGGGTAAAACCATCAAAACCCAGAGGCATGGTATGCCTATCAGAGGGGTCCTGTTGTCCTCCTGCAGAAAAACGCTGCGGTCCACAACTCCTATAATGCCTAGAAACAGTGTCCTGTGGCTATGAAATATTTTCTCCAACTCCCTACTCTCTTGACACAATCTGACTTCAACCTCTTTCCAAAAATAAAGTCATTTTTATTTGGTAAATGATTCTTCTCAGATGATGCAAATCTTGCTTCCGAAGTCAAGGTATGGCTTCAGTAACAACCTGTTGAGTTATACAGTAGAAGCATCCATAGTTGCATGAAGCGATAGCAGAAGTGTGTTATCCTTGGAAGTACATATGTAGAGAAACATTAATAAACGTGCCAAGAAAGGTTTCTCTCTGCCTATCGGGAGAAGTTCATGAGAAAATTTAAATGAAAACTCCTCATTCTGCTTTGTGGAGTCGATTTGAACTATGTATGGAAACTAAAGAACACACAAGAGTATATATTGTTTGAATAGGGCATCTTATTAAAGAAAAAAGAAATAAATTTTTGAAGAAAAAAAAAATTACACAAAAGGGAAATCATTGTTCATATATGGGCTGCCAAACTGCAATATCGCGCCATAGACATATGACATGATACTAAACCTAGTCACATTATCCTGACACAGGGCCATCCAGTCCTTGAACGACACTTACATGCTGAGCGCCAAGCAAGGGAGCCATGCCAGTATCATTTATACGACTTTGGTATGTCGTATCCAGTCTCTCTGTAATCCTATATGATAGATATACTACACAATAATATTTCGATTTAATAAACCAGTTGAAATTTCTTTATTCTTACGTTAGTTAGAAAATGAATGATTTAGATTATTTTAATTATGTTTGATGTTTCCTGGGTTGGAGCTGTACTTTGCGCCTCGAATGGTCGTGAGAGATTACTGGACCATCACACTTTGAAGTTCACGCTAACTATTTTGCAACCGCAGTCATATGTGCTTCAACTAGATCAGGGCGCTCATTTCGATATAAACAGAATATAGAGTCAATGAAATAGTCCAATTCTAATTTGGCTTCCTTAAATCATGATAAATGTCGATAAGAAATGTGAATGTCAGTGGACTTTGCCTTTCATGTTGGAGTGTTTCTAAAGACGAACTTTTGGAAACTGATACCAACTGATATATCGGTCCTATAAAGAGACCGAACAATGTAAAATGATACACGTGTCATGCATTTGTCATTATCTGCATGAAAGAAAACATAGCTATGGCTGACCTTATTTTATTCTAGTCTACTTTGCTGCGTACTGTATAAACATATATTTTCGTGGGAGACTAATTTTCGTCGATTTTTGGGGACGGCTTTATCCATGATTATAAACGCCCACGAAAAACGTTTATTTAATAGACCTCGTGCTTTCTAGAAAAAGAGAAAATGAATCCACGAATTTGAGCACTAACGAAAGTGACTCTTTACAATTTCCACGAAATTGTATGCAAACAAATTGTATGATAGGTTACATTCTGCGCTCTACCTGCGGCTTCCACAACCTGGGGAAATATGAAAACATGTATATATCTACAGTGACTTTAATCTTTAGATGTTCGAGTTATATATTGTGGCTCTTATCCCAAGCTAAAGTATTAATCCAGTCGTCAACACTGAATTGAGCATGATAATTATTTTAATGGTATGTTAAAGTATCGGTATACGATTTGGGCTTTTATGTACTTTTTCATCTTCTACGATTTAATAGTAAATTCTGCAATGTACAATGCCATTTATCAAGAGATATGGGTGTAAGAGAAGTACAGTAACATGATTGCTGTAAAGTATAGGTAATACATGTACCTTCAATTGTAATAGGACGATCTTTTAAGAGCAAAGTACCATATAAGAGTATAACTGACATATATGCTTAGATCTAGTTCATTCGAAAACGTGAAATGTTTTGACGAAATAAGTAAATGTCTACTTACACTGCAGTTGCCTACTGTTTATTTTACAGTTGCCTAATTTGTAGACAGAAATCTTATCTTCAAAAGTAAAAAATGGGAGAAATGATGTAACATGCGACACAACAGCTGCCATGAGTTCAGATCATCACGTGCCCCAGTTTTCTACAGCTGCCCGGCCAATGATAAGTCTTCAGCGTCATATATATATAGACAGAGGACTAACAGTTTTCACCAACGTTATTCCTTGCGCAGATCGCATTTACATTTACGAGTATTATTCAAGATGAAGGTCCTGCTTTGCTTTGCAATCCTAATGGTCGGTAAGTGATAAGCTGTATTATTTTAACTTTATTTTTCGTTCTCATTTGAAAATAAAAGGTTCTGTTACATGCATGTAAATTGACATATTTATTAACGGATGGATCTTTTTTCGTATTTTATTTTCAACAAACGCTCAATCTGATTGGCTGATATACGATCAAAGGGCGTTTATACATCGATGAATGTCATTCAACTGTTTCTCTGCCTCATTTAGTATGGTGGCATATTTCTGCCATTCTGCCAACCACTTACCCACTAAGCTATGTCGAAACATTTCTAAAATTTTCCACATATTCATTTGGTATCTGGTAAGTAAATACATTTCGTTATTTTAACAGGACAAAACTGTCTGTTAGTGCCCACTACTGCCAACTATTTATTCACGTATGATAATTTGATGTCGTCCTGTTTTGCAAGTTAGTCAGTTAAATTATGTGGATAACAAGATCACATAAGTATCCAGTTAACATAACTGAATATGTGGTTAGCAGTAGTGGGCACTTACATACAGTTTTGTCCTGTTAGGATACCTAAGTGAATATACGCTAGTATAGGCTTTAGAATGCCTTCTAGAATTAAGAATGAAACGAAGGTAGTTTAGAAAATCAGATGGAATTAATTATAAGGATTAGACTATCTTTCTCTGGATTTAATACATGCACAAATTGAATCAAGTCCGAAATAATAAAAAACGAAAAGAAAAACTAATTGTTAAAGCCAAAAGATAAAATGAGTCTGTCGAAAATATTTATTTTATTTTGGACATTTGTATAGGTATTGCTGCTATACTATCATTGATATACATATACTAAAAGTGGGGCCTCCGTAGCCGAGACGGTAAAGTCGCTGACTTTAATACTCACTCAGCCCTTCACCGCGTAGGTTTGCATCCCGGCAGGGTCATTCGGATTTTCATGTGAGGAGGCCTTCTAGTTGGATTGCGGTAGGTCGATGGTTCTACCCGGATGCCCCCGTGCATTCGGGGTCTTCCTCCACCTGTAATTAGCTGGACGTCGCTATATGACTGAAATACTATCAAAGCGACGGTAAACTCAAATAGTTAAGTCAAGTCATATACTAGAAGTATTGCATTTTTGGTCAACAAGAGTTGGTCAACAAAAGAAAAGGAACGCCTTTATAATAGATATTTTAGTACAAAAAGGGATTATCAATTTAAGTTGTTAACAGACGTGTCATTCGTTACTACATGTATATATCATTGTTACGAAAAATTATAATATAAAAGGAAAAAAAGAAAATATTGCCTTTTCTTATCTCTTTTCACTGAGATAGGAAAAGAGATAGAAGAAAAACAATATGCTGCTAATGATATAGGTATATGTCTCCAGGGTACGCCTTTGCTACTCCGTGCCAGCACGGTGACGCCAGCACGTGTGACTCAAGCGCGACCATGTGTGGCAACGGCTTCACTTTAGACTGTGTTCATGGCCAATGTGTCTGCACGGGTGGCGGCAACGGTAGGTCAAATCTATATTTCAATAGCTCTTGAATTCATGTAGAGAATATAAAAGAGTACATTTACGTTAGTACTACATAACATATTAAGTTGTATGTGAAAAGAATCAATGTCATGTATACTATACTGATGTTCTGATACACGTTTTTGTGGACTAAGAATAAGGCCATATATCAACATATATTGACGTCATCATTTCATTATTCCCTAAAATTGATGTTTATATAAGCAATATAAATTGTGTATAGAAGTTCATTAATCAAAATTAACATGACGTATGAGTATTGATGATTTAATTTATATCATGTTTCAAGTAGGGGTTTTTATTTTCTTTTCATGAGAGAGGGAGAGAGAGCATGAAAAAATAGAAACGGTATGTTCTCAGTAAAGGCATTAGGACCTCATTAACTGTGTAAACAAATCATTAACAAAATTAACCTGATGTTTTCAATTGTTGATTTTGTTTAAATTTTAAAAACAGTTATAGAGTAGCTACAAAACGGTTTAGAGCATCTTCAAGCAGTTAACTGGGATGTACTGTTTTCTACAGTACAAGTTTGCAAAGCTCATTCTAATCTAAAAGACGCAAACCTTAAGAACGGCTTCAGTTTTTAATGAACTTTCTTGTGTAATTATTTATATGATATTAAATGTTGTATTTAATCCTTTTTTTGTAATATATATATATATATATATATCTTCCGGAGTACGAAAGGGTGAACAATTTTTTATGTGTGTGTATTTTTTCCCTTTGTTTAGTTTTTTTCTTTTTTTCTTATTATTATTGAGATTATTGTCAATTGTTGTTTGACTTCCGGTCCCTATCTATTCCAGCCCACACCTGCGCCGCTAATGATGACTGCGGCGGCAACAACCATCACTGTGGACAGCATCATCATTGGCAATGCCAGAACGGCCATTGCCACTGTGTCAGCAACTAAGAGTGCATCTAGGGTCATTGCATTTACGTCTGAGGCTAGATTTAAGGACAAACATAAAATTAATTTGAAAATGATCGTTCTTGTCCTTTATTCAAACAATTGTTTGTATCACGTGCCCGTGAAAGCTTAAATTGCTGCTAATAGATAACATATACACCAAACAAACCAAATGTACAACACATAAGACCATGAACCCCACAGAAACTAACTAGCCAAATGTTTAGTCTACACAGTCTATTGTTCACCTAACAAACTAAACAACAAACAAGCATACAGCCATGCTTTTATGCATTGCACTACACAAACAAGCATATAGCTATACATTTACATAGTCAACTACTCAATCAAGCATACAGCCATACATTTATGTAGACAATTGTACTTATCTCTACACACAACAAGAACAAAACACAGTTTTGAATATAAAGCATCTTAAAATCCAACGTATGATATATACTGTTGCACAACGATAAAGAAATGAAAAATTATAGCCCCCTGTTTTAAAGACGTTATTAACGTGCGAATAGAGCATAGATGATGAAGACCATCATTAATGGGGTAAATTTATCTTTTGATTAGTTGAATTATGCAATAACTTAAATATTGATGGTTTAATTTCAAAATGTATTGTGGTCTTTAAAATATAACATATATTAGGAACTGTGATGCATGTGAACAATTTGATGAAGAAAAGACAAGAAACAGTACGTTCGTAGCAAATTTTTAATCCACCAAGACCAACCACTATACAAAGTCACATGGGTTTTCTCTGTAAAAATAGTTCTGTTCTTCAAATTATTTCTGAATAAAGATCCTTACGGTTGCGTGTATAATAAAGGAAACACTCATATCCTATACAAATCTAATATCAATTTAGTCTATAAGAGAAAACAATCACTTTCAAGGGAAGGTGAAGCCAATGGAAAATAGTCTTCAATTTTTAGAAGGCAATAGCAAAATAATATATATACTGAGGTAGATTTATTATTTGACATTCTCAAACAGAGCTTTAAAGTTTTCTTATCTACTTTCATTCAGAGGATACTGACCTCAACAAAGTATATGTATCAGTGGCGAATACAATGGGGCGCACCCGGCGCGCGCCCTCTCTAAAATTCCCCGACTATACATAAATGTAGATATACAACCCCCCCCAAATAAAACTCACAATAATTGAATATTTTACAGCTTTAAATTAAAAAAAAAATCGCGCGGGAATTCCCCCCCCCCTGGATCCGGCTCCGTATGTATAATATCAAATAGATTTCACAGTCCGTTACACTTTTATTTTTTCAAGACTTTTAACCAACTACCTCATACGGAGGTGTTTTGACACTTTGACAACCAGAGCAGGCCCAGATTAGAAGATATTACTCTTCTTGCGGAACCACTAGTGTAGCCCAAACTCAACAGAGTCTGTACATTGAATATAGTGTTTATTATGCCTCGTCTCAAAACGTTTATTTAAGTTTATCCCATAGACAAAAATGTTTTGCAATAAGATAGCATTTAAAAGAATATAAAAAATGATAACTATTAAATAAAACTATTGTAATTTCAAATCATGCGCTAAAGAGTAATAGAAACATGACAACGAACTTTAGACAGTTTGACATTTTATGCAACATCAAGAACATTCTTATCCGTACTTTACGAGGCAGGTGCACTTTATCTCAGAAAATAACTTTCAATTTTGACGAGATTAAGCATAGGACTATATATCTTAATATTCATAATTATAGAAGAACTTAACTTTACCAGGATTGTCAGAAATAAATCCACATTTATATATTCAATGCAACGGTTGGCTTAATGTTGCAAAATTATCCACTCTTAACTTGGAGTAGATTGTAATAGAAATGTGCATAATTGGATGAGCGTTTACAATTTACATAATAGGCTTTTATGTTTTATGTCGACTTAACTAGCGTGCTAGTTTTAAGTCGACAATATCTATGTATTATAAATCATATTGTATGCTCTTATATATACAGATTAAATATCATTTAATCAGAATATCAATTTCGGCAATAGGTTATGATAAGTGCAACGTTTTCAGTTTACAGACTCACAATAAGATAGCCCTAGGCAAAACTTATACATGTATATCTTTTCGTGCTCTGTCTATATTATTTGCATACATTACTAGAATTGAAAAAAAAGTTAAATGTACAGCTATTCAAACTTAAATTTCATTCTTGTTCAAATGAATTTAGTTCCTCGGTCCTTAAGCCAATTATTGCCTCATTCATATTTTAAAATGGTCTAGCAGGTGTCAGGATGTCATTTCGGGCATTTGCCAACATGGTACCGACACTGTACGATATAAAACAATATTGTGCTGGACCAGAACCGACCCTCTCCGTGTTTCTGTCTGTCCCCAATGATAGGTCGATGGACCTAGGATAAAGACTCATAAAAGAACCGGTTAGCTTCCAATTCCAAAGGGACTGAATAGTCCCGCGTTGGTTTTCGGCTGATTTCCTTGTGATTTTTGACAAATATGTCCCAAATGTTGACCAATCCCCGACAGATGCCCTATCGGCTAACCACCATGTCACAGCGGTGCACTTTTTTTCCGATTCCGTCTGCTGCACGGCAAGTGCATGAAGCGTCACTGGTGGA
This sequence comes from Solen grandis, assembly GCA_021229015.1. NCBI lineage: Eukaryota > Metazoa > Mollusca > Bivalvia > Adapedonta > Solenidae > Solen > Solen grandis. Next base: position 40,304,793 of record CM037781.1, on the reverse strand, counting down.
CCGATGGTGAAGTGGACCATTAGTCGCAGCAAGAAAACGACCCCTGAGTATTTTCTTTCGATTTCTTTTCTGGTGTAAACAACGTTCACAGTTGATCGCTCCGCGCCCGTCGAGTGTCTCTAAATTTTGTGAATTTTAAATTTTTCGGGCATCGTTAACTTATATTTCCCAGCATCAGTTGATATTTTACTGAGGTTTAAGTGCTTGCTAATTTGACTTTTCAAAGGTCATTACTGGTGTTCTATACATCTTTTATGGACGTGACCAGTGCCGTGTAAATGATTACAGACGATCTTCTCGAAACCTTTATATTGCGGTTATTATTTCTAGCATTTTACCTACAATATTTGCTTGAGTTCGGTTTAACAATTTGCTTTTACATTTTTTACAATTTAAAAATGAAAAATAAGTTGATGTGTCAATGATGCAATATATTAATAATTTGGTCATTAGTATTTGTTGATTTGATACCCCTATTTCGGTTCACGATCTTTTCTTAGCAAGGAGTTGACTGACTTTAATACGTAAATTAACAACATAAGCGTCACTGGTATACCTTGCAAATAAACATTTGAAAAACACGTTATGCAATTAATTAATAATGGCCTCAACTGATCACATGGTTGGTATACTGAAATAAGAAACGTATCTATGATTTTCCACCTAACATTAAAATCCTTAAAACTTCGTTGCTGCCTGTAAGTTCACTTAACACAGTGCCTTAATTCGGTGTGTATCATCATCATTTTTTTATTTTGCTTTTCACAATATTATGCAGATCCCAGCCAAAGATTAAGGAAAGAATGTGTGCCCTTGCCCTTTGCATTAAAACAAGGAGCCATAACTCTGCTATGACTCGATAAATGTCTAGATGAACTTAAAATTCAAAATCGCCCTTAACGGGAACTCTTCTTTAAAGTTTTATGACTCATTTAGAGATATAACACAATATTATGACGCCGAAATTAAGACAAATATTTAAAACATATGCTACACTCCTTTCAAAGCGGGGACATAACGTGAATTAACTTCACTTAGATATATATGTCGTAGGGTGTTAAATAAATGAGATATATATGTCGTAGGGTGTTAAATAAATGAGATATATATGTCGTAGGGTGTTAATTAAACGAGATATATATGTCGTAGGGTGTTAATTAAACGAGATATGTATGTCGTAGGGTGTTAAACGAGATATATATGTCGTAGGGTGTTAAATAAATGAGATATATATATGTCGTAGGGTGTTAAATTAACGAAATATATATGTCGTAGGATGTTAATTAAATGAGATATATATGTTGTTGTTGTTGTTGTATTGGGGTTTACCGTCGCTGCGATGGTATTTCAATCATATAGCGACGTCCAGCTAATTACAGGTGGAGGAAGACCCCGGGTACACAGAGGTACCCGGGTAGAACCACCGACCTACCGCAAGCCAGCTTGAAGGCTTCCTCACATGAAAAATCCGAAGTCCCTACCGGGATTCGAACCACAACGGGTGAGGGGCTGAGAGATTTGTAGTCCACGACTGTAACCGCTCGGCCACGGCGGCCCCATATATGTTGTAGGGTGTTAAATAAACGAGATATATATGTCATAGGGTGTTAAATGAATGAGATATATATGTCGTAGGGTGTTAATTAAATGAGATTAATATGTCGTGGGGTGTTAATTAAATGAAATATATATGTCGTAGGGTGTTAAATAAATGAGATATTTATGTCGTAGGGTGTTAGTTAAACGAGATATATATATATATAATATATATAAACTTTATTTTTGTCTCATTCGTATACATACATACATATACTTATATACAACCATAAAAACATGTATACAACCATTCTATTTAAGAATTTTAAGAGACATAATGACTAGATACAATCAAATACTAGGAATACCATTGCTCTAACAACTTAAAACATAAATACTCTTACAAACCTATATATATTCATATATGAAAAAATTATTTACAAATAAATAAAAGAACGTTGTAAAATAATAAAACAGGTTTTGGCACAAATCCTAATCATCCCATTATTTGTGAATAGAAATATAAGTTGTTCAGTTTTAGACATTACACCAAATGAATTATTTATAGCTGTTGCTTTCTCAAATAATGTTTCTCGTATATCATTGTACATAGAGCAATCAAAAATAGCATGGCTTTCATCTTCAATACTGTCACAGAAAGGACATTTTCGATCAGAAATGCCTAATCTTTCATAACGCCCAGTTTCTAAACGTAAAGGGGCGACACCACATCGAAATTTACAAAATGCAGCACGATGGCGTGGGGGCAAAATAACAGTACAATACATTTCTGTCTCATAACTGGTTTTAAAGAGACGGTAAGTGCGTAACTTATTACCACCACGACCAGACGTGCCTGTAGCACTATTCAAAGTTTTTAACCAGTCTGACAAATGTCCCTCCTGTAATTTGTTTGTAACAATATTTATTAAAGAAAGCTTCGGGATGGCCTTACTAATATCACAATATTGCTGTGCATCACATTTTTTAAGCATAAAATTAACATAGTAAAACCAGTTTTTGCATGACCTATTTGCTGTTGTAGCAGCATTAAGTGCTACCCTTTTATTAATTCTACTGTTATTCATGTTAGACAATCTAGCCAAATAAATACATATAAACTTCCATTGTCTGATATCTGGGGGTACCCAGGCCATTTCACCTAAAACTGCTGCATTAGGTGTATATCTACCGACACCTAAAAAGAAGCGCATAGCACGATACTGTACTGCATTTATACAGGAGTATGATCGGTATCCCCAGATAGCAGCACCGTAACTAATAACAGGCCACACTAAAGAATCATACAAATGAGTAAATACATTAAAGGGGAGGCCACCTGCCAATTTACATTTTGCAATAAGAAGACCAAGAGCCCGGTTTGTACTTTGAGCTACAATATTTGCTGTTACATTAAAATCTAAATGTTCTTGCAGCATCAAGCCTAAATACATATACCTATCCACAATGTTTATGGCATGAGCCCCACACTTAAACATTATTGAAGTCTTATTAATAGACGGGGTTCTAAAATGTACTATATGACTTTTACTACTATTAATGTACATATTATTGATGTTACACCAATTATTCAAAGCATTTAATAGACACTGTAACTCTTTTTCATCTTTTGCTAACAGGACAATATCATCTGCATACAATAAAATACAAATTCTCTCCTTTCCATAATCAACACCAATATCAAGTGATTTCAGATATATTGCAAGGTCATTAATGTATAAATTGAACAACAGGGGAGATAACAAACATCCCTGTCTCAAGCCAGATTTTACATTAAACCATTCAGTATGTTTAGAATTGACTCTCACCCTTGAATAAACATAACTGTATAAAGATTGTACAGCAGATAACATTTTACCTTTTATGCCAATATCAAATAATTTTTTCCAAAGTAAATTTCTATTTATAAAATCATATGTTTTTAAAATCTATAAAAGCTGCAAATGTAATTGCTTACACTTTTTCCTAGTATCAATAATATTTGTAAGATAGACAATGGTCTATTGTACTTCTATTTTTTCTGAACCCATTTTGTTCATCAACAATGATATTGTGGCTTTCAGCCCAACTGCTAAGCCTTTTATTCAAAACATAACAATATAATTTATACACAGAACATGACAATGAAATACCTCTATAAGAGAGTGGGTTCCTAGGATCCGTATTTCCAGACTTAGGAATAGGGTTGATGATACTTTTACCCCATATAGAAGGAATAGTGCCACTTTTAAAACATACATTGAATAAAGCATGTAAAAACAAAACAGCAGTGCCATTCTTTAGAGCTTCAGAGGGTATCCCGTCTACACCGCACGCTTTACCACTTTTACTATCATCGACAGCCCTTCGACAGATGTCGTAGGGTGTTAAATAAACGAGATATTTATGTCGTAGGGTGTTAAATAAACGAGATATATATGTCGTAGGGTGTTAAATAAATGAGATATATATGTCGTTGGTGTTAAATAAACGAGATATATATGTCGTAGGGTGTTAAATAAATGAGATATATATGTTGTAGGGTGTTAATTAAATGAGATATATATATGTCGTAGGGTGTTAATTAAATGAGATATATATGTCGTAGGGTGTTAATTATACGAGATATATATATCGTATGGTGTTAATTAAAAATAAGATTTTTTTTCTTCAAATATGTTGTTGTTTTCAGTTTATAATTCCCTATCTTAAGATGTCTAAATATAAGACAAAAAATACTCACTTCTATTAACAACAACATTTATCTTAAACAGTTGATCACGTGATATTTGTCGGGTTTTTTTTTTTTTCAGAAATAATTGGCACGCAGACATCTATTTTTTCATAAGACCAAGATATTTATCCTGAGAATCGGATATTTTTTCAGGTAATAATGATTAAATGTATTTTGTTATACATGAAACAACTTTATGTACCTCTTTTTATTGTTTGTAACTATTATCATATTTTCTCAAACATATTTCTTGTCGCGCTCGCTGAGCTATATCTATATGTGTAACTACAATATACTCATTTTGAGATAACATGAAAGAGGTTTTTGTTTACATGTTAAATACATGCAAATCAATAAGGATCGTTAATGTTTAAATTATATTTATTTTCATAAATTGATTGTTAGATTGAATTTCCGTGTTGATGCTATTTCATTATTGTTATGATAACAAATTCGCATAAACCTGTTATTTATTATTCTTATTTTATGTTTGCAGATCTTTACTACTTTTCATCATCATCATCGTTAAATTTCACAAGGACTTGTTATTTATGAACAGCGACATATATTACATGTGTAAGGACTTTCGCTGAATAATGTTTACGAATAATTGTATCACGTGACACGTTCTGACTACTGAAAATACATGTTTTCGGTTGATTCTGTTATGTTTGTTTGTTTGTGTCCCACCGACAGTATTTCAGTCATTTGGAGACGATGTTTACTTGAGACAGATATAGTGCTGCCACACTGCAGTATCACGCCGTAGTCACATTATCCTGACACCGAACCAACCAGTCCTGGAACTACCCTTATATGCTGAGCGCCAAGCAGGGGAGCTATAACAGTACCATTTTTACGACTTTGGTATGTCGCTTGTTGCATTTTATGTTCTTATGCTCTGAGAGTATAACAAATGTAATAAAGCGAAACGCCGGAATCACTGTGCCTTTCAATAAACTTCTGAATAACTGGCGGTCCGCGTGGCTTTTCTTGTAGATTTGTAAGAACCATTTTACCAATACTACCATGGAAAGACGTTCAACCAACCGTAAAGGCGATTTCCATCAAAATATCACATTTGAAATGATTTTGAAAGGGATACTATACAACATGCATTTAAATAACTCACCGCAGACACAGCAGTTTTGCTGTTGATGAGGACACCAGTGAAACCCTGAAACAAACAAACATATCCAGAACGGATGCTGATAGCGACTGAAAACCAATCTCACGACCTTAGAATACAATACCGATGGCTCAATTAATTTATTTTTTGTCTTTTGTGCTTTCAATTCTCATTTTAAAATGCATTGAAAAAGATTGATCATCAATTGATTGAAATAATGCACAGGAAATTTTGTTCGTTTGATCTTATATCACAATTGGTGCGGAGGCTCTGTCTGCTTTAAATTGTTCTTCAATGCGATTTTACATTGTGAATAATGTGTTGATACACGTACATCATTATCTAACCATAAGTCAAAACATCCCGGTAAGTGCTTTATGTTGAGTCAGACATACCAAAGTCGGTAAAATGGTACTTGTATAGCTCCCTGCTTGACGCTGAGAGGGGGCCTCCGTGGCCGAGAGGGTAAAGTCGCTGACTTTAACACTCACTCAGCCCCTCACCGCGTGGGTTCGCATCCCGGCAGGTTCATTCGGATTTTCATGTGAGGAAGCCTTCCAGCTGGCTTGCGATAGGTCGATGGTTCTACCCGGATACCTCTGTGCATTCGGGGTCTTCCTCCACCTGTAATTAGCTGGACGTCGCTTTATGACTGAAATACTGTCGAAGCGACGGTAAACTCAGTCAAGTCAAGTTTTGACGCCCAGAATATAAGTATGATACAGTTGTGTGGAAGCACTATATCTGTCTCCAGTAGACAAAGTCTCTAATGAAATTCTGTCGGTGGGACGTAGGACCCAACAAAGGAACAGATAAATATATCAAGTAAATAGGATATGTGTTGGAACACCTTAACATCTGAGTGCGTATAACGCGAACTATTTTAATTATGACAACTGTAAATAAAAAAAAAGTTAATTCCATGATTATGTGAAATACGAAGATTTGTTCAGTTCTGTACAATCAAAATTTTACAATTACTATTTTTCTAACACTTAATATTAAATAGGGATTTTTATAATCTGCAAATACATCAGTTTAGGTACTAAAACCTATGAGTCAGTATCGAACATGTTTAGGATTTTTACTAGTATTGGTTGTTGTGTACACGTGATTTGTTTTGAACTAGATCGAGTCATCGCAGAGGTATACCACCTGACTTAGCGTATATTGCAAAATGGGGGCAAGTAGTTCTTCTTTGATCTTGAATCGCACAATAATGTAAAACAGCAAACATACAAATAAATATGATGATAAATATAATGCACAACGAATCTACTTAAATTGCTGCGGGGGGATAGTTACTGGAAAACCATATGAATCGGTTTTTAAACTTATACTTGTTTTTTGTAGATCTTGTATCACTAACAAAGATAAAATAAGAAGAGATATCGCACACGATAATCCTCATGTTTTTTTTTCTGATTGTTCTTGAAGTGGCAGCAAACCAGAAAACTCAGGGGGGGGGGGGGGGGGGGGGGGTCGCACGTGTCTGAACAAGAACAAAGGCCCTTTTTGATACAGCGTAAAACTAACCTTGGGAAAAACAGGGCATTTAGAGCTTAACCCATAATGCCATCTGAACACCAGTCTAAGCAAATACTATTTTCATAGTGCTCTATATTAAAAATGTGTTTTGGTATCTGTTCTGATTCTAAGAGAACTACATTTTTAAAATAGAATGTTAAACTCTCATTATATTTCAACTGCATTACATGCACTTGTAATTCATAATATCTTTTTAGTAGACATTACATCTTTTTTTTTTTTCGGTTTCTTTAAGTGTTGGATAATAAAATAATAATTCTTTGGGCCTTTAAAAAAACAAAATGATATCTCAGTAAGGTTATTGGCTCGTTTATTTTGCAAATAAAAACACTTAGATATCGGACATGTTATTGACTTAAACGATTTAAATACGGATAGATGAGCTTACTCTTCATCGATATTGTGTAATAAAGCTATCTTGGAAATTGCAACACAACCATGTTGACACCAAGTCTAACCAATTAGCCAGTGAAGATCGGCAATATTTGTTGTCTACTCATGTAACAAAATGAGTTTAACTGTAAATATTACTTTAGAAGCAATTAAAGCAGAAGACCTGTGGGCGTTTTTTTTACTTTAAAAAAATCAAAAAGCGCTTTAAATTATATCATGTTAAAATTCTAAATGTCGTGTACTGTTGTATATAAACCATAATTCGTCATTCAAATTACTGACAAACACATATGAAATATTCAGAAAATAATATTTGTAGTTTAAAAGGCAAACTAGTGATAATACAGTAAAACTCATACCAGGTAGTTCACGTCCATGTTTAATTCGAAACATTAATGTGAAACTTGATACGTAAGCATTGCATATTATTTTCTGAAACAAAATAAAATGAAGATGTAAAGGTAAAAAATGGAACGGAAATTAAAGTGATCAATGAAGGAGTTAATCAACGAACATAAAAGTGCGTGTTTATTACTTGTGATTGTTTCTATTGAAGAAGATTAAAATCGTAATTTTATTCTAGAAACTGCACATATGAGTATATTTGTTAAATAACTCAAATATTTTCGAAAATGCAATATATTCTATATAGCTTGTATTAAGCTGATGATCTCTAATGAAAATTCTTTATATGATATTCGTCATTAATTTTTTTTTTCGAAAGTCCGATTTTTCAAAAACTTCATTTCTGACATAATTTACTATAACTGGTATGGAAAAGGCCTCTGTTTCCTAATTGTAAAGACATCTTATTTACGCAAGTATTTACATGAATTGTAAATTGATATACGATTTTTATGTATGCAACATTAATTTTATATAAACGTTGGTTTATATTTAGCATTGCACTTCCATATGTGTACAAAACTACATCTAGAACTAAAACAACACCGAGGCAATTCCCTTTATAACTAACTGAGGTTGGAATTTAAAAATGTTTGCAATACATAGAAAAAATATAGGATAAAAACGAAAACATTAAAACGTGAACAATACCATATTTCTGTATAATTAACAACAATATAATGCTTAGCATCTTAAAATTTAACTGATGCACGAAGATGTAGAAATGAAAGATGTTCTTAAATTGTCCCTGGTTTTAAAGAAGCTATCGTCGCGCAAAAAGAGATAGATAATGAAGCACATTAGTACAGTGTACACTGATGAGGCAAGCTTACCTATAAATCAGGTGATGAGGCAATTACTTAAATATTGACGCTAAAATTTCAAAATGTAATGTGACCTTTGAAATGTGATATATTTTTTAAGCTGTAATGCATTTAAACATTTTGATGAAGATCAGAAAGAAACAATATGTTGGTAGTAAATCTGCAATCCAACAAGACCATAAACTGCATTAAGACACATGGGTTTACCCAGTAAAAATGAACCAATGTGAAATATTTCTTCAAAATCATTTCTAAAAAAAAAAAATCCTTTACGCTCTGTGTATAATATAAATACTCATACCAAATACAAATATATTATCAATTAAGTCTACATGTATAAGAGGAATCAATCATTTTCAAGCAAAGGTGAAGTCAATAATCAGAGAGAATTAACAAAATAAAGAATATACTGAGGTAGGTGATTATTTGAAATAGAGCTTGAAACCTTTCTTACCTACTTTCATTTAGAGGATATTCATTTAGACTTCAACAAAGTATATGTATACCCTTAAATAGATGTCACAGGCCCGTTATACTTTTCTAAATACAACATAGTAACCAGTTATCTTATACAGACTTGTTTTGACACCCTGGCAAACAGAGCAGACCCAGATAAGATAGCTCCTTCTGTTTACTTAAACAAAATTACTGCAAAGATTCAACACAGTTTGCACATCGTATACAATGTTTATTATTCCCCGTCTCGAAAAGTAAAGATAAAGGAATCATGTGCGTTGTAATGTCACGAAGATCAATCTATTTTTACCCATATTACCGTAGTTGTATCACGTGATTATGTTAATGTCATTCAAGGGTTTTATATCTATGTTAAAATCATTCAAATTTCAAAGCATGAGCTTTAGAGTAATAGACACCCATTATATGTCAATATACGACTGACTTTAGAAACAAATTGACATTTAATACATCAATAACACTCTTATTCGTACTTTACGAGGCAGGTGCACTTTATATCAGTTAATAGCTTTCCATTTTGAGGAGATTAAGCACAGAATTATATTTTCGAATATTTGTAATTATATAAGAACTTTACTTTACCAGGATTGTTAGGAATATTCCACATTTATATATTCAATGCAAGGATTAACTTAATGTTTCTAAATTATCCATTCCTATCTTGGAGAGCAAAATAATAACAGTAAAGTACATAATCGGACGGCCGTTTAAATTTTCTAACTTAATATTATAGGCTTTTATATTTCACTTCACTAGCGTGCTGGTTTTACGTCGACAATGTATATAAATGTATAATATTTTACATACAGCTATATTCTGCTCTGATATAAACAAATCAAATTTCAATCACCTAGAAATATGTCCATAGAACACGGACGCACCGGCAATTTAACTTGACTTGACATTAACATAACTTGGTTCTTGTTTGCGACATACCATCTTGTCCTAAAGATCATTCGTGCAAATTATTTCAAACTATAACAAGAAAATTATTGCTGCAAAGCATCAAAGGTCGCCGCAAAAGGAATAAGCAAGAGGAAAGGCATTGTACATGTTTTTATTAGAAACAGAAGTGCAATAATAACAAGAATTTTTAAGTGTTTGAGCATCATCATATTGTGGAAGAAATACATAACCATTGACATGTTACATCCTATCATGTGACTTAAAAAGCGCGGTATTTACATCACGTGAGAACTATTTTAGGTTATGACTCACTATCCGTAGACTGGTTTCAAACATTTTATCAGTCAAAATAGACATTAAGCACTTGAAATCGTGCATCACATATCAAAGATTTTTTTTTTTATAAAAACACAATAATAATAATAAAAAATAATATTACAAATTCTTTTCCTGTAAAACTTTATTGTCAACAAGATCAAATAAAATTATTAAATCTAGTGAATGAAAATAAATTTAAAAAAATAAGTCACGTGTCACGTGCCCCTCCATGGACAAAAAAAATCCCATTCCATACAGTACGCCGCACTTCAGTGTGGCGACAATCATTCACAACAACGTTACAGCCGGTGTACGATTTTAAGGGCAACAGAGTGCTGTGACCGTAACCTTTAAGCGAGGGACCTGGTTCTTGTTCGAGACACACTGGCTTGTCATAAGGAGGAACTGTGCAAAATCACTTCAAAACATTTTTATTCACAGCAAAGTTACAGCCGGGACACAATTTTTTGCAACACAGACACAAAGAAAGACAGCTGTAGCACTAAATGCATGTCGCCATTTCATGGAGGAAGCATAATAAGAATATCAAAGTCAGCAAGATGATAAGTGCGCCGTATTCAGTTTACAGACGTGCTTACTATGAAAAAGACTCAGACAAAGATATTTACCTGTATACTTTCTAGAGATACATGTATATATATGTCAGATATTTATATACATAACATTATATTATATATTTTTAAATGTTATATGTACAACAGTCAATTGTTTTGTCCTTCCTCAATGAATTAATCAATTTTCTCGCCATTATCTGGGTCCAGGCTGTTGTGTACCTAGGTTTGAAAAATTATTGATTTAAATTTATTGAGTAAGAGAAAAGGTATATCATCTGACTTAGTGGATAAGTGGGGGAATTCAGTTCTATTTTGTCTGGAGTCGCACAAATAATGAAACAAAATGATGGTAATTCACATAAGATATAAAGCACTTTAAATGGGAAGTGAAATTACAAGAAAACCATATAAAGAAATCCTTGTGTCCTGTTAGAAAGCGAAATCGCTTATGAAAATCCTCTCGTTTCTTCTGATTGCCGTTCATGTGACAGGAAACCAGAAGACTTGAGAGAAGACCCTTGTACCTGATTGGGCGACCAAAAGTCCTTCCGCACATAACATCGGATTATCCTAGAATAGAAAACGGCATTCAGGGTTTTAATCAAAATGCTACCCGGACACCAATCTTTGCAATCATATTGCTTTCAAAATATTTCATTCACGGTCTGATATTAAAAGAGTATTATATTTTAAGACAGAAGGAAGTAAAAAATTAGTCCGTGATTATATTTTAGCTATTTTATATGTCATATAAGATGTAAAATAAAATCGCATTGTAGTTCATGACTTCTTAATTGCAGTCATATATCGTTATTTTCGGTTTCTTTAAGATTTATTAATAAAAAGGATAACTCTTTGGACCATTTAAGGAAAAACGAAATATCAGTAAGCTCGTCAGATTGTTTACATCTAGATATCGGACATGATATTGACTTCATCGACTGATAGATCAGCTAGCTCATCATCGATATTATGTAATGATACCTACTTGGGATTGCTTAAATTACAACAGGACCATGTTAACATCCGGTCTTAATAAACTGCCCGTGAGGATCTGCAATATTTGTTGTCTACTTGTGTCACAAAATGAGCCGGGAATTTACTACTGCTTTCAATCAATATTAATGTTCAAGTTAATGTAGCAGAATAAGTATGAATGTTTCTTTTGACTTTGATAAAATCAAAAAGCGCTTTAAATTAATCATGCTCAAATTTACAATGCTGTGTGCTATTGTTATAAAGAGTGATCGGAATCGGTTTGAAAACAGCGAATCGATTAATCCGAAGCCAAACCGATGAGATTAGTAGCTACGTTTTAATACTACTCGTAGCAAACAGTTTCATTTGACATATAATTGTTAAAACAAATATCAAAATACATGTGTATGCATATGTATAATTTGCATATGAAGAAAACACATCAAAAGCAGTTATGCACATGTAGAATGACATTGGCTTTACACTTGAAACTTAACACAAAATGAAATTAAATCTTAATATCTGTTTAAACGTTTAGTAAATAATGCAATTGGCGGCAACAAAATTTACTGCCGAAAATAGCGAAAGGGACCTCCGCGACTTCGGCAATGTCATGATATATAATCTAGTATCGCCGATTCTATCCTTAACAATTTATTGTCGCCGATCCAGCAATAGTCAGAAATAGTACATGTAAAGCATGACGTGTTGGTCAAAACTCGAATCTTGCTTAAATTATGGGAGTTTGTACTGTGTAATACATATTCTCTTTAATGCAAATAAATGCCTCAAATACACTCTATTTTATAGGGACATTTTTCGACAACGGAGGTAGAATAGGTTAATTTGCAATTACTATAAAATTCCAACAATCGCTTGTTGGACCATGATCACAATGTAATGATGGATTGATAGTTATTTTAATATTTAAATCTTGGAGATGAACTTTTTCATTAGAATTGATGATATTCTATCAGGGTATCTCTTTTTACTATTGCATGTTCACATCTCCTTTATCGCATGCGTGGCTTAATTGAATATAATACCATGGACAATCCTGTTTCAAAAGAGGAGGTGCAATTATATTATTCTGCTGTATTTAGAATTGAGTCATATTCTGAATTTAAAGCAGTTTTTTAAGACACGACTTGTATTTTTTAACTTATTGATTTTTTTTTGTAAAAGAATAATGAAAATCTTAAATGAGTTTTTAAATTTTATGATTGAGCATAGCAAGAATGTTTTAGCTTTAAAAAATACTTTAGCTGTTTTTAAATTCCTTTAAATCACGGACCTGTTTTATCTTCCAAACACTCTTTGTAAATGACTATTCCCATATGCATTTCTATCTTTAGAGATTAAAAAACCACTGTGTTTATGAAATGTTTTCTTTGTGAACTAAAAAAATAAATACATTGAAATGAAATTAAATGCAATTTAATGGATGCGATGTCAATTTTTTATTTAGCTCTTTTTTCTATTTGTATGTTAGTTTGTGTTTTAAGTGCAGGAGTTAACCGTCGCTGACGTCCAGCTCATTAGAGGGAAGGAAGACCCCAAGTGGATAGACCTGGTAAAACTAGCCGGTATTGCTGGGCAGCACTAGAATTCAACTCATGACGGAGAGAGGCTTAGTGATTGTAATCAACGACTGTAACCATTTTGCCACATTCTAGATCTGAATTCATATCATTTACATGCATATTCTTTTCTGAAACAAAAAGGACAAGAAAGTAAACACGCAACACGTTAAGTTATAGTAATCTTAACCCTTTCCCTCATAGAGGACACCATAAAAAGACCTATGCGAACAACATAAAACCAGATCAGCCTGCGAGTAACTCGCAGGCTGATCAGGTATAATGCTGTTCGCTGCTCCTCAGTGGTCTGGAAATGAGGATTTTGTAATTAAATTTGGTAAGGTTTAACTGTGGTTTTCTGCAGATCAGGCTTTATGTGATACCTATTGAGGGCGTCAAAATGAGTCTATATGAGGGAAAGGGTTAAAAGGAGTTGATAAACGAAATTGAAAGTACGTGTTTATTATTTGTGGTTATTTCTATTGAAGAGGAAAAGTTTTTGTATTCTATTTTTTTTTACACATAAGCGTCTGTTTATTTCAGATAACTCCCATGATTTCGAAAATGAAATTTATTTTAAATATTCGGTATGAATATGACGAGATCTTATAAAATCAAATGAGAAATATGAAAGCCTATTGAAACTGATTTGTATATCTAACTTTAGTTTTTAGCATATTATATCACACATCTGTGAACCGGGATTTTCAAAAAGCTTCTTTAAAACCAGTCCCGACATGATTTACTATAACTGACTCCGAAAGAGCATTGCTTCCAAATTCTAGAAAGAATATTTTATTTACATGAGTTGTGAAAATTTTTGCACATGCAAAATTCTAATTCAGTGCATGAAAAAGGAACATTTTTTCCAATATAACTCAAAAGAAAAATGTTTGTTTCAACTTTCCCATAATCAACTGCCAAAAATAAAAAAAATAAAAATAAGTGAAAGAAGAAATTGTTCTAGCCATCAATTATTTAACAACATTTTAAACGTTTCCTAAATGAAGTCAAATCGTCGCAAAACCAATATTTATAGATCTTTAAAGATATTATAAATCAGGGGAGAGAGTCCATGGAGGCTATTATATTTGGAAAATTTGACAAAATCTAATGAAGATGCACAATACATATTGGTCAAAGCACTATTAAATAACATCTGTTGACTGCGCGTGGAAATAGGAGGGCATCTAAAGTCTCTAATACAATTGATTACTTCTACACCGCTAAAATAATGCATTCGTGAGGACTTTAATCAACACTCTGGGTTTAGCAGGAGTAAATCATTCTGAATTCTTTCATCCAAATACTAGCGTTATTTGTCGTAATATATTTAAGGAGAAAACGACGGTATAATATTCTAACCCTCTCTCTTTATATTTTATTGAGTATTCATACATTTATATCTTAATTTATTTTTTAAGTCGAAACAAATTCTTACAACTTAAATTTATTTATCTCGCCTCTGCTTGAGTTGGACAATGTCTTTGTGCCAATAAAGCCTATGAAAATCGATTCCCCCCAACAGGACTCTTATCCATAACCTTCGGATCTGCAGTTATGAACTTTACCACTTTTTCTAAAACGGTATATAGGGTGGCATGTAGGACTACTGCCACCGATATCAATCCAAAGGAACCTGTATGAAAGAGATATGACAATAATATGACAACAGAAAATAATAAGCTTGTCTAAATCAACTAATGTGTATGTAAAAACTGCAAAAAGTCTCTGCTAACGGTGAAATATCAGATTTCATTTATGAATTTGATTTTATACCGAGGTTGTACTATACACGATGGGTCATAAAAACATTTCATTAAGATGGAAATTCGCCTTGTTTGTAGCAATGATTTATAAAGTAAAACACTTACAGACAGACAGACAGACAGACTGAGAAGGGGAGGATAAGAAGTCAGTCAGTAAAAGTTTGTGTTGGGAAAAAGCCTTTAAACGAATATATTCGATATCCTATCTATCCTACTCCTATATCATCACGTCCGATATATTAACTAATCAAACAAAAACAGTATAGATAAGTAACACATTATATCAAACAATTGGTAATTCAGATGGTACCAGAAGGTTCCATTTATTGCCGTATTATTTCTTTAATTCATTTCATGCCAAGTGAGAGCAAAATTTGTAGCACTTTAAGAACACGACACCCAAAACAACAAATACAAATAATTATACTTACCGACATATTTGTTTTTAATGAAAGGTGATTTCCTTTTCTATTTGTAGCCTTAATGTTATCATTTCTAAGGCATTTAATGCTATTGTTGCTCGTTTTTATGCTTCGTCTGTATATCCATGGTGACCGTTTTAATAAATAAACTATACACTTCTAATCAAAATGAATTGAAGATCCTACAAATAGAAGACACACATACTTACACTTAATTAATGTATGGCGTAGATATTCATAGGCACTGGATTTTGTTTTTCAGAGACGGAACAAAAAAGCAGTTTTGGTAAAGGGAGAAAAAGAAAACTTCAAGCATTTTGAATACATACGGAACATCTTCCAATAGCTCTTTTATCACTTGTCTTGTAATCATTCTTTAATGATTACTTGATCAAATTAATGAAAAAGTGCATAGGTCTGAATACGAGTCATAAGATTTAGAGATTATATTTTTTTTCTTTTTTTTGTTTTTTTGTTTGTTTGTTTTTTCTTTTTTTAAATATTCCCACAAGCAGATAATCTTGCGTGTCACAACGTTTCAGACAACAAATGACCACGAGATCACTTCGAGATAAAGAACACAGATTGTTAAAAGAATTTGTGTAGAGTGTTTCACATTCCTGAATTTAACCATCACTCCAAGTTATCTGTTTTCATATCGTTGTCTGTTGCTTTCACTTAAACAATATAAATAAGACTTTACGAAGGGCAATAGCACAGTGTCACCTGTATTTATATTTTATATATCTATATAAGAAGATATACGTCGTAGGGAAACGTATTATAAAGGTGTACATGACAGGAAAAATGTACTCAGGGTTCTTGAAATATTTGCTTGGTGCTAAAACAGACATCAAATAATGTAATATGTAGAGAATTCATTCGTTTTCCTTTATCTGTCATTTGTAAGGGGAGGCCTATGAAGTTTTGGATTGAAAATATGAAATATATGCAATCATTAATTATTCATATGTAGATTGATTCATGTTCAAATGATAATGAACAATGCTGGGCCAATCGTATTTTTTATTTTTTATCATCTTGGATAAAGAAAAAATATGAATTTAATGAAGATGTGACTTATTTTCCATTGTTAAGATTGATATAAAGAGACCAGTACATACAATAATGAAATGCATCTATAAGAAATATGTCTACTCTATCAACATATTGTATCGCAAGGATAGGATTTTTGTGTAAAACATACATTTTTAAAAAAAAAAAAAAGATTTATCATTTTGCAAATATAAGATTAGCTCTCCATTATTTAGAAATTGAAAATAGTAGATTTTTAAAATTCAGAGAAAAATGGTATGAATGTTATCGAATCAAAATATCACCTTAATATCACCTTAAGTTATATTTTGTTGTAAGTTTCAATAAGATAACAAAACATTTTATTTTATTATTTTTTTATCAAACATGAAATAAATATAGTTTATATATATTGGATTTGAAGCACATTATGCGATGTTTAAAGTTTTATTAAATTGTGTCTGTGAATCAAATAGATCGATCATCTTGTTCTTTTAAATTTTTGATTACGAAATTCTGATAGATTGGAAATAAAAAGTTGAAATCCGAGGAAAACAAACATTTTAAGGTTGACATTATCATACTTTTACCTAATCTTAACTGTTGTGACTTGACGTATACCTGTTCTGTGTTGGTAATTTGTCTTTTTTGTCTTCTAATAAGAAGGATTACTGATGATTTTCCAAAGCGCAAATACTCTCAAAACCCAGTACACGTTGAAAAAGCATTGCTTAAGTTATGTATGAAATTGCTTCCTTTTCCAGGTAAAATTGAACAAGTTTAAACTAAATAAAAGGCGTTTCGACGTTTGTTTGTTGTTGTTGTTTTCCTAGTGGACAGTTTTTTTCTCTTCTAATATTAGGCTAAAACTAAATGTTTAAGAATTAAACAAAGTCGGGGGTCACCATGCTGGAGATTAAGCTTTTATGAAACATCACTGTTTGCTAATTTGTTGAGAAAAAAAACGGCATTAAAAATTTAAAAGATTTAATTTCTAAATACTTGAAGAACATGTTAAAACGATGCTTTAACTTATAATGTATTCCATAAGTTAAATGTGAATTCCATTGTGCCAGGATTAAAATGCATACAAAAATACCCAAAAGCAATGAAATTTAATATATATTTTTCTTAATAAAATATATTATAGAACAAATTTCCTTTATTTTATCAAATTCAATCCACTTAAATAAATGCTTCCTGGAAAAAGAAACGTGTATATACCTCACCATGTTTTTTTTAATTACAACTGTTTTTTTTTTTCCTTTTTTAAGCCAAAATGAGCGTTAAAAAAAACAAACTAAAATGTGACATTTTGGACTTTCAAAACTTAAGCTTCTAATACTTCTATTAACTGATTACTTCTATTAATGTTTGTTACACATAAAAATATAGATTAGGGTTCTCATGTATCATTTAAACTAATAATGAAGAAGTGAATTCTTAATATAATGTGCTACTTTTTAGGCTGAGTGGACATCATCTACGGATCCAAGGTTTACAAGTTACTTCCGTGTGGTTGGTGCTTTTTAAGACCTTCCAAGACACAAATTACTTAATATTAAACCCAGGAATCGTCGAGAGAAAGTTGATGTTGTATAATGTATACATTAAAAATGATGTTTCCAGATCGCTGTTACTTCAACATCAGAATCCTTTGACAATTTCCACATTTCTGCCCAGGCCCTTTACGATTCAGCTGTCCTATATTTCCATTCAATTTCTCGTTTTGTTTTGTATTTCTCAAATAATTTCCCATGTCTTAAATAACTTTAGTTTAATTTTCTTGTTTTATCAGTTAGAGAGCTGTTAAAAACCTCCCGTATGGCAAAAATAAGATAGAATATTCCATCTCGCCTAAACAGAAGCCTCCATCGCTCAACTATTTCTGACATATGCTCTCTTTCCAATATTTCCCATCCACTCAAATAAAGGTTCACTATCCACAGGGACGTGTTAAAATTTCTTCCCTCCCTCTAAATCTTCATTTAGAATCCTTTCAAAATGGTAACCTCGTTGAATATGCTACATGTAGCTTAGCAATGAATTCATAAGAAAATATAAGACATCACTTATTTGGACGAATCTTAAAAGGAATTAATGCAACTAAATGTTTCGTCTACACCTAGTGTGATATACAAAATGAATAAATATTGTAATTTAATTTAATATTAGTTTAGGTGTACGTTCAATTATTAATGCATTTCAACTCAGTATGTACTTCTATGGTGCAAATCGTATTTAAATAAAAATAAAACATGACGGGGTGATAATAAAGAAAACACAATTTTGAAACTGTTTTTCCGCATAGTCATAAAGGAAAATTTAGAGGGAAAAATGCGAACATGTATTTTAAATAGATACGCAAATTTGTGCGATGCAGATGCTTTCACTTCAATCCAGCCATTCTGCGAATCTGGTGACTTTCAAAAGAAAGAGACGTTTGAATGACTGTTTCTACCTATACAAACAAACATTTATAGTGTTACCCTAATGGTAATGAGATTCGCAAAATAATAGAAGTGAAAGTAGGCCAGCGGTTGAAATTGGCGATGTCTATTGAATTATATGCGGTTGAAAATTATGCATGCCGATGTGAGTAATTAGTTTGATCTATGGAATTATTGCATCGGTTTACCTCGTCCTTTCGCAGAAACCAATGTTTTCAAAGGTAGACCGGGTGAACGAACTCGTGTCAATATTCTTAAAATATAGGGTTAGTCTCGAAATGCAGGATATTTGCTTGCTTTGCGTTTGCATGGGTGAAAAGTAGTGTTTTTCTGTGTAAATGTATACGCTTGCGACAAGTGCAAAGTATATAAAGGTGCCTTCATGACTGGTATATTGACTTTTATGAATCAATTTCAATTTGAAGTAGTATACCTTATATTTTATTATTATATATATATATTGATATATGACGAGCCTTTCCGGTCAGAACCCTTTGATAAGAAGCTATGTAAATTCAAATTTATTAATATTTTTATTTCAATGGAAGACATTAATTTTTTCTATTTTGCAATGTTTTTACAGATGTGGACAACAAACTTTTTATAGATAAAATTAAAGATGGGCTGCACCACTAAAACAGAGTAAATAGCTTTAAGTCGGATCTCGGTTATTCAAACATACGTTACCCAAAGCCGTCCCTTTATCCGAACCTAACTATTTTCGATCATAATAGATCATTCAAACAGATGCTTAATTCGAAGTGAAACGTCGGTCCCGACGTCTCTTCAAATACCGAGATTCGTATGTAGTTTAATTTAGCTTTAAGCTTTGTCGTATATGTAATGCCATCTATTCTACCTCTTTGTGGCCTTACTGCCGCTTTGGGCCGTAGAGATAGATTTTGGGGCTATCCTTAATGCATATCTATCTCATTTTGCTATACACAACTGCAAAACTACTGCCACATTTTCTATGCTGTGTTAACCTATGTTTTTTTTTTAGTAAAAGCAGTAGTTGGTGCTAATCAAGTGCTGCTTATTTACGAGTGAGATTTGGAAGTAACTGTATCGGGTTATTAGCTTATTAATGTTTGGAGCTAATTAAATGTTGCTTATTTACGAGTGAGATTTGATGTAAGCATTGTGGAATACTTGCTTTTTTATCATAAAGCAAATGTCTTTTCAATTAATAAGAACGGGGCCACGCCCACATCTGTCATTGTTCAGACACTCAAATTAATAAAATGATGTTCGAACGTTATTGACCTTAGCTTACTTTTTATTCCGTATTATATTATTTTAATTGTAAACTTTAATACAGATAATGCCAAATTTGCCATTCATGCCAGCAGCCGCACGTCCCCTGCAACACAGTCGGAACGTGAAAAAAGTGACATATAACGCCATGTTGTTTTTGGTTAAAATGCAATATTTTTTAGAAAGCCTTTTGGGCGAAAATTCACAAAAAGGATTGTTTTTCTGGTCGAGCTACAGGTAATTTTTTATCTTTTTTTTTCTTTCAGATATTCCTTTGCCCCCTTAACAGAAGAACAACGACAGAAAGTTAGTTTTGACCACTAAATGAAGATAATTGATGTCCATGTTCATCGGGTTACCAATTAAGATACGAAGAAACATGGTATAAGTAGACATGTCTGTCAAAGGCAGACTCATTGTACTCAAAACGGTTCTCATAAAACAAGCATATTGTTACGTGCCGAGATGTTGCTGTCATTTTTCATCATCTTGAAACATCAGGTTATTAGTCTTCAGATCACCATACTGATGAGGTTCAGGCGTTATGACACTAGCGGATCCTGGTATCAGTGGTTTTGTTTCTTGGCAAATACAGTTGTTGCCATCCTGGAGACAATGTTAACTGGACTGTGATGACTTGCTCCACCAACATAACTACAGCTTATTCCACTTCTTTCCATTTCCTTAGTCATGCTGTCATCATACATTGGGTTCTCACCAGCCTGGCAGTGGTAATCCATTTGCAGGGAGGTCATCTCCTTGTCATCTTGAATGTTTCTTTCATAACTCAGTGTATCTTCATGAACAGTCCAAATTGCATCCTGAGTTATACTGGTACCATTCCGATCAGATAATACACCAGATTGTCTGAACAACCCTTTAGGTCCTTGCTTTACTTCAACCCATCCTATGGGGAGTCCATCAGCATGTGCTCTCTTGACCCACGATGGCTCCATAACCACTGATCCTTGGTCGTCTTCTTTGGTGTATGTCTGGTCTGTCCTTTTCCTTCTCTCTACAATTTGGCTTATAGTGTACCCTTTCTACTGATTCATCAACGTTGTTAAGCAATGCACGTGCATCTCTCCCTTGCCTAGCATATCCTGCAGTATTGTCATCCTCGATGTCAGCAATTATTTGTGATGCTCTCTTATCCATGGTATGTGTTAGTTGTACTCCTATACTTCCCTAGATATGGACTCCACAATCAAGATCTCCTCCCAATATGTTTGAGACTTTATTTTCCTCTGATATTTTCCCTCCTTTATTTTGACCATTAATTCTTTCTAAATGGACCCCATTTTAGCCGAAAGAGATGGTCCTTGGATAATTAAATCTTGATCCTGTGATTGTTAATTTTCCTCCATATTTATATCCCTTTCTTCTTTCTTCTGCCAGTATGAAAACCTACTTTTCACAGGACAGTCACGAGCAAAATGTCCTATCTTTTGACAGTTAAAACATTCTATATCTATTCTTCTTTTTGCAGCTTTACTCTTGTATTGCAATGTTTCTTCCAGCTTTTTTAATCTCTTCAAGGAATACACTCGGCTGATAACAACTTGTTTTGTATTGAAAAAGATCGATTTGCATAATTCATTTCATCAACACACGCCTAATGATCAAGAAATAACTTTTTAAGACGAGTTTATACGCGCTACGTGCCTCAGCATGAGCACAGCCAATGTATACATCTCGCTATCTCGCGAGATTTCCCAGATATAATTATGACGCCATCTGCACACTTCGGTGATTAGTACAATTAATTGTGAATAAATGTTGACAACAATTTTAACAATTTTAAAGTAACTATCGACTGCCTTCCTATTTTCATATAAAAATCAAAGAGTAATTCATTTATATATGGGTAATTAAACTGTTTTGTTTTTTCGGCCGTTAGGCCGTTTATTTTCACCCTGACTTCCTGTGAAACACACAGTAATGAAGCGGAATAAAATGAGGTTTTTCATTTGTTATTATATACTTTGCTATATTCCCATTGGTCATTGTAAAATTAGTCAAAAGAAAAGAAAGGAGTTTCGGAAACGAGTTCTTTAGATCTCTGTTTGTTTTAAAAGTTGAAGTTTTCTTCCCCTGCGAACGATTTGTTCCGAAAAGTAAGACACTGCACCTTTTTAAGGTAAACTTAAAGAGTAAAACGCTAATATATAGGAAACACATAGATTTCGAAATTGATTGTTCGACCCTAACAGATCCTATATTCAACAAAAACGTAACATTCGGTTTCGTAATGTAGCACGCGAAACGAAGTCTAATGTGCAGATGTTTTAAGGCTGTAAGTGTCTACCAAGATTGTACGAATTATTTGGATCCGTGGTATTTCAAAGAGCTGCACTGACACAGGAATTTCACAATTATTAAACCAAAAACAAAATCCATTAGTGTTAAGCGATTCAGACACTAACCATCAAGCTGGTTACCCCGGCCGAGTATCGTTTTTAAAGATATTTCTTGTTATGTATTTTCATATTTTTGTCCGAACATGATTTTTTTTTGTGTGATACCATATGTTTAGACATATTGAGTTAAATTCAAAGGTAAGCATACATTTTCAGGTGTATGGAAGTTGACATTTTCATAATGTGATTTAATTTCAACTGTTACGACTTGACGTTTATCTATACTTTGGGAGTTTCAGCACAGCTCTAGTTATCCCTCTTTTTTATCCTGATTCTATCTTTATTTGGAATGCAAACTACAAAAAAATCTTTAGTTGATTTTTCATTTGGGACAATTTTACAACAGATAATCTGAATTATACACATATTTCTATCATAACAATTTATACAAGGTCCCTGTTATATATGTTTTATGATTTAAAGTTCAAACAAAATTATTCTCCAGCCGATCAAACGCACATCAATTATGACATTTCTTTTGTTCTTTATAACATTACTAACAATGTTTCGCAAAGTTGCACCGTAATGAGGGGATGAACCGCCTTTATTTCACATCATTATGTGATTGGCTATTATCATAAAAGTAAAAGATAGTTCACACATAGTCATATAAATCAATCAGTTGATTCCGTTCTGTCAGCAAAAACCATGTGCATCCCTGCGACACCCCGTGGTTGCTTGTTCTTTTATTTCTCTGTTATTGGTGTCACAATACTGGCCCGAGACTTAACTGGACCCCCACCACAATTACAGTCACACCTTTCATTATAGTCCATACATTTATAGCGTCATCATTTAATAGATAGATAATAACGAAAATGATATCGTTGTTGTTGACCTTTATTAAGTTGTAATTACATTCGGAACGCAAAATCGGTAATACAATACATGGATATGAACATGCATACTTTTATAAGAGTATTATTTTCTGTTGCAAACTAAATGATTCGTTCGAGAAGGTGATGGGGGTGGTGAAGTCGAACGGTGACAAACGGAAGTGTGTTCATGACGTCACACAAAGGTAAATGTAAAAAAAGATGGCGACGATCATAGACGATTAATACCTACATGAAAACACAAACTTTAAAAAAGACATATCTTCGTTTGTATCACAGAGATAATTATGTCAAAAGACATATCTTCGTTATTCCAGTATACATGTATCATAAAGATAATTATGTCAAAATGGTGCATTAATGTTGGTATATTTAATGGTATAGTTTGAAATGAGCCTGGTGTATTCCTTTCAGTATCATTTCCATGACCTGCTTTTGTCCATTCTCATCTGTGTTATTTGTCCGATCTGTGTTATTTTGTGTTAATGTTGCTGCTATTATTGTCATATTTTCTTCATTCAATGTATGTTGCTTACTCTCTGATACTATGTTTATTCTTGTCCTGTTTCTGTCTAATTTCTCTTCCACAGACATGTACACCCTCCTATAACCTCTCCTGTTATGCTGCTCATTTCTGTTAATGCTTCTGGTTTCAGTGAAATTTACATCAATCGTAATTGGTTCCTTATGAAACTCAATTTCAAACCTTGCATCTCTATTTCTCAGTCCAACTAAGAATCTCCTAACAAGGTCCTCATCCCGGGTTTGCCTATCACGATATCCATTTGCTTTATCGTACAATATCTTGAGTTCAAATGCATACTCTTCTGTTGTTTCTCCTACTCCCTGGTTCCTCCTGCTAAACTTTGTAGCATAGGATCTTGAAGTTTCAATACTCGAAATCTGCTTTCTGCTTGATTCCTATTTGGATTTGTTTCATTCAGCCAACTCCTATTCCCTACCTGTGATCCGCTGTTCTCTGCCTGACTGCCTCCTTGCTTCCTTAAAGAATGTAGCTCCTTAATTACATCTCTCAATATTCCTGTTAAGTCTTGCAGGGTATCAACTGAAACTGATCTAGGGCTTGATCCATGTTTTTTGTTGTTGTTTTTTTTTCTTCATTTGAGCTGAGGTCCTATTACTGTCATCCTGATGTTGTGCAAATCCAAATATGTCTCCCTCAATTGCGTTATCATGAGCAGTGATATTGTTCAAGACACCATTGCTGAATGGCCTAGCTGTGATATCCTCCTTGTCCCGAAATGTTATCACTACATTTCTCTCATCCATTTCCATGTGTCTTGTGCTGCCTTGTTATGAAAGTTTTATTCGTATAACTGGACCTGCGACTTATTCACAGATCCCACCACTGCCGCCATAAATATGTTTACGCCGAGATGATGTTGTAATCTAATCTTAAAAGAGAGCTACTCATGGTGATGGATGCGAGTGATGTTGTTTGACTCCGCAGTTTTTAAAATTAAATAAATAAACCAGTGGACATGAAGGACAAGTAAGGCAAATGTAAAATTAACTGAATTTTAATTAAAGTATGAAACGCTCATAATAAGAATAAACTATATCAATGAATTAATACGAAACTCTTTCTCACTTTCCTCTCAAAGTTAATCCCCAATATAGCAGCCTATGAATGTAAATAATACCCTAACCTCTGCAAGATAATTAACCAAACCTGTATTTAAGTAATTAAATATCAATGTATTACTCTAATCTAAGAGCTCTGTTTATAATTAAAGTACCACTTTAAATGTGTAGTAAACAAATAAATTTAAACTACTAGAATAAATAAAAGTTATCAAGAAGAGTATCAATGAGTCCTAACCCTAAAGATATTTGTCTGCACCGTGATGAAACAAGCGGACGCAAAGCCTTATATACCCTACTTACTTAGTGTTTGAAACTGTTAGAGAAAGAAAGATTGTAAGTAAACAAGTTCAAAATAACTACAATATATCAGTTATGACAGGTATACATTAGAATGAATATTCAATCATAGCATAAATACAGTGTGTGGGGTACCGGGTCATCACAATATGCTTATGTATAACTAATATAAATCAAATAGTTTATGTTATAATTGCATTGGTAGATCTTCGAATACCTTTTGTGTTTAAAATAATTATTTACGTTTTTCATTTTCATTGGAGGAAATACGAGTGACATATAAATGAGGAGAAGATAAGCACCTTCTTCACGTTTTTTTTTTCAATAATCGTAAATAAATGTGCACTTCTCTTCTCTGGATGTCATTTTTAAGTATAATAGGAAAGATAATTTCCTGGAGCTGTACAAAAAATGATATATTGTGTATGATAATGTAACAGTAAATTGCACGTTTCTTATCATCAAAATTGATCGCCCTGACAGACATTTGCGACTGGATATATGTGATAAACAATCGCCTTTGTTGTATTTTAGATATAAATCAGGGTAAAGTATATGGTTTGAACGAGTACGAGAACAAATAAATTCCACAACCCATTTACTCCGTCAGTATTTCTGACTAATAAATTGAGGGTGTTAAGTTTCAAGATGTGTTAAATAAGCATTTTCAGGATTTGCACTTGGGGATTTTTGATCTAAAGGCGTTTTAACGAGTAATTTCTAACGGAAAGATTTTTCAAAAAATTTGCACACATGTAAATTAGACTAAACAATAAATGAATTAAACATCGGGAGTTTCTATATTCTTTTTTAAAAATGTAGATTACTGTACAGATAAAAACAACAAGAAAAAGATCAATTTTAGGGAAACTATAAGATCATATCAAAATAATATTTTCAGAGATCAGTTCATATTTATTCTTAGATTTAAATTGTGATGACTCCATTCTATTGTTTGGTGCAAACTGTTATCTTTTAAGGCTGTTTACTTAATGAGCGGCTTTTAAATTCGAAGAGACGCCATTTAAGTACCCGGATGAGTAAACAAGATGCGGCTACTTTCGGCATTTTTCGAGTCATTTCTTTTGCCTTTTTTGCGAATGGCTTAGGTATTTTCAGACGATGTGTATTGTGTGATCATGGATATTAAACATTTGATTATCTGGTTAATCTATTTTCTTTTTCATATCTTAATACAGTATAAGATACGTATTTAATCAATGTTTGCGTACCGATTGACGTCTCATATCAATTTTAAATGTATGTGTTTATTTCATTCATAATGAGTGGAATGTTTTTATAATCCTAAAAACCTGTTATGATAAACGTTATATCAAATCACGGTGATATAGCATTCTATAAATAGAGAGAGATTCAGACAGATATTTCATTGAAATCATTTTTGTCAAACATTCGCATGAAAAAGCATAGTATGATATGGGAGTAGTTGTAATCAACATAATCAATCATGCATGTTTGTAGTCAAAATGTATTTCATAAGAAATTCCGGTCTCCTCAAAAATGAATATATTGAAACATAGAATAGTGTAAATGTATATAATTTAATACATGACCGCACAAACATGCATGTATACTTATATAACTCAGAGCAATTAATATATAAATGTAAGCACATAAGCACATAATTCACCTTTAAATTTACTTCATGAAGGCTGGTTAGAAAGTTGTTAAAGATATATCATAAGACAGCACAACATTTTCTCAATTGAGGGGTAAACAATGTTAAACCAATCAGTCTGGTCTTTTACTGGTTTCAGGTCAACATGATATACAGACAGTCTAGTATTCACAAGTCTTTGTAAAGTGATTCGAATGAATATAAAAGAGAATCTAGTTGTCATTTATCAAGTGTTGTTGTCTTTAACAAATACGAAAAAGACACAAAAATCCAACTTATTATGGTATTTGTGCTGGTGATGTAGAAATAGTTGCTTCCTTAAGAGTCCCTACTCTAATGATTAGATATTAATAAGGCTATTTCATGGGTTGATGTATGTTTCTCATGCTTTAATTAATAAAATGTGGTAATATTTGTTCTAGAAGTTGTCTGACATAATAACTTATTCGAATTTGCGGACTGATAGATCATACTGTCATATTCGTTTTCGATCGGCTTAATGCATTTTTAGGATAATATATCACAATTGTTCTGTTACTTAAATGATCAATAGCCTTAAACCATGAAGTTGAAGGGAAGGGGAAGAGTTTCTAAGGAAAATAAAAGAATTCAAAATTGGCCCGTTGTATTAATAAATAAATTAATTAATTAATTGAGCATTTAATATATACACTTGTTTGCATGTGTTGTATATCTTATAGAAATACTTTTAGCTGTGCCTTTATTGTTGTTGTATTTTTCTACGAAGTCAGAAGAATAAAGCCAAGACTCACAACTCTTAAACATACGCTTTATCCATTTTACTATTTTGCATTACGATCTAAGTAAAAGTTTAAAACATGGCAATGAATGTTGATTAGATTTTTTCTCTCTGTGGTATCCGAAAACAAAAGTTTTCATATTGATTCTGGAAATAAAGCATCCTGTTGCACACCAATAACATCTTAAACTTAAGTCTTTACACTTCCTTCTATTCCCTGCAATAATTAGCTTTTATTTCAAAGTATTGCTGCCACAAAATTAATTAAACAAAGCTTGTATTCTTACATTATAACACTTACTTTTACTATGTTTGAATTTCATTAAGGCATTCTCAATGTTTATTATATTGTATGTATCAAGTCTAACACACGTTTTTCACTTAGATTATTTTAAAATTGTTCCTTTACCATACGTACGTACTTTCTATGTTTTATGTTTTGTCGTTCATAGAAAGTAGCAGTGTTAAGACAACACGCTTTGCCGAATCTGAAATTGATTAGTATTAGCGTGTACGTCTACTGGTGTTGACTAAAATAGCAATATTTTAAGTATAAAGCCAAAAGCAAGAGTAGATGAAAGACTATGTCTGGAATATTTTCTGCAAGAGGGAGTCTGACATGAGGAAGAAGTAAAAACTGTGCAGCCGGCAACAACAACGCCTGCATTATTTGTTAGCGACCAATATAGCGTAATAGGCTTTCATTGTGTATCGGACTCCGTGAATGAATTGTTAGTTTGTAATACACGTTGTGATGCAATATCGTATTCCAGTACAATGTCACATGCTCGATAAAGGCACACTATCAATACCTACAGGCGTAGAAATCCTAGAATCAGACTCACTCAGGATATTGTTTTTTCTTTGGTATGTTTTACGAAGCAGTGTCAACAATTTATAACTTGATATAATAAATATCTTAAATCAATGGTGCATATATTGCGAGATCAAGTGAATATGATCACTTAGCATCATCTTGAAATTTATAAACACGCCAATATTTATATTATAGAGTATTAATGTATGTATGCATCTAATACTTTTCATACTCTTATTGTTTTAACAATATCTTAATTATGCCCCCCTTCAGAGAAGTGGGGGTATATTGTTAACTTCGTTTCCTTTAAAAACTGGAGCATTCTTCAAACTTCATAGAGTGATTGGTCATGACTACTATGGGGTTACTTGGTCGAAGGTCAAGGTCACAGTGACCTCGAATGTGAAAATCGTTTCCTATCAATAACTGGAGAATTCAACAAACTTCAGAGAGTATTTGATCATGACTAGTATATTGTTCTATTCGTTTTCGATCGGCTTAATTCATTTTTAGGATAATTTATCACAATTGTTCTGTTACTTAAATGATCAATAGCCTTAAACCATGAAGTTGAAGGGAAGGGGAAGAGTTTCTAAGGCTAATAAAAGAATTCAAAATTGTCCCGTTGTATTAATTAATTAATTAATTAATTAATTGAGCATTTAAGTATACACTTGTTTGCATGTGTTGTATATCTTATAGAAATACTTTTAGCTGTGCCTTTATTGTTGTATTTTTCTTCGAAGTCAGAAGAATAAAGCCAAGACTCACAACTCTTAATCATACGCTTTATCCATTTTACTATTTTGCATTACGATCTAAGTAAAAGTTTAAAACATGGCAATGAATGTTGATTAGATTTTTTCTCTCTTTGGTATCCGAAAACAAAAGTTTTCATATTGATTCTGGAAATAAAGCATCCTGTTGCACACCAATAACATCTTAAACTTAAGTCTTTACACTTCCTTCTATTCCCTGCAATAATTTAGCTTTTTTTTTCAAAGTATTGCTGCCACAAAATTAATTAAACAAAGCTTGTATTCTTACATTATAACACTTACTTTTACTATGTTTGAATTTCATTAAGGCATTCCCAATGTTTATTATATTGTATGTATTAAGTCTAACACACGTTGTTTTCTATAATTAAAGTTTCACCTTAATATCTTTAAAATTGTTCCTTTACCATACGTACGTACTTTCTATGTTTTATGTTTTGTCGTTCATAGAAAGTAGCAGTGTTAAGACAACACGCTTTGCCGAATCTGAAATTGATTAGTGTTAGCGTGTACGTCTACTGGTGTTGACTAAAATAGCAATATTTTAAGTATAAAGCCAAAAGCAAGAGTAGATGAAAGACTATGTCTGGAATATTTTCTGCAAGAGGGAGTCTGACATGAGGAAGAAGTAAAAACTGTGCAGCCGGCAACAACAACGCCTGCATTATTTGTTAGCGACCAATATAGCGTAATAGGCTTTCATTGTGTATCGGACTCCGTGAATGAATTGTTAGTTTGTAATACACGTTGTGATGCAATATCGTATTCCAGTACAATGTCACATGCTCGATAAAGGCACACTATCAATACCTACAGGCGTAGAAATCCTAGAATCAGACTCACTCAGGATATTGTTTTTTCTTTGGTATGTTTTACTAAGCAGTGTCAACAATTTATAACTTAATATAATAAACATCTTAAATCAATGGTGCATATATTGCGGGATCAAGTGAATATGATCACTTAGCATCATCTTGAAATTTATAAACACGCCAATATTTATATAATAGAGTATTAATGTATGTATGCATCTTATACTTTTCATACACTTATTGTTTTAACAATATCTTAATTATGCCCCCCTTCAGAGAAGTGGGGGTATATTGTTAACTTCGTTTCCTTTAAAAACTGGAGCATTCTTCAAACTTCATAGAGTGATTGGTCATGACTACTATGGGGTTACTTGGTCGAAGGTCAAGGTCACAGTGACCTCGAATGTGAAAATCGTTTCCTATCAATAACTGGAGAATTCAACAAACTTCAGAGAGTTTTTCATCATGACTAGTATATTGTTCTATTAATATTGGGGTCACTTTGTCAAAGGTCAAGGTTACAGTGCCCTCGAATGTGAAAATCGTTTCCTATCAAAAACTTTAGAAGGCTTTGGTCTACATTCCTCAAACTCCATAGGGTGATTGGTCATGACTAGTAGATAACACCTATTGACTTATGGGTCACTTGGTTAAAGGTCAAGGTCACAATGACCTCGAATGTGAAAAATGTTTCCGATCAATAACCGGAGAACGCATGGATCCACATTCCTCAAACTTCATGGGTTGATTGGTCATGAATAAAAAATGAACCCTATTGATTTTGGGGTCACTTGGACAAAGGTCAAGGTCACAGTGACCTCAAATGTGAAAATCGTTTCCGATCAATAACCGGAGAACGTTTTGGCCCACATTCCTCAAACTTCATAGGGTATTGGTCATGACTAGTAGATGACCCTATTGATTTTGATTTACTTCATTAATTAATTCAGTTCAATTATCTTCAATACGTCTTTTATATTCAAAAGATTACAATACAGCTTCAATGTAAATGTTGACGAAGACGAAGGATTATTTCACTCCAAAATTAATCAGATAATGATTGCCTAGGATAAAATAATATTCCTAATAAATGAAGGACGACGACATAATGGATGAAAAAACAAAAGTGAATTGTTAAACAGAGACATGAAGATAAGATAAAAGTATATGTCAGGCCTTAATATTGTTATCGACATTTTGCGAGAACTTTTCTTCCCGAAGAAATTTAAAACAACATAGATGGTTTCGTTAGGTTCATTGTAAATCAGTTAATTTAGCTTTGTAGCGAACATGTCACTAAAACATCATAAAACCTTGATATAAAGTATGATTATACTTTTATTAGAAGGGAATATCTTATATATATATCTTGTATGGCATTATAATAAACTGATATAGTTCCAGCGATAAAAGAAAATCTAAAATTAAAATCAAATGGAACGGTTTAGCATTACTTTACAGCGAGGGAGAATGTCATGATTAGACACAAAAAACCTGCCTTTTTTGTCTTCAATGATTGCCGCTAATTCCGTTTCTATTTTAAAAAAAATATTGCGTCAATAAAAACTACCAAATTATATTCAAATCAAATATTTCAATCAAATAGTTTATTATGGTAGATATATTTCTTTAATAATATACGTGGTAATTTTGATTTCTATTCATTTTGCAATAAGTTTTAGTACTCTGCCACAATGGCAATCATCATCTCATGAATAAAACAAAATCGAGTATTTTAGTTCCATAATATATGGCATACTCTATCTTCATCGAGACAGTAGTCATTAATCAATGACAACGACTTTTATTTATTTCCCATGGGAGTTAAATATTCGAATTTATCAATAACTTCATAACGCTGCAATCAATTGTAAACAAATGCTTTATTTTATTTATCAGAAATAACATTTAAATCATTAATTAGAGGACTTAGATAAGTAATTAAATGAAGAATTTGTTTAGTCAATGTTATTCGTGAAAATGCATGCGTCATAAACAAATGCGTGAGAGTTTCCTCAGGAAAAGTTACCGGATTACAAGTAGCTGTAATCATACCACTATGTAAGAACCAAACCATAAGAGAATAGTATTTTAAATAAACAAACTGCTGGTTCGAAATCGCTCTTTTCAGAACTAAAATAACATAACAACTTAAACTTATGCTTCCAACAACAAGATTTGTTTTAACTGGTTTATTCTTATTATTCCAGACAACATGTAAATATGTTGTAATTAATTTTCCTATCAGAATGCATTGTTTTAGACTTCAAAAAAATGTTGACATAACCACCATCGTTTGTGTTTTGTGTTGAAAAGTAGGTGTAAGCATTTCAATTTAGGATGATACTAATCATACAATACCGCACTTGAATAAGATATTTTTTTTATGTACGCAAGGGATTTCCAGTTTTAGTTGATATTGTCATAGAAATAATACACGGTCTATCAGATAAATGATATACTTTTTGACTGATTCTGTGCGGAAGTAGCTTTGCATCGGAGTAATATCTTTTTTAATATAAATATGATAATGTATCTAGAATGTACCCCGGAGGGATAGTCGCCAGTAGCCTTTAATGAGGTGAGGCATTTTGTATTCTAAGAAAGAAACTCGGGTCACACAATACATGTATCATAAATATCTGTAGATATGTCTTTTGAGGGTAAACAGCTGGTAAAACAGATAAAATACCAGAAAACATGAATAAACCAAAAATTATTCCCTTTTAGAATGTATTTCAAAATACATGTAGTAAGATATATTTAAGTAGTAGCATTGGAAGTGTATCATTTTCCGAGTTAATCTCTTTTCGTGCATCTCCAGCTAAGAGATGGTGTAATGACAGATTGTGACAATACCATTTTATAAAGTCGGTTCAACACAATAAATTTTACTTGATTTATGAAAAAGCAAGAAACATATTCCTTTTACTGTTCCTGTTAAATGTTTATAAACATGTCGAAAAACCATTGTTTACTTATTACTGTGAGTAATGTCTAGTTTGACGGAGTAGATGTTTTCACTTAAACCCTCGTCGATGTTCAGTTCCTGGCATCCAGTTCAGTTCTTGGCATCCAGTTCAGTTCTTGGCATCCAGTTCTTAGTCTTCTTTGATAATCTGGCCGTAATAACATTATTTATCGCACTCACGTGAATTTTAGAATATATAAAAGATAATCTGATATCTGAATCAATTAAGTGTTTAACAAGGATTGTAAATTAGGAAATTTGTATCAACATGAGCTGTCTCTCAGACTTTTGGCATTTCTCACGATTTCCGTCATTCAATTCTTTTCTATTCTTCTACTATTTTTTTAACGAAATGAATATAGGAATCAATTAAGGCGAAGCCACTTTATATAACTGAAATTGTCTTATTGAAAAAAATATGTGTGCATCGGTATATTTAACAGTTTTAGTTATAAATAAAAAAATGACTAAACAAGGTATTTTGATAAAATAGTTTGATATATAAATAAACTATTTAATAAATAGGTCCTGTGACGTCGCTATATAAATATGAAACAATTCGGTATTTTTAGATTTATGTCCTCGGTATTCATTTTCCTGCCTTAAAAATGATTACCAATGATATATGTTTGTTTTAGATATAATCAGGATGACACCGTCCCGATGGCCGAGGGGTAAGAGTATTCGCCTCAGGAAGGCGTGGGTGCGATCCCCGACGGCGATAAAGCAAAGTCGATACAAATGGTACTGCAAGCTCCTTGCTTGGCGCACAGCATGCAAGCAGGATAGTTCCAGGACTAGTTAGCTCGTTGTCAGGAAAATGTGACTGAGTGTTGTCTTGACTATTGACTATTTGAGTTTACCGTCGCTTCGACAGTTTTTCAGTCATATAGCGGGGCCGCCGTGGCCGAGCGGTTACAGTCGTGGACTACAAATCTCTCAGCCCCTCACCGCTGTGGGTTCGAATCCCGGTAGGGACTTCGGATTTTTCATGTAAGGAAGCCTTCGAGCTGGCTTGCGGTAGGTCGGTGGTTCTACCCGGGTACCTCTGTGTACTCGGGGTCTTCCTCCACCTGTAATTAGCTGGACGTCGCTATATGATTGAAATACTATCGCAGCGACGGTAAACCCCAATACAACAAACAACAATCAGTCATATAGCGACGTCCAGCTAAATTACAGGTGGAGGAAGACCCCGAATGCACGAAGATATCCGGGTAGAACCACCAACCTACCGCAAACCAGCTGGAAGGCTTCCTCACATGAAAATCCGAATGACCCTGCCGGGACTTGAACCCACGCGGTGAGGGGCTGAGTGAGTGTTAAAGTCAGCGACTTTACCCTTTCGGCCACGGAGGCCCCTACTGGGTGTTGTATCATGCAACATGTCCACGGCGTGATACTGTAGCGTGGCCGCAGGAACAATATAGTAGACAGTCTCTAAATGACTGAAATACGGTCGATTGATGTTAAACACAACAAACATTACCAGGATGAAAATATAATTCGAAACCTTAATTTGAAAAATATTATATGTCTTAAACAAGAATGAATGTGTTCTTAATAACATGAATATATAATACATGCATCATGAAATACATATGCTGACTTATATTAAAGAAAGCAGGTGCTACCCTGATGGTTTACTTACCCTCATCGAGTTTCGAGAATTATGATAAATAATACATTACAGTAACCCAATATTAAAATAAGTTAGTTATTAGACAATACATAAAAACTCATCTAAGTTTGAATGTAAATGAATCCATAGAGGGAGAGAAATATATATCTAGGAAAAGTATCACCAAAACTATATATAAATGTAATTGTAAACCATAGAGATGGAAGGGAAAATCAATTTTGTATTTCATTCTCACGAAAAAGATAAAACGTTTGGAGGCTGATTTTACAGTATAGGCAAATCGCTTTAAAAGCAAACATATTGGACCACGTTCTCTCGACTCAATCCCCAAATGATTATGATTACGATTTTATTTTCAAATAAAAGAAACTGGTCTCATTTTAAAAGTAATGTGACATGTTACTGGTTACATTTTTAATTTTGTATATAAACTGAAAATGCACGAAAGTTATAGCATTCAAGATTTTCAGACAGTCCTATTTAAATATCCTTAATCTCTAAACAGTATATAGATTTTAGCTGATTCATTATGTGATACATACTGACAAAGTCAATATTACTTTATGCTATTATAAATCGTGTTTGTAAGTATATAAAAAGAAACATCCGGGATGCCATTGATTTTCTTCAATATAAACTAAAAACATTAAATGTAATTCTTCTTTCTTCCATGTTACAAATATGTAAATTTATATATCCTACATTCTAGGCATTAAAGCTGTTACATGCAGGAAATATAAATGTCCTAAAGCCAACTTACTGAAGAATTCCTGACTAAATCCATAAAAATAAATGTGGAAAACAATATCCGTTATTGAAAGACATTTTACTAATATAAAAGGAACGGCGATGGATACAAACTCACCTAACCTATGTGTTTGAATGTCTATGGTTTTTAGAGGAAACATCATATATTTTAGGATACAGGAAACGTTACATCATGAATCTACGAATGTGTGAAAGGAAAGTGGAACATATTTTAGATGATTGCTTTATATTCTAGATGAAAGTTAGAAAATGTTGCCAAGTTGCTGAAAATCGTGATTAAGATTTTAGAAGTAAGCATAAAGCAAACTTATAATGGTAAATTAAAACAAATATAAACAGTTAAACTTTTAAGGGGGCCGACATGAAACAATGTTTAATATATATTTCATCCAATCCCAAACACCATATAATAATGTGATTTCATAATCATCAGCAGGGGCTAAAACGGCAAAGCTGAAAACAATGCGGGCAAGAATCGCTTCTTAAATATATGGCATCCTTAGGGCAAAAATGTATTTAAGGGGAAACACGTAAGGGAATCACACTGACACTTGTCACGATCCATAGTGTGAAATAATGGAATGGCTGTTTTTGTTTTGTTGTTGTTGTTGTTGTTGTTGTTGTTGTTGTTGTGGTTGTTGTTTTCTAAATCCTTGAAATTTATTGAAAGCAAGATATGGCTATGAGAAATCATGAAGGAAATTTAACATTAAAAATAAAATGGAAACTTTCTAATAAAGCAGTTTTCCCATATCACTAACAATGGGGACAAAATTAAAAACAACTACTGTAGAAGATCAAAAGGCGGTATCTTCAAGAAAAGGTATCACAACAATGCATATGCTAAATTATTTATATTCCATAACAAATGGCATACGAATTTGACAATATGATTGTCACAATCATTATATTCAACGGCTCAAGATAGATTATGGGTGCTTAGAACAGTACATTAGATGCACTAGATGCAATATTCTTCAATGCACATTATTACTTCTTGTACACATTAAGTAACCGGGTGTTATCGTGAACAATCATCTATCATCAAGATAGTATCTTCAGGTGATACGACCGCATCGAAGTGTGCCGATTAATAGCGATTTGACTAGTGAAATACATTTAAACTACCTTACCTAACTTCTTTTTTGCCAACTCAGCATGTCCTAAAATCAGGTTAACCAACATTTTTGTGTAATTATAGTTTAATGTTCAGCAAATAAATGTATTTCTAGCAATTTTTGGTCAAATCCATTAAAGGCATTTAATATTAGCTGATACATGTACAAATGTTTGCTAGTTGTTACATGTAGAAAAATATCGATATCTGCCGATATCTGCTTTTTACACGCATATCTACATTCAACAGAGTGATATCAAATTCCTTCTTTCTCATTTATTAAAAAATGAAAAATCAAAGTATAGTATGAAAATAATTGTAATCATCATAACCAATCGAGCATTTTTGTAGTCAAGTTGAATTTTATATATAAAA
>CM037781.1:40217516-40267516 GCA_021229015.1 Solen grandis | reverse complement strand
TACACCCAAATATACCCAAATACTCCTGAATTACCCAAATACTGCCCAAATACTCCCAAATACAGTGTTAAACAGCAAAATATTGATTATTCATTGTATTATATAATTAAAAGAACATATTCACAGCCTATAACATATCGTACGGTACTCTATTCCGACGCATCACTATTCCGACGCCTTTTTTGTTTTGACCTCGTTTTTTATAAAATAGATTCCGTGTGACATCATTCTTACAAGTTCTGTTTGTCAACATCCCTTTTAGCGTTAAAAGGTAAAACTGTGGCGATTTATTGATGCAGGGCTATTATTTGGTGCATTTTATACAACATACCTGCAAAACCTCCTTTTCAATAAGTACTTTTTCTCATCTGGCATATATTCAGTGAAGCGATGAAATAAGAAAAAACTGCAACCAAAATCCCCTCGTATATTTTTTTTGTCACGAAATTCAGTTTTTATTTACATACTACAATGATTAAATGAAAAACCAATCAAATGCGTCATTTCATTGTACTCTCAAGTCATCCTCACTGAATTATACAGACATGCACACTAGTGATTTTTCATTAAAAAATGATGTCAGCCACATGAAAACAATATAAGACTATGAATAAATGACTTAGTTTTTCCATACAATGGAAAATTATATTTTTGGTTTATGTTTAATTAAAAAAGACCACAATTTTTTCTTAGGTGCGTCAGAACTGTGTACTCGAGGATATATTAAACCCAAACCTCAAACAAAAAATGAGGCGTTTGTAAAACTCAAAAGGTGTCATATACAGAACAGATAGTAATTCCGTTATATGGAAATCGCATCATCGAAAGCTCTTCAAAATGAAAGAAGGAAAATTTTGACGTTTTGTATATTTGTATTTAATATTTCTAATTTGTTTTAATATTTTCAGTCCGTTGGCGCCAAAATCTGCACGCCAATTGCAGGACAAAGTTTACCGAGAAAAAAACAAAGCTACAGTTCGCGCTCACGTCAAGAACAATGTAGCTGATGAAATACTGTCGGTATTGGGACAATTGAATGAAAACGCGTTTGTTCAAGAGGTTGTTCTTACTAAAGACAAACAACCTGTGATTATTCTTTATTCGAATGAGCAGATACTAGACTTAAAAAAAACTGTGTAGGTCACATCAGGGGTATTTGGGAAACCGATTTGTCCGTATATATATCAATTATGAAATAATAAATAAAACAATATTAAATATTATTAAATTAAATTATTTATTTTAATCACCTAACAGACACATGTGTACACCAAAGATAATAATAACTACTAATTTGGAGCTACAAATGCTTAAATAAGACAGTATTTGGGTAATTCAGGAGTATTTGGGTGTATTTGGGTATATTTGGGTAAATCGTGCCACCCCTTAAGACTTTGAAAAAGACTACATTTTATAATCAAAATTTGCACTGTATGTCAGTAACAGACTACGCTAAATGGTTATGAATGCCAATACAATACTTAAATGATTAGTTACATTTAAAGAAAAATAAAAATAAATAAAAAAAAATCTTCACTATTCACCAAAATGTACAATGTACATTAAGAACCGGACACTGTCCAACTGTCAAGACAAGCTGTCAATTGTAGGCGGTGGCTAAAAAGTACAATTGTAAACAAATATGGCTATTAGTCATCAAAACGGCATTATACCTGTGCAATTAGTGGTTTCTTATTGTATCTTAACGGTACGTTGGCAACTCAAAGGCAATTCATCCTGGCATATTCTTAGCAACAGTGAAGAGAAAATTTGTCATTTGTCAACTAGTAAAATAACCGGAAGCGGAAGTCAAAGTCAATTGTTTATTCTGCGGAGTCATTTCTCTGGGCCAGTAATCGGTTTTTGGGATCCATCGGGTTTTAACAAATATTACATACAGACCATTGAATTTTGGAACAGTAAGGCAAGCTTACCGCAAAATAAACAGGTTTTATTGTTATCAGCAGCATATAAAATCTACCCATATATTGTGGGAATGTGTAAATAGTGGCCCAAGAATAACGGTACGGCGACCCCAGCTGGAAAGATTTGGTGCACAATTATTCAAACCTTCATGTAAAATGTAGAGAAAAACGCGGCCCCACTTATTGATAAATCGTTTGATAACAATACGAATTATCATCATTACATACAAACTGATATAATTAACAATTATTATTATTATTACATATTGTAAGAGATTTGTATACCTAGATTTTACAAAGCTTTGTGATATTGTACAATCATATGAGATAGGAAAATGCATTTATTAAAGTTTTATTGGATTCGGTTTGTACAATTTCATTTACACTTTGCCGTTATCAGTGAGGCGAGCAGCATCTTTTGACCCGATTTGGAAGAGCAAACTGCTGTAAATATTTAATTATTCATCCATTTTAATAGGATATCGCGCATGCGAAGCGGAAAATTGTGCCCTACGCATAGACCCTAATGCTCCTTTTACCAGATATTCGGAAAAAACAACTTTGAACAGAGTTTATGATATTATCGCGGAAAGTGCACCACTAATATTTTCCCCCAAATTTAATGAAAAATGTACATCCTTCAAAATCCTTTGTGTACGGCACGATTTTCGCTTCGAATGCGCTATATACCCATTTGAATTGATGAAAAAATAAAATACGTGTGCTTTGCAAACGTTGCAAGCAACCCTGTTCAAAAATTGTCACTTGTATAACGCATGCTTTTGACATGCTAAATCTTGAAACAGGGATTTATTTTAAACATTGATAATAAAGATTATGGCATTTATCATATGCCGCATTGAACATTATGTTATTGGGTCGTTTCATAGTTAGATTGATTTTTTTTTTCGACAAACAACTTTACTTCAGTCTGAAAAAGACAAACCTTTGAACGTGCTGATACTGCACGTAGACATCAGATAAGATGGGGCTTTAATAAGGACATGCCTTAAATGCATGTTATTTATCTGATGGCTGGTATCCATTTGTCATTTTGGTTGTTAAAGAGACGGCAGAAAATAAACTACAGATTTCATCCCATAAGCAGAAGACCAATTTTTATCAGGGGCAGCATTATATTTTTACATTCATTTGCGACATTTTTTTTTTCAAACAGTATTGTAAAAAGTCAACATATTGGAAAATATAGGATTTTTTTTTAAAAAAAAAAAAAAAAAAAAAAAAGAGAGAGAGAGAGAGAGAGAAAGAGGATACTATAGGAATCAGTTGACGATCTAAACAAGAAAGGGACGTAACTAACTTTGACATTGGGCACTAATCATTAACATAACTGTGTGTTAAGGGGTTAAAATGCGGACAAAGGAAATTTTCAGTCTTTGACATCAATGAAGTGCGGATTTGGTTGAAAGGAGCATGTTTTGCCATCATCTAAGCATCAGCAGCAACATCACCAAGTGCTACCACACCCTCAATTTCATCATCATCATCATCATCATCATCATGTGTTTGATGTTATCGGTATGTTCTAGAACACGTACTATTTGTCACGTGAATTTCCCAATAACGACCTTGTTATCTGATCCTTAAGGTGTTTCTCGTTCAGACATCAAGGGTGTACTGCATGGTTTGTAGTGTTGTACGTATATATGCACATTTAAATATAGATATACATCTTGGGGCGGGGGCACGAGATGATACATGCACCTACATGTAACAAGTTTCCGGCATATTAACAGTGAATAAGTATATTTTGTGAAATATCCAAGTATTTTCACATCTTAGCTTAACATGTTCTAGCGACATGGCATAGAAACGGGACAGTTTTTAAAGAGATGACATGTAGTTCTATGTGACTATGTAGATATAAGATGTATAGGTAGATATATATAATGACTACCTTTGGTTTCGCTCTTTGAAACTCTGTTGTCGCGCAGTCTGTTTCATTAAATCTACACTAGAGCCACCTTAATATCTATGTTACGAAACAGCTCGTCATCCACGGGCATTCTCAGATAAAAGTCCGTGTCCTCTTTCTATCAAACAGTGTGTAAAGTGACCATGTTGAAACTGATACTTTTGGCGACTTTGGCAGTTTATTATGCCAGCGGTTATCCGCTCCATGCTTCCTGTAAGATTGATTTGTAAGTATGTTCACAATTTGATTTTTCGTTCGTTTAAATTCTTTTTCTCTGTAGCTTACATTTATTCATTGCAAACAGTTCATCGCCATAGACGACTCATACTGCTAGGGAAGTGTGTGTAAGTCCACGTGTTTGTACGCGCACGTATCCTGTCGACAATATTTCTGTCATTTGGAGACGATATGGTCCCCTACACATCACTATATGGACAGAGTGGCTATACATATAGTCACTGACTTATTATAACTCAACCCATGCTGATGTTCAAACCGGTCCCACTGACCAAGTGGGTAGAGCTTCCATCTCGGAACCGGGAGGTCGTAGGTTCGATCCCCGGTCGCGATATCCAGGAGTTAAGCCTGGGTGTGGTATCATGCCACATGTTTACGGCGTGATACTGCAGTTTGGCAGCATTATATCTGTCTCATGTAGACATTATCCCTAAATGACTTAAAAAAAATACTGTTGATGGAACGTTTAACCTAATACATTGTACCCGGTAATAAAAAAATATTTATGTTTCAAGTGAGTTGCCTTTTAGTTGGCTTGCGGTAGCTCGACAGTTCAGCTTGTGTGTGTTTGTTTCCTTTACTTTTATTAAGCTGG
Organism: Solen grandis; assembly: GCA_021229015.1. NCBI lineage: Eukaryota > Metazoa > Mollusca > Bivalvia > Adapedonta > Solenidae > Solen > Solen grandis. The sequence continues at coordinate 40,262,823 of CM037781.1, read as the reverse complement.
GCAGCTAAACACCACAATCAAAGCGCTATATGCTTCGAGAGACGACAGCCGGATTAACAGGAAAAAAGCTGTGGTTCTTAATTATTGATACAATAGAGGCAATAGCCACATGACGCTTAAACTCCACACACTCTCCTGCAACTATAGCCGGTAGTAAGACAACCGAATTCGCACTCTGTTTGTTACAAAACAATCCGGAATTAGGGTCATGAACCTGACTGTATAAACTTCAGAAGTAGGTCATTCCCTAGGACAGGATTTATATACAATATCTACTGTTACTTAAGTGTAGAACTTGACAAGGTACTTAATTGTTTTAGATACTTGAATTTGTTTCTATTTCAAAGTAAGAAATGCTCTGGGAGTAACCTAACTCGCTTTCATGCAAAATTACGCGTGAACTACTTTAGGTTAATTACAGATATTCGAAGCACTACTTTTTTTTCTTTTTACAGGAGTAGATCTTCAAGTATGTAAAATGGGTTGCTGTTCTGATTTATAAGCGTCACTGATATATTGTTCACGCTTAAAATGAATGTTTACAGAGCAAAATAACACGTTTACAAACAACAGCACATGGATAACGAATACGGTTATGAATAAAAGGTCTGCGTAACATATTCCATACGAGGACATTTATGAGCTGATGAAAAGTGGTATTAAGATAACAAAGAATTAGAAGTACTTGATGATTTTAATTTCCTAGGAGTAACATTTAATTATACAAGTTCGTTTATTCTCTATAACCAATATTTGAAATGTAAAGCACTGAACGCTATGTATATGTTAATAAATAATACCAAGAGGTTCAAAATTAAACCAAGTATTGCATTACAGTTATTTGACACTTTTATAGTGCCTATATTAAACTACGCTTGCACATCCAGTTTGGGGTTTTACAAAATCAAGACAGATAATATAATTCTTAGAGCTATATATAACGATGCGTTAGAAAGCTGCAACAAGGGGATCAAGAACTGGGTGTATTATGTTAAATCCATGCTAGAAAATTATGTTTTTATGTATGTTTTTCATGATGCACATGTAGTTGATATTAATAATTTCATTTCTTTATTCAAACAAAGGGTTATTGATAGCTTTATACAAAAGTGGTTTGGAGAGTTAGAGGAAATAATACGCTTAATTATACAGAAATATTAAAACACATTTTGAATATGAAAAAATACTTAGATATTTTATATGGAAATCACAGAATATGTTTAAGTAAGATAAGAATCAGTGCACATAATATATTCATTGAAACATTAAGAGATAGAAAAGAAAGAGCTGAGAGAAGATATTGAAAATGAGTATCATTTTATCTTAATCTGTGATAAAATAAAGATATACGTAAGGCCTGTATAAAAAAATCATTATGAATACCAAGTATGCTTAAGTTTATTGATTTACTTAAAGTACAAATTAAAAAAAAATCATTATTGAATCTGTCAAAATATATTAGAAAAGCAACAAGAATAAGAAATGAATCACTGAACGTGTAATGTACATAGTGTTTTATTAATGTGAATACATGTAGTATGGTGGTAGTTTGTAAGGACGGTATGTATTATATTGTGATTATTGGATGAGTAAACATTATTATTAAAGTGCTGATTTTATAATGAGTTAGTATATGTTAAAAGTGCATTTAACCCTTTCCCTCATAGAGGACACCATGAAAAGACCTATGCGAACAGCATAAAACCAGATCAGCCTGCGAGTAACTCGCAGGCTGATCAGGTTTTATGCTGTTCGCTGCTCCTCAGTGGTCTGGAAATGAGGATTTTGTAATTAAATTTGGTAAGGTTTAACTGTGGTTTTCTGCAGATCAGGTACCTACTGAGTGCGTCAAAATGAGTCTATATGAGGGAAAGGGTTAAGCATTTTGTTGAATCAAGTGTTACAGGATAGTAGTGTGAGCATTTGATGTATGATAAGCAAGTAAAAGTACAAGGATACTGAATGAAAAGGTGAATGTTGATATAAGAATCACTATGATGTTTATTATATATGGCTGGTAAGATAAGTATCAAATTTATACTTGCTATGATAGTTTATAGATGTGTCTTAAAAGTTTAATTCATTATATATTTATGTATCTTAACATGTACTGACGACACACACACACACACACACACACACACACACACACACATATATATATATATATATATATATATATATATATATATATATATATATATATATATATACAGTATTTCAGCGTTTTATAAAACTATGTACTTTCTTCTCATTTCAGGCAGTTCCCGTCTATAACCTGCAAAGATTTCTCCACCAAGATTGTGGATCAAGCAAACAAATGGAAATCTGCAGATAACTGTAAAAACGGCGGGGAGAAATGCCTATATTCGGTAAGTTTCTTCTTATCGTAGAGACTTTATGATCTATAGAACCGGAGTTCAGAATTTTAGATGTTATCTTGTTCTGGATTTTGGATGCATAAGAGTTAACATAATCAATACAATGCCGTCCAAAAATGAGGACCGTCTCGCATAAAAAATGAGGATGGAAAATTTGTCGCATTACACGTCGGCTTACTTTGTTATATGAAGTTTACAAAGTTATTTTTCAAGTTAGTAAATACATTATACAAAACAATATACAAAAATGTAATTACAACCTAACACACCTATGCATACATGTAGTTCATAATCGAATTCTATATTATCTTGGGGAATTATATCGTGAGCTAATATATTATTTCGATAATTACTCTTTACGATTATTGCTATAGTACATGTGTGACGATGGGTATAAGTACAATCTCTGACAACTGCGTCAGGGAGTCGACTCTTTGGCTTAGTGGTCAGAGCATTGGGCTATCACGCCGCCGGGCCGGGCCGTGTTTGTTACACATATAATCTTATAAACAAAAGCATGTTGAACTCATTTCTGTATGAAGCACTGTTATACCTTTTACCTCATATAGACTCATTGGCAAACAGAGCTGACCCAGATCAAAACTCAAACTCAATTTATTTGGCATATCGGCAAATAACAATGCCATTCACCCAAACTCATACATAATACAATGTTTGCGCATGACACCATACAGACAATACATATTGATAAGAATCAAGAATAATACGACAGTGCCGAATAGAAAGACAATGTATTGCAAAACAGTATACTCATAAAATATACCGTTAATCTGAAAAATAATTATTTTAAGAGAGATACTCTCTTATCCATTGCTTTTTTAACATATTTTGCAAGATTTTTATACCCTTATATTTAGGACAGACTAATAAAATGATATTCTGACTCTAACTGTCTTTGATTACATAATAAACAAATTCTATCTTCCCTATTCGTATTGGTAAATCTACCAGACTCAATAGCTAAATTATGGGAACTTAATCGAAAACGTTAAGTGATATTCTTAACAAATCATTCTTAATGTTATATAGATATGGTTCAAATTCAAAATCTCTTTTAAATCTAACATAATATTCTAATTTTCTACAAGTAGATACTTGCGTTCTCCACGATTGAATAAATTGGTCTCTAACACGCTAAAAAAGTTTTGGATAGAATTTAACATTAAGATTTTCACTTAACCAAAGATTTGAAAAAACAAGGCTATCTAATGTACTCTTGATTTTACTCATCCAGCAACTATTATTTATTGGAAAATAATTATTCAACTGGCTGTTAAATGCTGCATGGATTATACAGCTGCCTGATCTCCGTGTTTGCTCATACAGTATTGTAAAGAAACAACCATTGCAATTAATATTCATCACGCTATAAATGAGTACATGAAAATTCATGAGGTAAAGGGTTAAATATTGCACTCTGATAATTCTCAGATCGAGTCCCAATCCGACATGGAGATTAAAGGTACACACGAGACCCCCGTCAAACACTACATTGATGATATCAGCTTCAAGATGACAACAACAGGGTCCGGATGTAACGTAGCGGTAAGTTCTCCCTGTGTAACTTTGATTTCACCCAGAGAGAGAGAGAGAGAGAGCATATTAGCGTATTTTCTAAAATTGTAATTAAAGTGACTCTTAAATAACTTTTTTTCCTCATTTATTGTTAAAAGATAGATAAAAGCATCAACGCATAGAATTTTTCACGACTTGGCAAAAGCCGGGGGGTGGGGGAGGGGGCACCGAATGATAAAATCGGATAACCGCGGTAACCCATGCTACATACCACGCGCGGAGAGGCCGGGGATGTTGCAGCCGCTCTGGCCACTCGGCCAACGATGACGTGGTATCAAACCGTCATATATCATGCCTAAAGCAGTTACAGTCAAGCCCAGGTTACTCTTCAATGAAACCTATATTGATCAATTGCATGTATATATTTTCAGGCATTTTCCACATCTCAGACCTGGTATGCTTACTTGGACTACGGAACTAACTATTGTAACCTTATGAACCTTGTCACGGGTAAGTCAACATTTAAAAGTCTGTCTGTCCGTCCATCGTGCTATTCATTCATTTGTTTATCAGTTCCATGGCCTAGTTGTACTGTTCAATTCCTCTTGACTATCGAACGACTTATTCGAAATCCAACAGACGTGAAAAACAATCGTCGTAAAAAATCAAAGGACTAGGAGTCCTAATGTTGCGTTAAGCATAAAAAAGAAAAACTGTGGCTTATAATTTTGAACCGTTTTATTGATTTCCCTCAAATGGATCTTGTAGCTGTGAGGACACAAACGACATAATTTTTATTTGCCTAATCTGTATACGATTAACCAAGCCAGTGGTGCGTGAACTGCTGCACTTGTTTACGTCACACAATTTGATTCATAGTATTTTCATTGATATTTTTCCTCCGCCTAGGCAGACAGATGCATGTATATCTTGCCCGCTAGAGGGCAATGAATTTTGGATATTTGGACAAGTGATGTCATTTTTGCAATTGGTTACAATACAACGCAACATAAAAACATAACCTCAAATAGGTCTTACATATTCTATTTCAGGGGCAGGCCTGGACACCTCAAGTGGATACCAAGCTAATACCAGTGATGACGTCTGCACACAATTCAGCAGTGCAGACTGTGAAAAGTACTGAGCAAACCGTCCACGTGCAATTAAAAAAAAATGCACCTTCGATAACATGCATATGTTTCATACATTTATATGTTGACATAAAAACTTACCAAAGTCTTCTTTTAAGTTATCTTTAAATCCTTTATACCCCCACAAAAAAATGGAGGCGGGGGGGGGGGGTATATATTTCAGTTTCGCTATTGGAGTAAGCTTGGTATGTTGGCTATGCCCGATCATAAACTCATTCATGGATTGACATTTTTAGATATTTTTTGGTACACATGTGTAGTCGGGGTTCATAAACAACATTCCATGGTAAGATGTCGTCCGTTTATTGGATGCACCAATGTAGTGCGTACATGATAAAAACCTAGAACATAAATAACAAATATTATAATACAAATAAAATTAATGGACATATTAAACTCCAAGCGAGAACCCAAATAAACATATTAAAAATGATATTGTATAAAAGTCTTACCAGACGCGTCTACTGCCAAAATATAAATATAAATGCAATGTCCAAAGGTAAGGACAATACTAACAGAACAAACAATACAAAGTTAATCTCTTATATTGATGGCTAAGCAGTTTTCGATGGAACTCGCGTCCCGCTCGGCGATCCAAATACGATAAAATAAATGTGTTAGAGGAAAATGTTATATAGGTAAAATTATTCGCGTCAAATCTTTTCATGAAGGCTGGGCTGACCAATCAAATAGAAAATCATTCATGCACATCATAACATTCATGATTTTCTCTCACCACGGGACTATACGTAACACTGAGCACGAGACCTTTAACACAACGTGTCAAACAAAGGGACAAGAATACTAACAAAACAAATACGAATGACACGCACGAACATTTGTTAAAACGCTATTTACATACATAAATTATCTTGAGTCAAGCTCAAACTTGGCCATGCTACACATGTTTATCTCAGTATAATGAAGGCCAAGTTTGGCATTGGGCAAAATCCGTAAACTCTTGCGACGGTTATGGCCCCTTTATGGAAAATATCTTGTCCGATCGATAGCTCAACATAGACTTAATGGACTTAAACAATTTTTAGTACACGTTTAACTGATGAAAATGAAGCCCAAGTTCGACTTTTGCCAAAACCTAGATACATGTACTATTGACACAATTATGGCCCCTTTTTGGTTTAAAATTCGCTTGATTGATAACTCTGACAAACATGTACCTATCTTTACCAAACTTTGTCACAAAGTGTATTTGCACAGTATCTCATTGAGCTTGAAAACCAGTCAGAATAACTCCAGACACTCTTGAATTGATAAAATAACACGACGGGCGGGTGTTTTTTTTAATGATAATCAGCGCTCAACCTTCATCCTAGTTTTGGTCAAGCTTCTCTTGGAAAAATTGATACTTAAAGTTATACATGGTAAACGATCCAAGTTCATACATCCTGATCCAATAGTTACAGATAACTAAATTGAAAAATGAAAAATAAAAAAAACAACATCTTCCCTGAACTTTATATGTATATTTTTTCATGACTTGAACATGTTTTTTTCATTTAAAATCAATGTTAGCAAAAGTAAAAAAAAAACACCAACAAAACAAACAAGCATTCATAACTTAGAATATATCTGAAATAATAAATAATTCATCACTAGTGACTAATGTGTATACCTCTAGTCAGGTTTTGACTTGCGTCCTATGGTGTGTTTATGTGTCGGTCTTACTGTGATTGTGTATGTATCATACCCTCTAAGAAAATGCCACTATATAAACCTGATATACATTCACAATGATCCTGTGGATTCTTGAAATAGTTGTCAATGATAAAAGTCTTTAAAATCAGAAATTAATGCTTCCCTAAAATTTCAAGGGTATGTAACCCTGTATAAAAACAATATTGTTAAACAGGAATAGCTCTAGAGTCAGGTTATGAAGCATTCGCGTAAAAGTTCTTCCAGCTTTACAACTCACTCATATTAGATAATTGTCTTAGAATGAAACAAGAAATGTTTGTGAAACACATATGCCCCCCTCATATGCCATAATATGTATATAGCTATATTACATGCAAGGAGTTTGCCTTCATAATGTTGGCTTGTCACAAAAAATTCTCAAACTTCAAAAATTTGAGTGAAAATATAATGTGCTAAAATGTGGAACTAAACATTTACTGATATAAAACCAGACACAATGAGATTTTGAGTTATTAGTCAGACGGTGCTTAAATCGTACAAAATATTTATAAGAATCCAACTTATTAATTTGAAAACCGGGTTTTCTACATTTATAAGCAACAACTACATGAGGTTAGGACCTTAAGAGTAAAAATAAAATAGAAGTTATCACTTGGGCAAGACATTTATATAATGAAAATATATCAACATGTGACATTGTGAACTTGACCTTTGGATGTTAACACCAAAATCAATAGGGGTCATCTACTAATCATGAGCAACAACCACATGAAGTTTGAGACTTAAAGGTCAAATAGAACTTAAGTTATCACTCGGACAAGTTCTGGTCTACCGACAGACCGACGGACATACGGACCGACCGACATGAGCAAAGCAATATACCTCCTCTTCTTTGAAGGGGGGCATAAAAATAAATACATGTTTATAATTGAAATATGCTGTACAGTCCCCTATAGGACAATCAGTACCCTGTTCTGTGCTTGGTGACATCATGCTGGTTTCTTATATTTCCTCTTTTTTTCCCCATTTGTATCATTTAACTTCAATATGTGTTGCAGCCTATGGCTACCTTTAGATCCAACTGTTTTCCAAAGCATTTTAAATATACATGTATATCTATACCTGGTATGTAATAAAACATGGAAATTCGCTGAGTATTCAGATGTATGCAATTAACGCCTTGGAATCGGCAAAGTGTCTGTTATCTAGGACATTTCTAGGATATATTGATTCAATAGATTAACAACTTGGTTTTGGCTCCTGTTAATCCATTACAGTCTTTGTAACCGGATTATATCGCTAGTTAGCATCACGCAAAGCACTCATTAATCTAGCACATACATGTAGTTCAATGGCAAATTGGTAATCTCACTAAAACTTGAGATTTTGTATCATGACCCAATATATTTTGTATGTTTTCCTTGGGCAATTAAAGATCCGTCTGTCTTATTGATTATATCTACTGTGAGGAAAGCCAGTCGTTTTCCCCGTTTCAATGTTTTGGCATCAATGATGATGTCTTGCCCAACCTTCACACCTTTCATGAACCTGAAAAAAAGAGAGACATTTACAAATGCTGTGGCGAAGCAGTTACAGTCGTGGACTACAAATCTCTCAGCCCCTCACCGCTGTGGGTTCGAAACCCGTAAGGACTTCGGATTTTTCAAGTGAGGAAGCCTTCCAGCTGGCTTGCGGTATGTCGGTGGTTCTACCCAGGTACCTCTGTGTACTCGGGGTCTTCCTCCACCTGTAATTAGCTGGACATTGATATGATTGAAATACTATCGCAGCGACAGAAAACTGCAATACAACAACAACTGGTAAAAAGCCAAACATGTCTTAAGAGGCTTGTCAAGGGAGCAGGACAAAGTTGCCACGCAGCCCAGGAGGCTTCTGAATAGAGATAAAATGTATAATGCTTAGAACTGCCACTGAAGGTGATTATTAGGGGCTAAAATTCTTACAAAATCATTGACACAGTTATCTGCACTTGTCTACTGAATGGTCTTATGATTTATCATCATTCCAAATGTGAGAGTGAAGGTCTGGACAAGTTATATCCTATATACTAGTAACCCTCACTTCAATAATTATGTGAAATGCGGATATGATATAATCTGTTTGGGATTAATAAAGCTCATGGCTATATTTGGTAATCAATAATTAATAAAAAACTCAATTTGTAGAAATCTTGGTAGGGCAGTCATTTTATCTCATTCTTGGCTGTTTGTTTGGGACAGGATTGCAAATATGTTTAGAAACACAGAGATGGATTGGCAGTCACTTAGAAAATAAGGGACACAAGGCAGTCCAAAGGACAGCTATATCCCCCGCCGCTGGCCAAATATTAGAATTTGTTTGGTCATAGGATTATGTTCACCTTAACCTGGCATGGTTGTAGCAGACATAGAAGATCAGTTTAAGACAATTTAACTTTCCAGAGTTATGTATGAATCTCAGAATTCGGAGGCACATATATTAAAAGTTTACTGACAAGTTTTACATGGGAAACAGTACAAAAAGTCAACATCAATGAAGTATAGGATGTGTTAGGTAACCACAAAATACATGTGTAACTCAATTAAAAACTTTATATATCATGACATAATTTGTATGATTGTGAACATGACATACTATTATTTACCGAGTACAATAAATCACTGTGGAAGTGCAATCCAGGTCAAGAAGTGGTCTGTGTAAGGCAAGGGGAACACTCCTGAATGAGCATGAAAATAACATTTGACCTTCGAGTATGACCTTGACCTTGAGCCAGCATGACCGCCTCATGCCTTCTGCACATCAGCTCAATGAGGTTAACATTTTAGCCAAGTTTGAAGAAAATGTGTCCAAGCCTTCATGAGATATGGAGCGGACACGAAAATAACATTTGACCTTCAAGTATGACCTTGACCTTGAGCCAGCGTGACCCCCTCATGCCTTCTGCACATCAGCTCAATAAGGTTAACATTTTAGCCGAGTTTGAAGAAAATGTGTCCAAGCGTTCATGAGATATGGAGCGGACACGAAAATAACATTTGACCTTCAAGTATAACCTTGACCTTGAGCCAGCGTGACCGCCTCATGCCTTCTGCACATCAGCTCAATGAGGTTAACACTTTAGCCGAGTTTGAAGAAAATGTGTCCAAGCATTCATGAGATATGGAGCGGACATGAAAATAACATTTGACCTTCAAGTATGACCTTGACCTTGAGCCAGCGTGACCGCCACATGCCTTCTGCACATCAGCTCAATGATGTTAACACTTTAGCCGAGTTTGAAGAAAATGTGTCCAAGCGTTCATGAGATATGGAGCGGACAAGAAAATGTTTCGGACACACTGATGGACGGACGGACGAAGGGCATTCCTATAACCCCCCCTCCCGCTTCGCGGCGGGGGATTAATAACATGACTGGAAGATAGAAAGGCAATGTTGATATGACAGGCTGATAGGAATAGGGACCAAGAACATGGATTTGATATCATGGACAGAAAGACAGAAGACGACAAAAATGAAAGAACATGACAGTTGGATATGATAAACAGGCAGGCAGACAGATTAAAGAACATGATAGGTATACAGATAAATAGGCTGACGTAATATTTAGTCAAAGAACAGGAGGGTTGCAGATATAAAAAAGGACATGATAGACATACATACAAACCATGCATACGGACAGACGGACATTCACACAGATGGATAGACAGAAGGAAAAGACAGACAGAAGAATTAACAAGTAAGGCAGACAACAGATACTAACGCAACACTAAGGTCCACACTGACCCCAGCTTCCGGTTCCTCACTAGATAGTAGGGCCCATGTGGAGGTGGCATCCACAAGTGTTGAGGTCATACCCCCATGTAGAGTCCCACCCCTATTCTGATGATCCTCCTCTACCCTCATCTCACATTGGATAGCCCCGCCCCCACCAGAAATGACCTTCACCTTAAAATAAGAAAATAATTTGCAAAATATAAATAAAAAATATAAAAATGAAAAAATAGAAATGTGTCCATAACAAACAGATGCCCCACAACCGCTTTTTTGTTGAATGATAGCATGTCAAGAACCTTCGTCCAGTCTTACAAGGATTTCATACTAAAGGTTACAGTGACCTTGACCTTTGACCTAGTGACCTCAAAATCAATAGGGTTCATCTACTGGTCATGGCCAATATCCCTACTAGGTTTCACAAACCCAGGCCCTGCGTTCTTCAGTTAATGATCAGACAAGTTTTGGACGTACGTAAGGACAGCAGCAATGTTATATGCCGCCAACTTTTCAAGTGGGGTCATAAAAAGAACGAATAAATAGCTACAACAACAAGAAGAGCCAAAGCAAAACAATAGAGATGAACTCTCTAGTTCGTTGTTAAAACCCCCAGTACTGTGGTCTACAACGTATGAAATAAAGATTAAGATCAATAAAATTACAGAATGAAATCGTTGTTATCAGAAGAATGCAAATAAATTAAAAAAAATAATCAATGTCAGGAAAACTTTATTGCACACTTACACACTGAGACTATGCAGGGTCTCTTTGCAACAGTTACTGTATACATGTACATAGAGATATCAACCTCAGTGCACAAGGTTACATGTTTTATTTGAATGAAAATCACAGTAAATATGAAATCATTTTTTTTTTTTTACATACCTTGCTTAAAACATTTTCAAATCCAACCTGCCCTTTTGTACTACGTTCAATAATAGTTTTGAGCAATTGCAGTCCATTTCTTGTCGACATAGTACTTAATGACTGAGGACACAAAACAATCAACAAGGGGAGTAACTGAGGTTGCGTTAAGTATGCTTTTCTATATCTTCAAAGCTCTTGTAGGCCCTATCTAGTGCCATTTAAAACAGAAACATACAGGAGAAAATTGAAAATAATTATATTGTATCCCGTAAAATAAAATTTAGATACTGCACAGCTCTTTTAACATATTATAATATTTGACATAAAATGTCAGTAATGCAATGAAAGCAATACATCGGAGTTTTCTTGTTCTAGGGGGTATTACAAAGGTTTAACTTAATAAGATGAAGTATTAGAGTTACTTCCCTTCTATTCATTAGCTCTCTGAACTGTAAAATGGATACAAATCAATTACTGTAATACCTTTTTAACCTAAAAGTGTTGTTCGCTTACAACATATTTAGCTACTCAGTACAGGCGGCCGCTTAAACAGGTTAAAAAGAACCCCTTTTAGGTCGTAAGGCAACGCTCCTTACATAACTTAATACTTAATTCGAGGCGTGAGAGCGAAACTAGGCTTTGTGCTTTTATAAATATAAGCACTTAGTCTAGTTTCGTTGTCACCCCTCGTTATGATTTTAAATGAATTTTGACGAAACTTCTTGCATTTATTTCATGTAAATGTATTTATCTAAATAAAACAATAAGTTTCCTTCCAGATAAATTCCCTCAATCTGAACTAAATATACTAAAGCTTTGTTTCAACAAATTTTCTTTCAAAATATGAAATGGGATCGGCCCACAAATTCTATATCCTTTTTCATTTATAATAATTTCAATGTTTTCAAAGCCACATGTTACAGCTCAATACATCATAACACAGATTATGTATGTAACCATGAGATATGTCAATGTTAATTCCTCATCTTATATTCAAAACAGTTAATATCAGACAGAGAGAGCATTCTCAGGTCGCACATGTTGCAAAGTACTAGGTTTCATCTTCATCGAACGATTCCAGAGAGGTTATTTCGAACCGTGGAGAGGATGAACACCCATCAGTTTACAGTCAAACCCGGACCCCACCCGCCCTCAGCTCGTCTATATAGACGCAGACTTTCGTCAACCATTCGCCACCTGCTAGTAGCCGATCTTTCTCCGATTAAATCTGTTTAAATGGCTACCACTTGACAGTTATTTTCGGACCCTTCTCTACCAGGATTTCTGTCTCAAAATCACAAGTTTTGAGTCCTTGTGGAGAATCAAAACATACCACCACCCTCGTGAAATATCTATCACCGAACCATTTGTCACCGGTCACATGATTCCGTAATCACGTGCAAATTAGCATCCATCGGTACCCTCTGGTCCCGTGTCGATTTCATCAATTACTGGACATGCAGGCTCCATCATACGACAGGAGACAGAAATCTCCCAAAACTTTCCATCTATCTCTGCCATTAGACGCTCTTATTCAGGATAATGTCAAGTACTGCCAAAGTCTTCTTTGATTCTGGTGGATGAAGCATAGCGTTTTTGTTGCAGCATGCTTAGCATTCGCGGGTGTCTTGATGAAATTAGGAGAACCACGATGCCTCTTTTGTAGCCTTAGAAAATTTCTTTATAGATTCTATTCGACTAAGATGTTGCAAACAATTGAAACATTACAGTAGTATAATGACGCTCTTTCATCTGTTGCCCAGCACTGATAATTTATCTAAAGTCTTAACCAAAGCAAGCAGAAGGACACACGAGAGGTAAGGTTATCCACCCATCATTAAATTGTGATCATAGTCTATCAAGTGAATTCATGGGAATTTTATAGTAAATGCAAGCCTTTATAGACTTTGAGCAAATAAGCCTATAACTCCAAGTCATTAGATGCTTGCATCTGCACTGAAGTCTTTCTTAGCAGTTGAAGGACCATGATTATAAAACAATGACGGATGGATTACCTTAAGTCGATTTATATTTTAGGGGAATAACCCGAACTTTTACTCACCATCCATACACCTCAATATAAAGCTAAAAAACACGTGCCAAATATCAATCAAAATCGTGTATTCGAGATATATTTTTTGATGTTATACCTTGCATTTCTTGTCATTACAGTTACAGTAAAATCATTTTTTATAACATTTATTTTCGTTAAATTTCTAATTAAAACAATATTTTGGTACATTTACCGTATTCTTGAATTCACACTCTAGAAAATATGAGGTTACGTAATGATTTAATTTTGTGGAGTATATTTATTCATGAATTAAAACTTCCATGAAGTTAAAATTAATTAATTTTTTTTTTCAGTGGTTCATTTGTCAATACTTCCAAAAAAGTTGATGACATCTTCCCACGGAAATGATATTCGCGAATTAAACCTCGACAAAATCAACGAAAATATTTTTCTGAAAATAAAAATTTACGAATTAAAAATATATAGAACATCGTTTCATAAAACATAAAAAAGACATAGGCAGGGCACATTGACATAGCAATGCAGAGTGTAAAAATCAACAATGATAATAAATCTGTATATAAAAGTATTACCATTCATATCTCAATTTAAAGCATGTTTACAGAATAAGGCCGCGTAATTTCTTAAGAATGTTTTCATAATCAAAGTATAGAAGTAGGACAACTTTTACGATTCTTGCTCTTATACAGAAATGTCTTTATAACATTCTTCATTCTTACATTGTTTGAATAATGAACATTTACTCTCCAAATGAAATTCAATCAATCAAGAGAGAGAGAGACAGAGAGAGAGAGCGCGCGCGGGGTGGGGGTGGGGTGAGAGAGAGAGAGAGAGAGAGAGAGAAATATTAAAATTATATACACGACCATTAGTAAGGTTTACATGTTTCTTTTTCTGTTTATCAACCTTTATCTGTTTATCAACCTTTATCTGTCTTGGTATAACGGGACATGAAGTGTTTGTTCTGTGTCAACAACAACAACAACACACACACACACACACACACACACACACACACACACACACGAAGTGTAGTAGTAGTATCATCACTTCTCAAACAGGTGTTCTCCTGCATCTAACTTTGATCAAAATCATGAAATCTGAATAACTCAACAATATCGATAGGTCGATTAAAGAAAACAAAAGTTAGGTAATCATTTTTTTCGTTTCTAAATATTTATTTAATAAACTCAATTAACTACAAAGCGGCGTCCGCAGACTTTCATACCCGCATTGTATTTGATCTGTTACATGAGCCCTCTCGCCCCGAGTCTGTTCGTACCCGAACATCGCCGCAAAGTCAATAGCCGGGTGATAGAAATCTCGGGCCGAAAGCGGAAAGGCAAACACCATTTTGGAGACAAGAGGTTTTCACCCCATACAGATACTGTGGAAGTGTACTTTTCTTCAAACAATGTATAATTATTTTTTTATTTGCGTTTTCCCCCAATTTGTGTACTTTCTTTGGTATATTTAAAACTGGTATTGTCTTGCAATTTGTATATTTGATATGTCATTCAAACAGCAATTGACGCTGTTTTGATAAGAAGATAAAACGTACAATTATTCGATTAACTGTACTTTTAAAATAAAAAATGGCGGCTTGATAATTTTTTTTTTTTAAAAATCTTAAAAAAAAAAAAAAAAAAACGTAATTAAGATTTTTTTCAGACTTATTTCGCCTCCCCACCCCCACTCCCCCACACACACTTGAGATGTTATTGAGTTAAGATAAAAACGCAAACTCGTATATGTGTGTGGTTTTTTTTTGTCATTGGCCTACGGTTTGTCTCATATCTTTTTTGTTGAATAATTCTCCAAACACTGTTATCAATGTAGATCAATGTGTGTGAATCACGCTTTTCAAATCAAGAAGACAAGCCTGACAGGAACGCCATGGTGTAACTGTGTACATGGCTTTTTTTTTTTTTTTTGAAATATATCATTTTGCATTTGTTGCCTATAAACGTTTTATATATTTGTTTAAAACCATATGTTAATTTATGATTCATTCTTTCACTACCACACCAAACAAAAACAACAGCAACAACATGACGATGATAATAATACATGTATTAATAAAAACTTGTATTCATTTTATCCGTGTAACTCTTTTCTCACAATTTCTTTCTCCCAAATCCTTTATACCGCCTTATAAATGACACATTCATGTCTTCTCCTATACAATATTTATCATTCTTCATAATAACCATGCTGGTGACGATGATATTAAAAAAAAGACGAAGAGTGGATAATAAGCCAAAATTATGACTTGTAACATGCGCATCTGAACAATTAAAAGCATGCACTATTGTTACGATTGCTAGTGCAGTAGACACAAGCCACTGGGTTATTGAGATGATACGTATAATGTGCCCAAAATAATACCAACCGTACAATATCGTCGTGTCGTCAACTTTACAAATTTCCTGCCAGAATATTATTTATTGGACAGTTATTACGACTTGTATCTGAACGGAGTGTTTTTAATGCATGCAACAATGTTGTCAGATGTCTGTCATAACTGAATACGATGTAATTTAAACTCAAAATCAGGGTGTAAAAATAGCATTCGATTAAACGATAATTTGTTCGAAAAGGGTATTACAGAGAAATCGGATCCACTCGTCTTTGGGCGACAGTTTATGAGTTATATTCTAAGAGACGCTTTTGTTAAAATGTTGTTATTTGATTGTAAATAGATTTTTTTTTTCATAAAAAATATTTAAATCCATAGATATTAAATAACCAGTAAATTTGTATTTGGTTATATTTCATTGTAATGTAATTACATGAATACAGTATGTTTTAACCAATTATCGGGTATTTTCGTGGGCGGGGGAATACGAAACTATCCGAATGCACACGGATGTAAATCATTGACCCAAGCATAAGTTATTTATTATAATTTAATGTATAGCCAATTAGTTTTCTCAATTTAGATATGAATCAATCTCACGCCAATTTTGTCCGCTTATTGCGCACGCATACGGGGCTGCACTTTTTGCATGCACGTGAGTTTGTTCAAATAACGTTTGTCCACATAAATGACATTTTAATGACTTTAGGTGCCTAACGTTATTTTCCCCACGTCTGTTCTTTCAGTCTTCTAAAGTCGCTGGTTAGGAACTGGAATTATTTTTGTCTATGAGCGAAATGTTGATTTTTTTCTGCGCTTTGGCTGTGAAACAACTGTGATCCTGCGACAGTTTTCCTTTATCCGAAAGTTGCGAGTTCAATGCCCACTTTGGGCAAGATTTTTTCATGACCTTCCCAGGCGCAAAGTACTGGTCCAACCGAGGAAGGATCAAGAGACACTAGCATACGTCAAACCTCGTTTGATATGGTTTGTTTTGACTGAATGACATAAAGTGCTGTGGAAGGCATATTTTTATGGAAGCATATATATAAATTATTGGAATGGCTTCGACTACTATATATGTGTGTCAAGAATCGCTGTGCCCCCTCCCCCCCCCCCACACACACACAAAGCGGGTGCATGGCGCTTTGCACAAGGTCCCGGTTTGTCATTGTCAACATGCATTCTAAATTGAGGATAGTAAGGCATGGCACGTGCGTTGGTCACGTGCATTGAGTTTGAAGTTGTATGTCAGGGTCACGGTGACTTTGGACAATAGAGAGATAGAATGTTGGATATACACTTATCAAACTTGGTGTGGATGTTAATGTTATGACCATTTTATGCTCCCAGATTTTGACTAAGTAGGTCAAAGTTCAAGGTAGTTTCACGTCACTCAAGAGTTCCGTTATTTCAGTACGCAGTTTGGACATGACCAGTAGAATACACTATTTGATAATGAGATTAGTTCATTATGAAGGTGATCTCAGTCTATATATTTGCAAACATTCATTTAATACTCTGCATTCATCTTGTCCACGTGAAGAAAGGTACGTTTGCAAAAAAAAAAAATTGTACTTTCATACACATTCCTGTTGTGTATGCTTTATAAATTTCTCGGACATGCAACCATGCAAGACCAAAGGTCAAGACAACACAGTGGTCAATTGATAGGGTTATTCACGTTATTTATTTCTGTGAAATTAATAGGTTATAGAGGCTTACTCGTAGTATTTAACAATGGCGGAATGTAGCAGAAGATGATCATATTCGCAAATACCAGCATGGCTGATATATTTATGTACACGGATGAGAAATGATACCCCAGATCTGCGACCGCGAGTATTATTTTACTTCACAGATGTCATATGTCTTACTTGTATATCAAAGGTTCGTGATATGTTTTGCTTTTTTTTTCTGGCGTGTCACGGATGATGACGCAAGCTAATACCAAATGGCTATTTGAACGATTTTCATTGGTAGAAATGTTTATACGCAGGGGGAAAGTTACGCGTCCTTACCAATTACAGTTTCTTTGATAATTTTATAGTTGTTTTATTTAAAAAAAAAATAAAACTCGTTGATGAACGTAGGGGCCTTTTTCATCTTCACAATCAAAAAGTATTTTATAGTCTGTCATGACTGAAGGACGGTTACATTTCGCTTCATTGCAATATTGCTAACTTCGCCAACTGCTTATATTACTTCCAGTATGAAACGTTGTTTCTAGATGATAATTCGTCATCATATAACCCTTCCTGTCATAAACATAATCCCCATCCATTTTTAAAAGATATTTATTGTTATCTTTGCTTGGCACGGCGTTTTTACTCCTCGCCCATCCAACACAATTATCGCGCTGTCGCATGTAACAACAACAACAACAACAACATACAACCAAAAACAAACATACAATCAAAGACAAACATGCAATTTAACAATTTAAAGCGATAGTTATCGTCTTACCCCTTTTATGTCTTTCCTAAATCTCGCATCAGGATTGGACTAAACGGTGTTTCGGGCATTTGGAGATATGGTGCTGCCTCACTGCTACATCATGTCTGATGCTACAGCCAGTCAAATTGTGCTGACACTGGGAAACCTAATCCTGGAACTACCATTGTATGTCGGGCTTCAGTCACCTAGGAAATTTACTAGAACCATTTTATCGACTTTGGTATGTCACGACCGGGGATCGAACTCACTACCAACCGGGTTATGGGTCGGACACTTTACCCATTGGCAGTGTATTTCGTATTTCTACTTGTACATAGAACATATGGAACAGAACACAACATGTAGTATATTTAGAGTTGAACAATGTACATCGTATCAACACATAATGGAAAAATGAATTACCACGTGCACTGCTTACATTACTGCATATATAGAAATAATAGTCGTGTGGTACTTAAAAATAATCGCGATAAAATAAAAGGTGAAATAAACGGTTCGATACAGGTGCAGAATGTTTTTTTTTTCAACGTGTACGATGTACATTGTCAAGTCTACAATAAGTAGAACATGTAACTTATAATCTGTTCAACTTATAATCTGTTCACAACAATAGTAGAAATGTAACTTATAATCTGTTCACGTAACTTATAATCTGTTCACATACAATAAGTAGAACATGTAACTTATAATCTGTTCACATACAATAAGTAGAACATGTAACTTATAATCTGTTCACATACAATAAGTAGAACATGTAACTTATAATCTGTTCACATACAATAAGTAGAACATGTAATTTATAATCTGTTCACATACAATAAGTAGAACATGTAATTTATAATCTGTTCACATACAATAAGTAGAACATGTAACTTATAATCTGTTCACATACAATAAGTAGAACATGTAACTTATAATCTGTTCACATACAATAAGTAGAACATGTAACTTATAATTTGTTCACATACAATAAGTAGAACATGTAACTTATAATCTGTTCACATACAATAAGTAGAACATGTAACTTATAATCTGTTCACATACAATAAGTAGAACATGTAACTTATAATCTGTTCACATACAATAAGTAGAACATGTAACTTATAATCTGTTCACATACAATAAGTAGAACATGTAACTTATAATCTGTTCACATACAATAAGTAGAACATGTAACTTATAATCTGTTCACATACAATAAGTAGAACATGTAACTTATAATCTGTTCACATACAATAAGTAGAACATGTAACTTATAATCTGTTCACATACAATAAGTAGAACATGTAACTTATAATCTGTTCACATACAATAAGTAGAACATGTAACTTATAATCTGTTCACATACAATTAGTAGAACATGTAACTTATAATCTGTTCACATACAATAAGTAGAACATGTAACTTATAATCTGTTCACGTAACTTATAATCTGTTCACATACAATAAGTTGAACATGTAATTTATAATCTGTTCACATACAATAAATAGAACATGTAATTTATAATCTGTTCACATACAATAAATAGAACATGTAACTTATAATCTGTTCACATACAATAAGTTGAACATGTAACTTATAATCTATTCACATACAATAAAGACATAGATCTCCTTATCGAACGACTAGTGTAGGTATAGGAATCAACACTACATGTATTCCAAAAGGTAAAACTATATATATTGTTAAACAAAATTGAATGTATCAATATATATATGTACTTGTTTACATATGTAAAAAATATAAAATAAAATTTTTATAGTATATCAAATAAAGTTAATAATTTATATAATTATATACAAGTATTATCATAGACTTTTCACCCACCGAAAGGCATTTATCATTTGTTCAACAAAATGATTTAATAAATTATTTATTACTTGCATGACATTCCTATGATATTTCTCTAATTTGATAAAAGTAGAATTATCTTTTGTTTGTAATACTGAATAAGAACTTATACATACTAGGTCTAACATATTAGAATTGCTTAACGATATTTCTCAAAACAAGGACATTCATGCATAGAGTGAAATCAATCTTTTTAATCTGATAAATTGTAGCACTGACAATGCCGTTCATTTCTTGTCACTCTATTTTGACCATATTTGCATGTTTATATTCTCAAACAATGACCAGAAATTCTTAAGTTAGAAACACAGTATCTAAGATGTCACAGTGATAAATAAAAAATTCTTATTCTCAAAGAAACATTTACAATGATTATATAGATCAACTGGTTTTCTTTCCCGAATCCAAATAATTTGCATACAGTTGTAAATTACTGATTTAAAAATGTTTAATAACAAATTGAAATCGCACGATTCCGGATTTTTTTTTCCATACAGATGACACAGCCGATATCAGTCGTATGAGCTTGGTCATATACAGGCATTGTAATCTACCCAGTACCCAGCATTGATATTGGGTAGCCGGTGGGGTTTTAAAGCTTATCAAATTCGAAGCACGCGGCGAAGTTCCACGGGGTGTGTTAATATTAAGAACTTGCTTTTACTCTAATTATATAATAATAATCAAAAATGATTTTTAATTTATTGAATTAATTATTTTTCATCAAAGAACTCGAGTATCGGATCAAGTATTTGATACCCTGACAATCAACCCAGTAGCCTTCATTACTACGAAATCATTTTGTACAAAACAAATATCTGACTTGCAATTACTGTATCGTTAAAGGAAATATCTGAATACATTCCATTCAATTGATTGTTTAAATATGCATACTCCAGTAAATGTTGTGTCAACTGTTCAAATATGATATCAGATCGACAGTCTCAAATATACCTGTATAGGAGTATGATCCAATGAAGTACTATCTCTATTTAACTCAGTACCAGTGCACAATTTGGTACCGTCGAACCCACGACCTTTTTGTGGCGAAAACTTTAACCCCTCCGATAGTTTTGGATGTGTAGAAAAGAGCATTCGACACGTAAATTATCAATTGTACCATGCAAATATGTAGTTTTGAAACTTTAAATGTTAATACACACGCACATTAGCGCGCGTGTAAAAATTAAGAAAGTATAATTTAAGTTTCATAAAGGTATGTTATAGTCTAAAGTATTTATATGCACAATTTTAGAAAAATTCTGTCTACTAGAAAACAACAACAACAACAACAACAACAACAACAACAACAACAACAACAACAACAAACGCCCCCCCCCCCCAAAAAAAAACAACAACAAAAAAAAAAAAAAAAACAAACGCTGAAACGCCTTTAAATAATTCAACCTACGTAGTACGTCCATGTTTTTGTCTATGCGCTATGGAACAGTATACGTGCCTCATTTTTCCATTCGAACAAAGGCACGCGACACGAGCTCAATCTCAGATCCGGTATCTGCATACTTTTAGAAGTGGTAAAAGTTCGAACATCAGTGTATATGGAAATCAATAAACTTAAAAAGGCATTTGTTTCCCATACACGGCAGTCAATATGTCAAATAACATCATTTACATTATTTTTTAAACTTTTCATCATGAATTTTTATCTCATTATGTTATGCATAAATTTATAAATAATGATTGTTGGTCTTTAAAAAAATGAATTTCAGCTTTTGATGAATATCTTCCGAGAAGGATGAAAAAGCTTTAAAGGGGATGAGATAAATGAATAATATCCTGGATCCTCATATCATCGTTTCTTTCCTGGATAATGTAAATATGCACATAATGATGTTGTGTCAGGGGAAATGGCTTCGACACGCTGAGAACATCAGTATAAATAGGTCATACAAGTCCTGGTTCTACTATGTGAAAGACAAACAGCTTAGTTGTAATTTAAATGCACAGCTGAATTTAAGTAATACTGTGTTTAAGAGTACCATTGTTAAGCAAGTACATGAAAAAAATGATATGTTTACATAATGATGATTGGTTTGAACGAATAAAAAATATCCCAAGGTGTATCTGGTAGGGGGAGAAACAAACTTAGAAATTATTGTAAATTTAAAACGGAGTATAAACCAGAATACTATTGTAAAATAATCATGGTGCCGAAGCATAGGTCTGCATTAAGCAAATTTAGATGTGGCGTAGCTCCGATTAAAATTGAAACGGGACGGTATTAAAATCTTGATGAAAGTGAACGGTTATGTCCGTTTTGTACATTTGAAGCAGTCAGTGAAATACACGTATTATTACATTGTAACGTGTATGCCAATTTACGTATCCCTTTAACAGAAACAGCTAGCTCTATCAATCCATCATACATTGCCTGATACGGATAACTGTACTGTCATTTCTTCTTTCTGATGAAACTCTGAGATTAAGTGCCAAAACCTGTAACCGTATTCTTAATACCAGAATGTTTTATATATGTAAGTAATGTTTTCTTTTTCTTTTAATTCAGCGCTGTTTTGCCCTTAAACTAGAGGCAAATGCTAATCAGTTCATTTACTGTCTTACATAAATGATAATCGCTTTTTTACACGCATTTTTTTTTTTCACAAAGTGCGTGACACTTTCAGTTTCTTATCTAATTATAATATTCAGTAGTTTTTATACAAAATTAGCATCTGTTTCTAGTTTCGTATCATGTATATATGTAAAAAGATATTACTTGTCTCTTATAACTCAAGTTTGAGTGGCTTTGTGCATTTTTAATTGTTCATTATGTATGCTCATATGTATTGTGCGTACAAGATGAGACATTAATAAACAATAAAATCTAAAATATATCCCGATTGCATCCAGTATCAATGCCATGTTACGCTTATTTCTGTATACTGCTACTGTTTAAGTATACAATGTCTCAATAATCAATAATTTACCAATTTATTCACCTTTATCTTCATTTGTCAATGAAAGTAATTATTTTGATTACTTTACATAAACATACAATGTATGTAAAGGCTGAAATACAGACTGGAATACAGAGAGACCACTGTCTTGTTATAAACATTAGATCTGCGTATTTTGCCTTATAAATTCTGAAAATATCGTTTTTGTTCATAAGCAATATATAAATATATTATATCAAAGAAAATTAACAGTTTTATGAGCATCTGATATTTTCTGGATGGAATATTTTTTTTTTAAAATTTTCCTTTTAAAAAATTAATTTTTTAATTCCGTTTTTTTTTTTTTTTTTTGGGCATATATGGACCCTTCCCGAGAGATGACCACCAGGGCTGTCTGATCAGGGTCTTGAGTCAGAATCTTCTGCACGGCAAAGAAAAAAATATTACCATTTAAAGTTAAGTAAATTAATATTCATTGAAACAGATTTGTGCATCAATATCATGAGGTAGAGAGAGAGAGAGAGAGAGAGAGAGAGAGAGAGAGAGAGAGAGGGGGAATGGGGGTGGGGGGAGAGAGCCGCAAGTAACGGAACATCCATATAAAAAAAAGATCAACATACACACATTTCCATGCATATATTCACCTATTTAATAATATGTTCCTATTAGATGAGATCATACAAACTACGAGATGGATACTAATTTCTTATTCGATGTCATTTGTATGCCCTCAGATTTTATCGTTTTCTTATTAATATGGACAAGACCTCTATATTAGAATATCTCCTGATATGGGTGAAAAATAAAGCGTCTTTCAGCCTGCTGTACGCGTGCCGGGGTTTGTTCAAATCTACTTAAAAGGCTATTAAGTGTAAAAAGGTCGCGCGACAAAACGGAAATCCCCACTGCGCATGAGTGAGTGATGATTGAATTAGCGCTCAACAACCGATAACGTTGATACCCAGAGCCGGTCCCTCTTTGATGTGACCTCGTCTTTTAACATATGCGGACAATGAGGTATTGAATATTCACGCCAAATCCGTTTACATGTAGAATACAGCTTTAATTATGGGCGAAATATTTCAATATTTGGTCTTCCGCAGTTACTCCCTGTAAATCTACCTTGTTTGCCACCGCGCCCTTTTAGATGAGGTTGATTAGATAACGTTTGTAGTTCAACCGCGAAACCACTAATTCAATTAAAGTCAATTTCTATGTTAGTTTTGAACGTGCTGTATTTCCTGATGGTAATCATTCATCTTGCCATACTTTCATGTTCTTAGCTGCTATATCTGAAGAATTATGCTATTGAGTAGAGGAACGAGCGAGTGTTTGTGTGTATTAGCCCGGGTTTGACGTCCCTCCAACAGTATTTTATTCCTTTGGGGAATTTGTCTACGTGAGATATCACGCCGTAGACAGATGACATCACAATCAGGCGTGGATACATGTGCGTATGAATCTAGTGGTATGTATATACGTAGCAGAAGAAGAAGAAGACAGTTTGCTTAATACTTTTATTTGTAAGTGAAAGAGCGCTATTTACATTAGCAGATGCGATGTATTAAACTACTAGTTTTAAGTAAGAAATACAGTAATTCAGCCGGACATTACTGTTTATTCAACAGATACAAAACACATTGCCATGTTTTAAAAACCCCAACACAAAGTTATCAAATAACTATTTGTAGGTAGATTTAGTTTCTATGAAAAATAGTTCTGTCTTATCCATGTCGCCACATCGTCTGCCTGGCGCGTGCCTTCCACAGGACAGCTACTGAAACAAGCGTCCCGCGTGAGGTTTACCGTCAGTTCTCACTGTCAAATCTCGCAATATACGAGAACCTTGATAAATATTCACTGTCATATATACAGTTGCTATTATACAGTTCGTCTGACGTTCGCTAATGGCCAAATAATAACTCGGGCATGCGTACTTCTTTCTGTGCAACAACTGAACTGATTTATTTACAGCGACGCTCCTAAAGTCCCGCGCTCGTTTTTGTCGTCTGCCCATCACGAGGTAAAGTGCACTGTCAATGTGCACGTGATTTGTGCACGCATGCATTGCGGTATCATCGACTTGCTGATAAAGAATAATAATACTTCAACACTCTGCAAAGTATTCGAAAGACATTTTCTCTAAAATCAGGGCCGTCAGCTTAGTTCATTAATTATGATTTTAATGAAAGGATGCTTCCCGTAATGATATGCATTTTTTTTTCTGCAGTGGCGTCATCATACCTGCACTAGATATTCTATGCCTTATTTTGAATTAAAAACTTCGAAATCAAACTTCATTCAATTTTGATTAAAAAATGACGTTTAAACGAGTCGACATATTTCATAAAAAAGAAAAGAAAAGCAAATCAGTGGTTAGAATAGAGCAGAAACCTGAGTCAATAATTAGACTGGTTTTAAAGATAATTTATTTCAATAAATCAAATAGCGATGTCGGAATACATGTATGATATAGCACTTTTTTTAATTTAACATGATTTTAATAAAAACACAATTTTTGTTTCTTTTTGAAGTATTTGGAATGTTCATTCACAGAAACAACTTGTCGCCTTTTTTCCCATTGTTTTGCCGAATGTAATTTTTAAGATACCTTAAACTTAACAGCAAGTTTTGTGAAATATTTGCAAAATATATTATTAGAATATAGCTTCAACATGTTCATAGCCACATACTGAAATTCGCATATAACATTTGAACTTGTGGAGATCTAATTATATAAGCGAAATATAAAAATATAGCCAAACCGTTAATTGTTCTTGCTGATGAGGTTGACATTAAAGATTCAAATATTTCTTTTATTTCTCTTTTTTATATATCAAGATTTAAGATTTCAAGCTTTCTTAATTAGGCCAGTGACAATACTGTGGTAAAAACAACAACAACAACAACAACAACAACAACAACCCCCCCCAAAAAACAACAACAACAAGAAAAACAAACCTTTTTTTCTTCAAATTCCCTTTATATATATCAGAAGAAAGAGGAACTGATTTTCTATCACAATCATCGAATAATTTTGATAAATCCTCTAACGTGTCTTCCAGTTTCTATAAAAAGTTTATGTTAGGAAATTCTTTACTTTGCCAGTTTAACTTTATATACATAAAAATTATGCTTTTAAGATATAACTCAACTTTAAGCTCATTTTAAAATTAAAATTAAACTTAAACTTAAATTTTCTTGATGTGTTTATCGGTATAATATCTAAAAAAAAAAAAAAATATGTTAACTAACAGAGTTATTGTCAGTATTAATATTTTTGTCTCGTATTTCATAATTACGATTTTTTCCTCAAATCGCTATCGGGAATCGCCCCAGTTCGCCGTAAAGTTCATCAAGATTTGTACTTATAAACACATAAAGATTATTATCCCAATCGTGCCCCCCCCACCCCCCAACTGAACCACCCGCATAACCACCTGACCAGCCTTGTCTTATACCCCCCTGCTGTTAATGTGTAGGTAATCCGAATTGGCAGTCATCCATGACTGTGTGATAAGCATGAGTTTAGGGTACTGCGGACACGTTCACTGATTGTGAGATATTTACATGTCGTCTGCCGAGCGATCTAACAATTGGGAAAAATAGGCAATTAACAATTAATTACTTAGACTAAATCTACTTAACGAAATTTTAATTCACTTTTCTCTACATGTGTATATTTTTTGTTGTTGTTTTGTTTTTTCTTTTGCTGTAGCAAAAAAAATCTTAGTATTCTGCAGAGTAGCCATGCAAATTAAACTTAATCAGAAATGGGTTGTGTTTTTAAATGTCATCAGCTTTACTATTTTTACATAACTTTGTAAATATTACTTTATGAAACTAACTCCTCTAAATATTTTTTCCTGAAAGGAATAATACAAACAGTAGGCCGATTCATCATCATGTTCACTTTTTTAAGATTAACAAATGCAATAATCTGCATGTACGCGTATATGTATTCATGATGTCTTAATATAGACACCCTGGTGTATTTTAAATTTATATATAAAAAAAATGAATAAGAAATTAAAGAATCTGAAAATTTCATTCTGCCATATTTTAGGACAATATATATTTTGGGACAATATATATGTAGATTATGCATGATCACTAATTCAAATTAAATCCAGGTAATCAGTCATTGAGCAATGTTACTGGTAAGTCGATGAGTACGAAATACTAATACACAGAAAACACAATTTATGTGCGATATAAAACGGATATTAAAGATTTTATATTAAATATCAACATCTTTTATTACTGAATATTGTTTGTTTTGCCACTGATTTAACATTTAGAAAAAATAAAATTGCAAAAATTCGACACGCAGAAGGGGCCCAAAACCTTCTGCAACCGTCCGACCCTAAAACGTGCGTTTTTATCTGGGAATTCTATGTGTAGAGGCTGCTTTCATATCGACAATTAGACAGTCAAAATTACCAAGTTCGAACCAAATACAGCATATACCCGGTATTCCCATCCACATATTTGACAAAATATGTTTAACGTGTTTTTTCCCTCATACTTAATTAAAACTGTCTTTTACACTGTTGAGTCTAAAACAGATGATTATTCAAAGCATTCACAGTGTACGCAAGTCACTGTTTTGGGGGGTGGGGAGAGGGGTTCCCAAAAAGCACGTATTAATTTTTAATGCCAGTTTACGGTTGAAAATGTACGAGAAACATATATTTTTTACCATATCTCCCAATGCTGGAGTAAATGCCCTTTCAGTAATATCAGTGTCCCAGTCTGTATACCCCCCACCCACTACCGTCATTTTTTTAATACAACTGTAGTTAAATAGTATAACATGGCTTTGCGAAGGTAAAATATATCGGCTGTTATCTATATTATATCGCTCAAGGCTCAGTCCCACTTAGCATTTTTTGCCTCGGGGATGTACTCCCGATGGAAAATGATGAGCCTCGCGAGGCGTCAGGAAAAGTTTCCCCTGTGTCTCGCGGAAGCTTCGAAAGCGTCGCGAACCATGTGGAGTAATCGTGAGAACTTCGTTGCTTGCATTGAATTTTTTCCCTATATGTTCTCGAAGTTTTATCGGGGAAAACAGGCAGGGGAAACATACGCATAGCTTCCCGGAAGCTCCCGGGAAGCATTATTATATTTTTTCCTCCGAGGAATCCCCTAGGCTTCGGTGATGTCTCAAAGATTCGGCGACCTTTCTGTGACACATTCCAGATCTTGTGATAGAATCTCAAAAATATCGCAAAAAAATTCGACAAGCGCATTCTAAAATGTGTTGCTTTTTTGGTCAACCTTAGACTAAGGGTAGACTTTTGGGGGTCAAAAACGCCATGGGACATCATCATGAACCCCCCAAAGTCCACCTTGGTTTTGTCTCTTAATTCCATCACCAATTCTCATAATCTCCATAATCTTCCCCGAGACACATAGGATGGTTCGATACAACGATACATCCCCTAATCTGCGGAATATTCCCCCGATGATGTTTCAAATTCGGTGAAGCTCCGGGGCACCTTCCCCGATCATCGGAGAAATTTCCCGAGCATCGGAAGCCATCCCCGATAATACAAGGCCATTCGTAACATTGCCGATCCAAACATTAGTGAACGTTTCAACGGACCAATCCCGAAGCTTCTCATGGGACTCCTCTTTTTGGCTCAAACATTTGATGCAATTGGGAGAAAATTTGTGTATTTCCACATCGCCGATGATTATTCTCCATGGGGACCTAGGCACTAGATATATGGTGTTCAAGTTAAAAAAAACCCCCAAACTTCACTTTCATCCCTAGATACCTTTCAGAATGCATCTCCGCAACACATCTCCATAACACTAAAAAAAAAATTTCCGGACCCTCCTAGCACTCACATCACATTAAGATTTTGCCCCCCACCCCCAGCGGAATCCGGGCCTGCCGTAGTACCCAAAGACATTGGGGCCATGTACATAAATATATAATTATACTGATTGGTTACTTAGCGGTAATTAATTTATATCTTAATTAAGAAATAATGTTCCCCTGAAAGTCTCCCCTAATGCATATTTACATTTTTTAGTTCTTTGTTGATTTTAAACGATTTCTACTAAAAGTTAACTCAGTATAGTATATATACATGTACTATCAATATAGTATTCACATCATTGACGTAACCACAAAGAGGGAGGAACGTCAAAATTTGTAAAATGTATCAAAATCGCATCAACACATTGATAGTCTGTTACTGTACATAGGAAGAAAGCAACCTTTTGTATTCAGTGCATTGCTTAATTAATATAATTTTGAAAACTAAAGAGCTCCAGATATGCATGTACATCAAAAGGCACCAGTTTGCTCACCTGCGCCCCCACCATACAAACGGCAAAGAATTTAGTCCTCTTTTCCTCGTATTCAAGGACGAAAACTATAAATATGCAAACCGCTGATGCAATATGAAAATATTTTGTATGTTGTTGATTTATCACTCTGAAGAGTGTTTTGAAAAAAAAAATCCATAGAAATGCATAAAATTTTCAGCAGATTTTTATTAGCATAAAAAACAAATTACTTGTTTCCGTTTAACCGACCGACCCTATTTTTCTTCAAACCACTCTTTCGAAAGAAAAAATAAAAATAAATAAATAAAATAAAATAAATAAAACCTTACCGACCCATTTTTTTTCAGATGTTATTGGAAACAAACAACTTTTTTGTCCTTATTTTGAAGTTAAAAGAGCGGATAATTGTTTATCAATATACAAGATACCGGATGAGAAGAACTGTTATCCACCCTCTGGACCTATATTTCAACCATATTGGAAGTACATCATGGTCATGAATTTTATATATAATTCATCTTATAGTAATAGCTGACATAAATGTTTGATGAACATAGTTCTATATGAGAGAGAAGGGAAATTAAAGAGTGCAGGAGTAATTTATGAAATGTATTAAGGAGCATCTGAATTAAAATCAATACGATAATCATGTTCATAATACGTATTTCATAAATACACACGTATCAAAATATATCGACAATACGATATTCATAAATGCATACACATATTAAAATATATCGACAATACGATATTCATAAATGCATTCACGTATTAAAATATATCGACAATACGATTTTCATAAATACACACACGTATTAAAATATATCGACAATACGATATTCATAAATGCATACACGTATTAAAATATATCTACAATACGATATTTATAAATGCACACACGTATTAAAATATATCGACAATACGATATTCATAAATGCACACACGTACGAAAATATATCGACAATACGATATTCATAAATGCATACACGTATTAAAATATATCGACAATACGATATTCATAAATGCACACACGCATGAAAATATATCGACAATACGATATCTATAGACATGTACATATAACGTATCATATTGACAAAACGATATCTTTAGATACACACATGTATAACATAACATACCGACAATATGATATTTATAGATATACATATGTATAACATATCATACCGACAGTACGTTATTTATAGATACACATATCATATGTATAACATATCGGCAATACGATATCCATAGACGCGTACATATAATATATCATATCGACAATACGATATTCATAAGTACACATATGTATAACAGATCATATCGACAAAACGATATTCATAAGTACACATATGTATAACATATCATATCGACAATACGATATTCATAAGTACACATATGTATAACAGATCATATCGACAAAACGATATCAATAAATACGCAAACGTATAACTTATCATATCGACATTGCGATATTCATTTATACATTTACGCATAAAATAACACATCGCCAATACGATATTCCTATATATACACACAAAATATCAGATCGCCAGAACGATGAGTTCTAGTTGCATGTAAGTTTCATTATAATCATATGTTTTCATTATTTAAATTAATACCTGCATACAATGCTTATTTATCGCCTTGTTTCACATATTTTTGCATCATCATCGACAATCATCCAATGCAGTGACCGCATACAGTATACTGCACAGAGATAGCTACATAACGCTTTCGTATTTACACTACGACTCACGTTTTAACTTTTTACCATTATCTTTATTTACAAACCGGATAGACATAAAATTACTCAATATGCCTATTAATAACAAAATAAACGGGAAAACTCACATGAATAGATGGTAGTTATTACAAACGCCTAAAATTGTCAAGCATCCTTTTTAAGCTTGTTCACAAAATTCAATCAATAAAATGATGATATATATCTATTCGGGACTGATAGCATTTTCTGTTTTAAATCTTTGATTAGTCTGTTAAATAAGCCAAAAGTTGAGTTTGATGGATACGCCGAAAAATATCAGTTCCATACATTTACACTAGAAAGACCTTCGAAAATTTTCGACCGAACACTCAACAGTTCAACTTTCGTTTCGAAATACAGAAAATAAATGAATAGACGTACTTACAGTGTGGTATATTAAAGGTAAAAATAAGAGGAAGAAAATATACACGGTCGATCTATTTAAACAAAATAAATGCTGATACTGGATCGCATGTTCTTTCACAAGTGATGATAAAAATATTTTCACGAAACAAATAGAAAACTAGCTTATCATATTTTGAGCCCGGCTTTCATAGTCAACGCCACGTTATCTTGGAGTCATCGCCATAAGACTGAACACATTTCTCTTTTTTACGGGGTAAAATATGATTCATAATTATTGAGAATCTCGGGGTTTTAACCAAAAGCATGCGGTAAAATATCTTGTTCAATGAATATCATCAGACATGATGTCCGAAGTAAGCATCTACTATATTTTTAAACGACAAAAATGCCAAACAAGTTTCACAAGCCTATGTGCTTATACCGAATTTAGTAAATAAATAAATAAATATTTAGTACGCGTAAGTTTTTTTTATTTTTTAAAAAGTGAAGAATTGTTGCCTGGCATGCTTGTGTGTTGGTATTTTTGTGGTGTCGTAAATTGTACTGGTCTGATCTTCACTTCTGACATCTCGCCAAATCTCGTGACTTTGAATATCAAATGAGAATTGATAACATAATAACAATGGCCGACCATTTTTCTATCAGCAGACGATTTCCGGAAGCTGATCACCTGGACAAATACTAGATCACGTGATCATAATTCAATTTCATTTACTTCGACAAGACGTCAAATTGAACACCCATACATAATGATGAAACGTGAATTACAGAATAATTTATGTCAAATGCCTTGAATAACCATC
Source organism: Solen grandis (assembly GCA_021229015.1). Classification (NCBI taxonomy): domain Eukaryota; kingdom Metazoa; phylum Mollusca; class Bivalvia; order Adapedonta; family Solenidae; genus Solen; species Solen grandis. The sequence goes on along the minus strand of CM037781.1, from coordinate 40,230,609 downwards.
GAGAGCACTCCGTTTGAGTGACGGTTGAAGTGTTTCAGAAAATAAGATAAAGCTTGTAGCACCGTTGTATTTATGGTATGGTACAAATACAAGAAGGGGCGGGCCCTTGAATGAACAATAGCACCCTCTCGTGCAGGGCTTTCCCTAACGGACCTGGGACAATGGAGAGTGACCTTGATTCGAGGGTGCATCGTCTCTCTCACGTACCGAGTGGTACCGTATTTAGTAATTAGTAATAACGTTACAGATAATTTGTTGCACTTTTTTGGCGGCGTATGCCTTTAACCCAACTTTCAGTTGAACAGATCAAACGGATAATTAAAACAGGAGATTTTTAGTACTGAATAACTTAACAGCATCATATTTCCTTAATTAGCTACCAGTATATATGGTTATGAAACTGAACAAATAAAGGTACGTGACTATTTCAGGAATTTGTATTCACGTTATATTCCCATATGCAGTGTTGTGAACGAGCAGATCGATACATATAGGATCTGACATGAATTGTTATTTCATATCAAATTTTACTGAACGAGTTCATAAAAATGATAAAAAGCGAGCCTCTAACGAGCTTAGTAACATTTTCACGAACGCTAAGCAAATGGCATATTCTTTTTATCATATAACCTATACTGACAGGAAATCAATCGTGATTATAACAACAAAAAAACAAAACAAAAAAAAAACAACATGAATGAACGGACTGTTAACGAATTACTATTTGTATTCTAGCACCAAGAAAAAGTTTCAAATAATAGCTCAAAATAACGATTTAACACACACATGTATATTTCTCATACATTTTCAACATCATATGAATAATGCATTTTTTTAATCAAAATTAGTTGCTTCAATTACATTAAATCCTCTTCGAGTTCAACAAACTAAGTATATACACGTATATATAGAATACACGCGCGTGACGCGGAGTGATGTAATTCGGCCTAAAAGTTATATGTAACGTGTTAGATATAAGAAAATATTTAATGGTTGTACGAAACCGGAAACAGCTGTTTAAGCATAATGTTATATGATAAATGTCTATCAAAGATGCAAAATTAAAAATAATAGTAAGTATAAGTTCATACACGAATTGTAGTTGTTGTTTTTTTTTTAATCTGGCAGCAAGATGTGCGGTTACAACATTGGATGTTTATCGAGAATGAAGTCAAATTATTTGTTCCAATTACTCGATAAGTCTTTTTGATGTAATGGTTTATATATATTATTCATAGGAACTTGGGGCTCCACACAGGGTAAAATTTAGGACGAACTTAGTAACAATGTGTAAAGCGTCTCAGAAAAGCATTAAATAAAACGAAAAATCGTTAGAGAGCGCAACTCGTGGAAATGTTTATTTTCCTCCTCACTCGATGAAATAAAAATGATATTCCATTGAAACCAACAATTATCATTCCACCAGCGCCCTTTGTGTCTTTCAACTAGAAATAGTTCTTGTTTTTCTTTACCATTACTTTATTTAAAATAGATATACAGGGCGTCTTTATCGCCATGAAAAAGATAACATCATAGTTTTCATTATCAACTTGATCATGTCTCAAAGTATTTTAATATGATAAATTATGTTAACAAGATTATACACTTTGTACAACTCTTAATAAAATTTCTGTTCTGTTCATGAAATGTTTTTATAATTCTCTTTATGAGTACAAATATTAGTAAAACCTTTAAAAAATGTCACAATGTAAAAATAAAAACAGAACAAATAATGAAATAGCTTACAGCACAGTGTATAATACAAGGGATATTCATGTGGTTTCAGAAGAATTAATGTAAAACAATGCAAACATATTATTTTCTGGCATGTTAGTCTCTATTATATACCGTATTTACATGTCTTATATTTCCTACATTGATTGTATCTTGCTCATACAACATTATATAAACGAACCGTATTGCAATATGAACTTCAACAGATGTTGGCAAGTATACAATAAATGGTTGCTAATATAACATGTAACAAATGCACATGTGTACTCACACATGTACACTCTGACACCCATACACAGATTGTATATACAAAATTACAACACTTTATAAAGACCTCTCTGGAAAAACGAAAATAAGTTAACTTTTTTTTTTATTTTTCTTATCATAATCACATTGCTAGGGACTAGAGACCTGTTGTATACCACATACTAAACATTAATTTAAATTAATGCCTTCGCGACGAATCCTGGGTTGAACCATTCTTTTGAGTTTTGGAAGGTCATCAAAGATTTTTGCCCCCCCCCCCCCCCCCAACGCCCATTAAATTTCATACTGTTAAAATTCCACCATGACACTGAGAGCTAAGTAAATACATGCACTTAAGTTAGGTAAATCCCTGTGTTGGTTCCACGAAATATCAAAGTACAGTGCATAAATTATTACCTTAAATTACTAAAAATATTTGTTAAGAAATAAAGTGGTTATAAATTTCCTTTAGAGGAGAAAGATTGATGATATTCCTCCCCAGATATTTAAATATTACTGAACTTTTTTTTTAATTAGTTTTCCGTAAATATTTGTAAATCTTCATTATTTTACCTGCCTACAGGCCTTTTATTCAACCAATCAGCCCAGTTACGACTTAAAAAAAAAAAACAAAAAAAAAAAACACAAAAAAACAAAAAACAGATCGAAACCTGACTCCCAGGTAAAACTCATTAGCATACGGTTGAAGAATATGACGTCATCATGAAACTGACACCGGTTTGTTGTTTTATCTCCGACACCTAAACCGTCAACATTGTCATTTTGTTTACAAGGCAACATGTGTGTATTGACGTTAGTGGGACAAAGTTTCATTTGATGTCTATATACATCTTTTGAGAATTTTCGTATAGCTTCCTGTGTATTTGAATTAAAAATGCCGGATATCAAACGTCCAAAAATAAATAAATAAATAAAAAAAGAAGAAATTTAGATCTGGCTGATGTTGGAATTCGACCCTGGAGGCTATAATGAATGATGTTTAAAATCACAAAAACATTAAAATATAGCGAAAAGTATAATATATTAGACAACAAATAGTAACGGTTTAATGAGTTTTATCACCTTTTATTTAAATTAATTTTGAATCGCTATGCAAAGTTTGGCGACTAAAAAATTACTATATATATATATTAATTCACCAAAACTTGGTCAAACTATTCTATTTATTATACTTAACCAGAACTGAGAAGCAGAGACAAGCTTGTATCTTTATTTATTTATCATTTTTTTAATCATATTTTTTACATGCTCATGTGTAGCTCAAAATATTTATTAACAATTTTTATCAACATATTGAATCGTTAAAAGCACACTGTAACTTACTGTAAAATTAAAACAAATGTAATGTAAAATATATGAAGCAAGTACGTAAAACCAAACGGTATTACATGACCTTAAAAATTCTTAAATACATATGCATTTAAAAAAACAACAAAAACTTATTTTTTTTCTTTTTAAATCTGATAAAAAATAATGGTTAGAGAGAAAAATAGAAAGAAAAAAAAAACCCTGATGAGAATCGAACCCACAACCATCAGTTCAAAAGCAGTTGACAGTAATATGGATGTTTTTAAATTGGAGGTATTCATTAGAGTTCCGGAACCTTAAATCCTACAATAGCAGATACGTATGTCTTTTTCAAACATTTTCAGATGTGCGGTATATTTTAGTTAATAATGCTTGTTACACAACCATAATCATAGAATATGGTGTTAAGATGTTCCGTTGTTGTTGTTTTCCTCAACGATTAACAAAATTTGACGTTGGAAAACGTGTACACAGTAAATAATAATAATAATTATAAACAGATATATAGTCTTAAACTTAAATAAGTCTTAAGGACGTTTCAGCGGGTTACAGCTGATTTTGATTTTGGTAAAAAATATTTTTTTTGAATTTCTGATTTATATTAAGTAGAATGATAGAAGAAAATCAAAGTTTTAAGATACATGTGTTAAGAGTACCATTAAAAGTATATTTGCCAAATTTTGAAGGTACAAAAAGTAACATTTTAGTGTTTTTATGCAAATTTGGCTAACATTTCACTAAAAAGGCAGGTTTTAGTTAAAAAAAAAAACAACATAGTGAAGTATGTCTTTTTAACATTTTCAGAAAGCATTTATATCAAAGGACTGACTCTTAAAAAAAAAAGGAAATCTGTCCGTTTAATTTTTTTTATTTAGAAAAATATATATATAAATTCATAGTTTTGGGATAGTTTTTGCATGCATTTTGGTCCGGGCACAAATGCAATTAAGTGCCCGTTTTGTATTTTCAATGCATATTTGACAGCATTTTTATCTGTAACTTATTAAATACATTATAAGTTACAAATGGTGATAAAAATATTTTAAAAATATCATATTAATATGCTGTTACAGTATTTAGAATCGAAATCTTTCTTATTTTATAACACCATGTTTTTAAACAAATTTTAGCAAATAGTGATGCTCTACCATAAGCTTAATCTCTAAAACAAGCATGGTGACCCCCTATTTTTATTTTATATATCTTTTAGTTAAAGTCTAAAGTACTTATATGCAAGTCTTTAGAAAAATCTGTCCGTTAGAAAAAACCCGCTCTAATGCCTTTAACATCACTTTTACAGCCCTTGCACATAGTTATGTCATGATTTTATGGGATACATAATCTGTCTTAGATATTTTTTTCTGTATACATAATATACTTATATATTTACTGTCCGTTTAGCGCAGCAAAATACAGACACCACCATCGCTCACAACCAACAATATTAAATAAATAAAAACAAATTCATATAAATAAATATAAAGAAATAGAATAAATGAATAAAAACGGTGACAAATCATCAAAAGAAAAAAACACAAGATTTTATGTAAAGATTTTCTCTTCAAAGACTGCGTTCAGATCGATCTTCGATCTTCCCCGGGAATCCCCAACAAGGCGTGAAAACCACTGATTTATCATATAACTTCCTGCTTAGCACTTAATGTTGTTAAACAAACAAAGTAGCGAATAAGGAACTTCTCCCATACAGTATTGCTATGACAACATGGTGTGGTGACCATCCAATGGTCGCTCTTGTCTGCAACAGGGTGTGGTTCCTACAGAGACGTTTGAACATATGGTTTATACAGGTAAGGTAAAGGTGTTGGATCCAGGGAGACAATCCAGTACACTTTTATGGTGACCTACTGGGGTACCTTAAAATTATCACCGTTTACTTCCGTTGCGGGCACATTGAAGTTCTTAACTGGGCTAACCAAGACATAGATAAATTTTGGAGTTCTAACTCGTTAAAAAAAGTGTAATTTTAGTAGGGTATTTCATTCCGAAATCGAAGAACCTCTTAATTTTGAATTATGGTTTGTTAATTTGAAATTATAGTCTAGGTGACTTAAAGGCCAGATAGGCCGATTATAACATGTAGACACATTACTGTGGAAATTACCAACCTAAATTCACAGGTCATTTTAATAGATAATTAAATTTAAAGTGTTGATATTATAGAACAACAGTTTCTTTAGTATATATTCCCCTCCAAAAAGAAATTATCTGCAAAGCTTGCATATTCTGTCTAATAAAATACTTTAATCCTTTTACATTTTGGTATTTCATGCTGACCCTGAGATAAGCAAGAAAACTACTTCTGTAAATAATAATAATAATAATAATAATGATGATAAAATTATTAAATCTATCACCATTATTAGTAGGTGTAGGTCTATGTGCTGTTTTATTGCCCACTCATTCGCACATAGCATTCATCTTTATTCATTTTACCTTATTTTGAATTAAGTAGACAGAACACATCCGTTTTATATTTATACATATTTCAAGGTCATACTTTATTGGACTGTCCTCTATGTCGAAAACTACGTGAAAAAGATTCCTCATTATAATTTTAGATTGGGTCGGTCAATGGCATAAAATCCAATGCATTCATATGGCCCATGAAATGTACAAACACAATATTTCACCTTTTCAGTATAAAAGCAGACGTCACAACCGTACCTGAATATGATGATTGAAACGCTTGCTTTTTTCTTGACACCTCTACAAATCGCCTTTTGATATGACGTCCACATCGCCTGGATGACACAGATTGGGACATGTTTATTTAGCGGAACACAATACCTAGTGTCGCTATCACTTTTTTTCCCAGAAAACACGTACAAGGTCGCTTAATGTCTAGCGATGGCACCGTTTTGTGTGTTTTGCTGTGACAGCATAGGTTTTATGAAAAAAAGCGTTTAGCCATTTCAGAAAGGATAACAACTATTTGACTAATTGCTGCTACAGAATTGACTTTTATTGATAGCTGAATCCATCCATAACATTAAAACCGGATGGTGCGATTGTTAATTACAAATAACATTAGGCTTCGTTAAAAATACGAAAGCTGTTGCAAGTTAATATCATTTTTTCCCCTCTTTCATTTTCCATTACTTCAAGTTTCTCTTTCTTGTCCTGGTAACTGCTTGACTTAAAATGTATTTTCTCTCTTTTCCCTTATTTCATAAATTCTGCATTTATAAAACTAGACATAACTGAAAGGACTGATATAGCTTACGCTTCATATCCAGGTGTCTTTTGGTTGTCTACGGTATTTCATACATATTGTTATATTTTACTCAAAATTAATGTCAGGGATAAATTTATTTTTCATTTTAATAAATTTCCAATCAGTGTATGTTTGATTTAGCAGTATTTGCTGTAAATTCTTAAAATCGTATGAAATGAATTAATTCTGGGGTACTGTGGTTAACATGTACTCGTATATCAAAACACAACTCATCTCGTCGAAGCCTTATAATAATTTTTTAATCCGTCATGAAACAGAACTGAAAAAAAAATGTAACATTATGAAATTATAATTATATGGTTATTGCAACATTATAGTATCCAAATTTGAGAAGGTAAAAGATACAACTTTGTCCAACAACAGACTAGAACCAAGAAGAAAAAAGGGCGATGATACTTTACGTGACATCTGTAGATGGTTTGTTTTAATGGCCACCATCTTATTTAAAATGGTATTGCTTTATGTCCTTAATGCAATAAATGTAACATCAATCATGCATTTTTCTTTACATTTGTTTAAAATCATCTGCACCTCTTTCTCGAAATTTCGGTTAAGCATTTGTCTTCCGTAATTGGATATTAGATCCGCATCCTAACCGCACCTGTTGGAAATGTTATTTTTTTTTGGTAGATAAGGATTTTATATCCAAGGTCGATCATCAAATTCACGGCCCTTTTAATATTTACAGACCACACATGATTTCTGGCCCTCGTGATGGAAATAGCAAAGGGGATTTAAACCTGAAAATAAAAGTAGTATCAGTATCAATTAAAGATAATACAAAAATATTTTATCTATGATGACATATATTGTCATGTTTTTGTTTTATTATCACCAAAGAGTAATCGAATATAGTCGCTTTGTGAGGGCGCATGCGCAAACATATAATATACATAAGAATATAATTTTCTATGTTTTAAAGGACAAGTATTGTTAAATTATTATCTTTTTGAAAAACTAGAGAAGATAAAATAAATGAATAATATAAATTAATATGCACTTTATCGAGTACTTATTTCAAGTTCGCATGTGAAAAATAAACACAATAATAATAATAATAATAATAATAATAATAATAATAAAAAAAATACCACTTCTGCAACTACCACTACTACTTATAATAATTGATGATGATTATCTGAATGCATTTTTAACTTGTAATCTTATTGTTTGATTGTTGTGAACTATATTATTTTGCCTATTGACTCAACAAATCTATCATTCTATCTGATAATTTCAAAGTAAAATTATAAAGTAATTAAGAAATGATAATAAAAACAATATTAAAAATGAGCATTGCAAATGCTACACATTTTAAACACAGTTTTTTTCCGTAGCGTCTATGTTTCTTTCACCCGCTTCCGCATTTTATTTATTTCTTTGTTTTATAAATGGATACGCGTTTTTATTTTATTTCATTATTATTTTTTTGCAGCGAGTTTCCCTTTTACATTTAGCCATATGTTTCACAACATTTCTATACTTTATGTGTCAAATATTTAACACAATAAACAGTATTTTAAATACGGGTGTCCCCTGCTAAATGTATTTTAACCGCTAATTGTGTATTTTCCTTGATATTAAATAACCAAAGAATTCTCAAATTACCCAAGTTGACTTCATTTCTAATCGTTTATCATATCTCTTTTTCCGAACTTGTGTCAGTCACGTGCCCTGTTACGGCAACAGGTAGCTCCGCCCCTCCACGCGACTTGACACGCATAAGCGCCTGCCATGGTTTATTTACATAAGGTAGCCAATCAGGAGCAAGATACCTGTCACAGGCTGTATGATTGCCTTATAGGAGAACGGATAATGATGAGACAGGTAAAGCGTATGGATTTTGTATATAAACGCATTAACCGGGGTGCTTTGGGATTTGAGAAGCAGACGGCTAAATGAACAGCAGCCGACACCTTGTGCAGTCGTACAAACCATAACGGAAATTTATGAAGATTACGGACTGAAAAGAAAATTTGATCTTAATTCTGCTATCTTTTGAGGGGAATAAATCACTGAGGGAAAAATCAGCAGACGTTTGCATCAGAATTGCCGGGGAATAAGATAAGATGGAGACGTATGACATGGATCATGCTGAACATTCCTCCGGTCTTAGGTACGACATGGGATTAACGGCGTATCCGCTTGCCCCGACGGATAACGTTCCAAACGTTTCTGTGGGTTACCAGGACTACGACTGGACGCACGCACAGGACGCGTCACACAACGTTAGAGCCCTGTATCAGATGCCGGAAACCATGGAGCCACAGTATGGGTCGTACATTGGCTACTCCGGACTAGCCCAGGGGGACATGAGTGTCATAGCCGCACCAACATACATACAGACGGGTGAAATGTCTTTCGCCTCGCCACTGTCACATGTTCCGTACCAGGGACATGAGAACTTCTACACGCCAAACAGCTATGCGATTTCTCCAAACAGTACAAGCAGCTCCGGTTCCACGGCGTCAGAGACGAAATCAGGTCAGAAACCAAAGCGGAAACGAGTTCAATCTGTGATTCAACGGAAAGCGGCCAACGTTCGAGAGAGACGTCGTATGTTCCACTTAAACGAAGCGTTTGACGAACTCCGAAAGCGCTTGCCCGCATTTAACTATGAAAAACGACTGTCTAGGATTGAAACGTTGCGTCTTGCAATGACGTATATTGCATTCATGAAGGGGGTTTCCGACGGAAAGGATCCGAAAGACGTCAAATTGATACAGACGACGACATCAGACTTTAGCGATAACGAGAGTGAGTAGCACGTCGGAGAGACGGAGAAAGGCCCGGAAAGTGCAATTGTGATAAAAATGTGTTCATATATGATTGTTAAACAATTCTTGTATATTTATTATTATTCTTAAACACGTCTTAGGATTTTTAAGGGAAAACTTAAGGATTGATTAAGACTTGCGCATAAAAGAATGGTATAAGAAAAACAATCTGCTCTCAAATCTGAAGCAAAAAGAAAGTATTTGGAAAAGGAAACAGGTCGTATTTTTTGTCCTTTATTTCTCTCAGAGAATTTCCATCATTCATTCAATGAACACATTGATATATTGTGTTTAATTTTATTGACTTTTATTTTATTTATATTGTTACGTCACCTATTGTATGTGTTCAACAAATGGCATTTTCGACCAGTTAATTGATTCTACATGTTTTCTGTATTACTTATGTTTTATCAGATAAAACGCTGGCATCAATTTCTGTATAGGTAACGGAGATTTTGGGAGGACAGTATTAGTGCTATTTTTTGTGTAAATAGATGTAACTTGTTATTTCTGTTAGAAATAACTTAAAATTTATATGCAATATGAACTGTGCGGGAAGGGGCGTGTCGGTGCCCGTGGGAAGGGATTTTACAACCCTCGAGACTTACCCATTTGTTACATTAACATTGTTACCAGGGTTCTAACTCGGATACGAAAACTGGATTCCTTGACAATGATTTGACAAAAAGGGTTTCTCTTTCTAGAGAGAAATCTTTCTAGAGATTTATAATGGAGAGGCTCAGGTAGTCAAGAGCGCCCTCTCTCCCCCCAAAAAATGGGGCCTTCAAACTTAGTATTCCGGTAGAACCCTGTGTTACTTTCATTTTAATTTACCTGTGTTTTTCATACATCTATGCAAACTTGGAATGACTTATGCATTGTTGTACCACTTTGTCATAAAGATTTTATCTCATAATGAACCTTTCTATACGGTCGGATCCCGATACGTTCCGGCGATGTGGAGAGTACTTGAATCTAAATCATTGACGTGGTTTCGTAAATGTATGAACGTTACGTTCATATTGTACGAACTTTTTTTTAAATCATAACTATGTGAGAAGGGAATGTTAAAAACTTTGTAAACTTCTGAGTTTAAGTTTTTTAATCGATTGCGTTGTCTTCCAAATTCGATCTCAAAATAAAATGAAATGAAAACTGACTTAGTGTTTTGTTCACAATTTCCCCATTGATTCGAATCATTCTTTAAACATTTTCGTTTTAACCTGTTATTCATCACAAGCAAAAGAAAAGGTAAACAATCGGAAGCTGTGTTGTTATTTGAACCAGAAATGACTAGAATTCATTTCATGGTTGAAAGACTGAGAAATCCTAGTCATTATAGTTTTTATTCTCAAGTATACAAAATCACTTTATGAGAGAGAGAGAGAGAGAGAGAGATTTTCGAAATCTTGTGTTCACTTCGACACTAATTTTCCTCTACAATCTCTCTCTGTTCTTTGACATTTTCCAAAACTCCCTTCTATGTCCCCTTTTCTTTTTTTATAACCGATTTTTTTCTTCTTCAGCAAATACAAGCACTTTCAGAGAGAGAGAGAGAGAGAGACGAATTCCACTTTCCTTTTCAATCTACCTCTATTTTTTCTATTTTCCTAGACTTCCCTCTATCTCGCCTTGTCTCCCCTTTCTTCTTCCATCATACATACACACTGAAAAGAAAATGACTTTTTAATTCCGTCCTACGAAAAAAAGTTAAGAAAATGTCTTCATTTCTCAACTTAAAATAAATCATAAAAACATGTTTTAAGAAGGTTTAAAATTTGGAACAAGCTCAAAGGCTTTCAGAGAGAGAGAGAGAGAGAGAGAGAGAGAGAGCATGAAAATGTACAGAGATAAATTCCTTCCGGAATTTTAATATTTCTAATTATCCCTGAAATAAATTCATAAGGCACAATTTTGCATTCCTTCCCATTTTTCAATGCACCTGGTAACTTTATAATATAGAATATGATACTCCCCATCAAACTGAAAGTACCACTGCTACAATTACGTCTGTTACTGCTACACCAGTAAGAACACAATATCATTAAGCGCAATCGTACTTTCAGTAGTAGAGGTATAAAACGACACTTGTACCATCTTGCTATAAAGCTAGCTTTGATGGCGACAGGGTAGAGTGTACAATTTATATACATCTCGGGACGATATGAATTTGTATTCGGTTACATTTTAATAGATATCGATGTATTCATAAGTGTTTTTTATTCTTAGATATGTTTTTTTTATTTGACTTACAGTATATCAGTCATTTGGAGACGATGTCTACTTGAGACAGATATAGTGCTGCCACACTGCAGTATCACGCCGTAGACATGTGGCATGATACCACACCCAGTCATATTATCCTGACACCGAGCCAACCAGTCCTGCAACTACCCTTATACGCTGAGCGTCAAAGCAAGGGAGCTATACCAGTATCATTTTTATGACATTGATATGTCGCGGCCGGGGATCGAACCCACAACCTCCCGCTCCCGAGGAGGACGCTCTAACCACTAGGCCACCGCAGACGATATATTCTTAGTTAAATGATATATCTAAATACAAATTCTTAACCAGTGGTTAAAGCATCCGCCCCGGAATTTGGATGTCGTGAGTTAGATCCTCGGACGCGACTAACAAAAGTCGTTAAAATGCTACTGGTATAGTCCCCTTGCTTGACGCTCAGCATAAAAAGTAGTTCCAGGATTGGTTGGCCCGGTGTCAGGATAATGTGACTGATGTGGTATCATGCCACGTATCTACGGCGTGATACTATATCTGTCTCAAGTAGACATCGTCTCCAAATGACTGAAATACTGTCAGCGGGACGTTACACCCAAAACAAAATCTCACAAATACAGAATGGTATACATACTATATATTTAAATCAACTATTTCTTATTTCCCTGTCTTTGTCTCCATTTTACTCAGACTGCTGATTTTTCTCGTTTTATTGATTATGGTTATTTCGTTTCCCGCACACAAACCTTCTTAAATACTTCAGAAACACTTGAACGGGTACTTTTCCCAGTTTATTCAAATGCTCTTTAGGGATTCAACATTCTCTATAGCAACAACTGGAGTAAAATTAACATCAGCGCCATCTAGGAGCATAAGTTTATGACCCTATCTTTCAATACGATACCGATTTTATTCAACGTATTTTATAAAACAAAATTTTCCCGACTCTGAAATGCTAAGACGACAGCGGATAAAAAGCCCCCTATTTAAAAGGGATTTTTTTTTAAAAAGAAAAATATATAATTGATTCACAAAGAAATTCTAGCTACAGGGCGATGTAATACTAAATCGCCATCGTCTAACATCTTTATTTAATCCATTGGTGAGAAAACCCCGTAAACGCACAGGCACCTAAAACATTCTAAGCGCATATTGCACAAGCGGCAAGCGATACCTTTAAAACTTGCTCGATCGTCTTCTAACATCATTTAAGTACCCGTGTTTAAACCCATACTATACCGATTTCGAAAAATCTCTATAAATTTCGTAAAACCTCAGATGATACAGTGACGGTTGCAAAGGAAGTGTTGAAAAAAAATGTGTTTATTTTTTAAATGAATTTTTTTTTTCGAACAAAGACATATTAAAAAACAAAAATTGGCAACTAGTCTAAATCTCACAAAAGCACGTAACAAATTGTCAAATTCGTGCAAAATCACGTTTTCAAATATCTCCTATTCTATCGAAGATATATTAAAAGTAAATTACTGAGCGCTTCAAAGCATGGCAT
>CM037781.1:40167416-40217416 GCA_021229015.1 Solen grandis | reverse complement strand
TGTTTTCTTCTTCTAACATCTTCATTTTAATGCAATGTTTAAAAAAAAAAATGTCAAGTGGCAGTTAAATTTGTTTATTCTATTCAGCATGGAATTACTATTCATCTTGCTTGTCATGGTTATTTTGTCTGTTTACATTCTAACATCTTCATTTTAATGCAATGTTTAAAAAAAAAAATGTCATGTTTGTTTTGATAAGCCATTTCCGAGAAGTTTAAGCCTTATTCATCAAAACAAATAATAAGCAAATAGATCTCTGCAATAAGCAAATAGATCTCTGCAATAAGCAAAGAAGTAGATCAGCCCATAGTAACTTGCCTGCTGATAAATTTTTTATGCACCCTTTAAATGATGAGCCTTATTATTGTGTTTAGCAATGGGCTGGCAGGTGATGTCCATTTAGTTTGTCCACTCTTTAAATCAATTTGTCCACTCTCTAAGTAAGAAGAGTAAGAGAATACTTACTTATTTATTAAGCTAAAAGGTCAAGTAGATAAATGGCCCTAGATAAAAAAAAAAGAAATAAAAAATTTCAGTCTTTAACTGTGGTAGGCTTTAATTAATTATCTCCAGAGATAATCTAAGTATTAATTAGTGCGATGTTATTATAAAGTTTAATTATCAGCTAAGTCACTCCCAGAGTCTTTTGACTAGAATATGAACTTTATGGGTTTTTATCAAACTTTTAATATATAAAAGGATATACCAATTAGGAAGGTTAATAAGAGTTTCATTTTACACAGGGCGACAGCGTCAGTAAAGGCAGAGAATTACATCAGCGAGCAGACCTCTGAATCTGTTGAAATACTTGTGATTGCCAAAATCAGAGGCCTCGAAATCATTGTACAAGGAAACAAAACAGAGCGTCTGGTGAATCGACCAATCAGATTTCAGCATTTTGTGTATGAGGGAACAGAGATGAATTTTACATGGTCATTTGGTGATGGTTCTAGTCCCTTGTCAACAAATCAGCTGGAGGTGGAACATATATTTACAAGGTATGTAGGTAGAATACCTAGTTAGAACCATTTGTGAATCAATGTTGAGTTTGCTGAGACAATACAAAATGTTGATCTGCCCTTCAAATTTCTTCAAATTCATGCACTATTCCCCAAAATTGCTATTTACCCCAAGAAACCCAAGAAAATTGTGACTTTATCCCAAGATTATAGTATCGAGACCAGTTCCTCAGCATCAGAAGAAAGGCCTGGGGATAACTGAAATGCTGTCACAAGGGCACTTGATGTGAGTTTACCATCCCCTCGACAGTATTTCAGTCATATAGCGACGTCAAGCTAATTACAGGTGGAAGACCCCGAATGCACGGAGACATTTGGGTAGAACCACCGACCTACCACAAGCCAACTGGAAGGCTTCCGCACATGAAAATCCAAATGACCCTACCGGGATTTGAACCAACGCGGTGTGGGGCTGAGTGAGTGTTAAAGTCTGCATCTACACCCTCTCGGCCACGGAGGCCCCACTTGATTGTAAGATAACAGCTGAACCTTTTGTTAACAGGGAGGATGGGTACAATATAACACTGACAGCAGAGAACGCTGTGAGCTCCCAGACTGTGTCCCTGCTCCTGTTTGTACTGGAAAACTCATACTGTAACCAGCCAAAGGTCAGACTCCTCAACAAGCCGGGAACCAAGGTCAGATTTTGCATGTCAAATGAAGTATAGTTTATTATTAACTGACTTAATTTGTAATTATTAGTATTAATAATATTTTAAAAATATATTGTAAATTGATATTGTCTTGCAACCAATTTAAACAGGTTCTCAAGATTACTCTGTCATTCCTTGCTAGTGTTCCGATCAGTTCTAGAAAGAGCACCTGTCCAATTCAATTAGGGATAAATCTGATCACTCACCGAAAGATAAAAGCACACTTATTATACCCTGGAAACAAGTTTGAGAGGGGGTATATAAGAGTCTGTCTGTTGGTTTGTCGGTCTGTCAGTCCATCCCAATAACTTGTGACGCAAACTACTTATACATTTCTTAACCGATTTGATTCAAATTTGTGTGTGCATTCATAATTAGCTGGAGAGGTGTGTGACAACTTTCACTTGAGTTATCTCAAGGATTACAGAGTAATTGCCCTGATTCGACTCTTAACATCTTGTGACGCAACTTCTTCTACATTTCTTAACTGATTCAGTTCAAATTTTGTGTGTATATTGATAATCAGGTGGAGAAATGCCTGTAATAAATTCTGTTTTTTTAAATTAATATTGACTTGAAACTTAAAATGAAAAGATTGACTAGGAAAGTGAGTTCAAGAACTGTAACTCTACCTGGTCCCATTTTTTAATTATCTCCCTTTGTTAAATTGCTTTTTTTTCTTGTCCCAAACATAACTCGAATATTATACATGTATTTACTTGAAACTAAAATGTAAAGGGGATAAGTGCAGTGTCCAAGAACTGTAACTCTACACTTTTAAACTACTGTGCCGAACAACTATAATTGACTCTCTATCCAATTTGAATAAAAACTTACTATCATAACCAATATACTATATGTATACAGGTTCTTGTCTTTGCACCACTTGGAGTCTGGCCTCTCCTGTTTCAAAGCATTTTGTGGGGGTATTAATCACCTTCAGTGATAGCTTTAGTTCCTTTTTGTGTCACCTGCTGTAAGCAGAGGTGCCATATAGGGATTACTCTTCCATTGTCTGCCTTCCGTCTGTCATACTTTTTCCGTCACACTTCAGCAGGTGACACATGCGTTCTAAAGACCAATCTTGTTTCATCTATTTTCGCTATAGGTGTATTACTCTCAACCCTTTACTCTGGAAGCCAGTATTGAGATAGACTGCAACCTTACTTCTGTGATCAGCTACGATTGGTCTGTTGATGGTCATGTGACAGATGAAAATGATATGCATAATAAGGTCTTAGTGCTGCCACCTGGGAAATTGGATTATGGGAGACATGATATCAGGTTTAAGGTAAGTTTAATTTTGAAGAGCTTTTGATTACTGGCACAAATCTGATTTGATTGAATTCCGTATTCTCTGAGGGTTTTAGGTCAGAATTGCAATGTATTCTGTTACCATTATGAATAGAATTGGAACTAAACAGAACAGCATAATCCCTGTTTAGTACTCAAACTTGGATCTAAGCTTACTAGTATGGTTTCAGACTCGAATTTCACCAACACTTTTTAGCACTAAGTAATACTTAAATTCTTAAGTTATGGAGAGACACATTCCATCGTCATCATCTTTATCATCAGCCCTTTATTGTGCTGTTTTCATGTCTGGGTTGCATGTCCCCCTATTGCTGTTCTCCATCCGTCTCTGTCAAGGGCTAGAGCTGGTCTCAGACTTAGTTTAGTTTAAACTTATTATTTTACCTCGATTGGGAAACAAGTTCTTACAACTTATACTAATCCCTCTCGACGGTTCCTGGGTTGGACCAGTACTTTGCGCCTGGGAAGGTCATGAATAATTCTTGCCTCCAAAGAGGTTTGAACCCACAACCTTCAGATCTGTAATTGGATACGTTGCCACTGGGCCAAGGCACCCTGACAGACTAAGTTGATTGAGGTTTTCTGGATGGATGCTTCCCAGGTCTTGTTTTTTCCTTCTTTATCAGAGGTTGTTTATAGTCGCCTTCCTTGCTGAAAATTTGTTTAAAATCCATGTAGTTTACTGAAATTTTCTCTTTTTTCCATGAAAAGAAAATGACAATATTTTCCTCAACATATGACAAAAAGACCTAATTCTTGTTTTACGAAATGCTCAAATGTCAGTGAAGCCCACATGAGTAAATTGATATTAAGAATTGAAATATTTGGCTAGTTGCATTAGAGAAACAAGTAACATTTGGCTAGTTGTGTTAGAGAAACAAGTAACATTTAGAAACAAACAGTTTAAGAATTAAACTTATTAGACCATCCTGTTACTGAAAGACAACGGAACAATATGTTTTATTGGTATTCTAATGAAAATGGAGGAAGTAGTGATAGATCCAAGCTGTATCTTAGAGAAGATATAGAGTAAGATCTAGAGGAGACAAGTAGATTTGTTTAAAAAAGTATTTTTTATCGTAAGTGGCCATAGATAGATGATATGTGTTCTGTCACAAGTGGCCATAAATAGATGATATGTGTTTTGCCAAAAGTGGCCATAGGTTGATGGTATATGTTCTATCACTAGTCTTAATAGATAGATAATATGTATTCTGTCACAAGTGGCCATAGATAGATGATTTGTGTTCTGTCACAAGTGTTTATAGATAGATGATACATGTTCTGTCACAAGTGGCCATAGATAGATGATATATGTTCTATCACAAGTGGCCATAAATACATGATATGTGTTCTATCACAAGTGGCCATAAATACATGATATGTGTTCTATCACAAGTGTTTATAGATAGATGATATGTGTTCTATCACAAGTGTTTATAGATAGATGATATGTGTTCTGTCACAAGTGTTTATAGATAGATGATGTGTTCTGTCACAAGTGGCCATAGATACATGATATGTGTTCTGTCACAAGTGGCAATAGATAGATATGTGTTCTGTCACAAGTGGCTATAGATAGATGATATATGTTCTATCACAAGTGGCCATAGATAGATGATATACAGTACGGCTCGCGTTCAAGTTGGCACACCGAACGCATGTTACACGCACGTTACACGGACACAGAACGCACGTTACACGGACGTTACACGGTGCACGTACGTTACACGTTTGGTTCATTTACACGATACACGGCCCACACGATACGAACGATGCACGATGCAAACGCGGCCGGCTTATTCGGTCAACTCGGTTGTTTTCGTCCATAGACTACTTCTCTATGCGTCATAAGTTGATAAGAGAACTAAAGAAGGAATCAAGAGACAAGCGATCGTATTAAATTCTCGTTTTAGATTTATAATAACTACATGTAATTGCTAGTAAACTTTATATTTCATGTTTGTTCTTTTAGATACGTTGAAGATCTGAAAGAAATGATTACTTTTTTATTCTTATATGATCACGTTCATGTACAATGTATGAATGCATACTCCATTCAATGCGTATGATCTATTTTTCACACTATCATTAAAGTTTGGGAACAAAATCCCATATATAATCAATAAATGAAACATCAAAGAAGTTACCTTTTTATCTAATTAATTACTGATCTGGCCATTTACCGAAATAAATCTGAACACAGAATTTAAAAAAATCGTATCATATTGTTGGTAATCTATAATTTTAGCCACATATACTAGCTGTAGTTTTTTTCGTCCATAGACACTTACATGTTGTATCAATCTTTTTTTTTCCTAATTCTTTTAATAAGAAAACGAATAGAATTAACGATTATACGAATCTGTGTATACAATGTATGATTACTCATTATTGGAAGACAGACAAAACAACCAACCCCAAATGATTTTCAAAAGAGGAAAAAACATTCAATAGTTTAGGAGTGGAAAAATCTTTTATCTTTATAATTACTGTACCATCACCAGGATATGTATGGAAAGCGAGTATTTAAAGTTATGCTTTCGGCAATTAATTCCTAATTTCCTATCAGTTTATCGAATAAATTCAAAAAACGCAATCGATCAATAAGTTCATCTTATTGAGTTTTTCCTTAGATAGATGAAAGCGAGTAGTTATAATTATGCTTTCGGCAATTAATTCCTAATCATTTTTTAACATTTAAATAAGTTTATCCCTTCCTTAGGTAGATGAAAGGTTTAAGTCTTGGATGTATTCGTTGCGGTTATAACGTGAAAATTAAATTTAATTAGTTAATAATGAGCATGACAGTTGAAGTTTTAAATTCATTGTATATATATATCACATCTAGGCTAATGAGAGAGAGAGAGAGATGGTGGAGAGAGAGAATTACACATAAGTCGTCAAACGTTAAGTTACATGTACCAGGCCAAGGTGATGATTTACGTATAATCCGAGTCCAGCTACCCAGTCTGACACCTAACTTCCTCAAATGTACTCTTGGTCTTGGTGTCAAAATTAG
This sequence comes from Solen grandis, assembly GCA_021229015.1. Classification (NCBI taxonomy): domain Eukaryota; kingdom Metazoa; phylum Mollusca; class Bivalvia; order Adapedonta; family Solenidae; genus Solen; species Solen grandis. The sequence continues at coordinate 40,211,408 of CM037781.1, read as the reverse complement.
ATTGTGTATCGTGTCAAACTGGAATACACAGCAAGTCTCTGCTAAACGACACAATTTGCCACCAGCACGATAGAGTATAAATTTCGAGAGCAAATTTTAGTTAATTTACAAAAAAAAAGGAAAAGTCGTATTTTATTATTAATTTATATAAAGTTGAAGCAATGTGCATTATGAAATATGGTATATCCAACAGCATAAGTTGTATCATTTCACACCAGATGCACATGTAAGCAGTTGTTTTTTCATGCATAAAGCAGGACGCAAACACACATGATAATATGTGTTTTTTACCTCGATCAAGACTCATTTCCATCAGGGTTCTAGTACAATAAGCCGAATGATTTTACACCGTGACATGTTACAGTTTAGAAATCTATATGTTTATGTCCATCTCGGACAGCAATTTTTAACAGCTGAACGGTTAACACGTTACACACGATATAAACAATGCTACACGGACCACACGTTGAGAATGTTACACGGTTACACGGTACACGCACGCACGTTACACGCACATTACACGGACACGGAACGCACGTTACACGCACGTAACACGCTAAAAATGCCAACTTGAACGCGAGCCGCACTGTATGTTCTGTCACAAGTGGCTATAGATAGATGATATGTGTTCTGTCACAAGTGGCCATAGATAGATGATATGTGTTCTTTCACAAGATAGATGATATGTATTTTAACCCTTTCCCTCATAGAGGAAACCATGAAAAGACCTATGCGAACAACATAAAACCAGATCAGCCTGCGAGTAACTCGCAGGCTGATCAGGTTTTATGCTGTTCGCTGCCCCTCAGTGGTCTGGAAATGAGGATTTTGTAATTAAATTTGGTAAGGTTTAACTGTGGTTTTCTGCAGATCAGGCTTTATGTGATACCTATTGAGTGCGTCAGAATGAGTCTATATGAGGGAAAGGGTTAATGAGATTGCTCTATTTATGTCATGCTGTTCTAAAACAATTTTCTTTGTTTTTTTTATATTGTTTTAATTTCTCTTTTTTTTTTTTTTTTTGATAGTACAATATGGCATCATTGTTACCGATTTGACTTCATTTTTTTTTAACCTGATTCAGTCAACACTGTGAAAATAAACCTGTTTAGATACATTTATTGAAATGACATTATAACATCTTATCTTTTACAGTGAAAGATATTTCTCAGTCTTTTCACTATAAGCATTGAATAATAGACTTGACATTCCTGTATTTTGTTCTTTAACAGATAAACATGGTAAACACAATTGTATATTCTGTGGCGGAGACCCACATTGAAATTGTCCACAGTCCATTGGTCAGTCGGATATGTGGAGGGGCCTTCCAGCGTTGGCCAAGCAAGAGACAGTTACCATGGATGGTACGGAATCCTTTGACCCAGATTCAACGACCTCCGACCATTTAAGGTAATTGTATAGTACTTGATTGCAGGGGTATAAATCACCTTAGTGATAGGGGATGGTTCAACTTGAACCTTTTACTCATATAGGTCTTTATTAAAAACAGATAAGCAGGTATAACAAACAATCTCAAGGCAATGGTTGATGACAGAATTTATTGTCCAAAATGTTTCGACCATACATCAGGGTAGATCTGATTTTTGTCACCTTTGCAAACAGAGAAGACCATGGGTCCCCTCTTTGTCCTTACAATATAGTAGCTCAGATCAACAGAAACAAATCCATGGTATCATTTGCCATTTTAAGATCAATAAATTATATCCATGAAGGCAAAACTTTTTATACATGACTATTCATGGGTTTAGCGCTAAGGCTTATTGCTGAAGAAAGAAATCAGTTTTAACTTTCTCCACATTTGATTTTCAGCTACTCTTGGACCTGTCGTTACCTGCTGTATGGTGGGTACCATGGAGACACTTGTTTCCATGACAACCTGGGCAGCACCTGTGACATAGACATGAACACCTCCATCCTCACGATCCCCACAAGTTGTTTTGTATCAGCTGCTAATTATACATTTGAGCTGACAGTCTCAGCCGCAGGACACGAAAACACCTTCTTCCAGGTGCTGGAGTTGGTTCCAGATTCAGACCATGTTTTAGAGTGAGTTTGTCATCTTGGACTCAAATGATGATTTTTTTTTTTTTTTTTTTTTTTTTTCAAACTTTTATTATCCCTGTCAAAGATGACAGCAGGTCAGGGAACCATCTCATATATATATATATGTATGTAGTACAAATTTGAAAAAATCTTTCCCGTCAAAAATTGCGACTTTAAAGTTTTTTTGCACAGATGTTTCATGGTGACTTGCCACCAGGATTGTAAAAATTAGTTAGGTACACTTAAAAAAAAATGGCTGTCATTGCTGATTTTACATAATATCTTAAGATATTTCTTTTCTTCCCACTAATACCTGGCTCTCAGGCAATTCCAGGGCCTTCATGGCCCTCTTGTTCATGCACCATCAATGACTGAACATTTTATGGATTCACCTGCAGCGGTGGGTGGGCGATGTCCACTGAAGCTGTCCGCTCTCTTACTCGAACAAAGAAGAACCAATCTGTACCAAACTTCGTAAAAATGTGTATAGGCACATATCTTGGGCAAGTTCAATAACCAGCCAGATTGTCCAAGACTTTCTGGAGGTATGGCCCTTGAATTGATAAAAAAAAATAGCTAAATAAACAGTGCCTCCTCTCCAACACTAACAAACGTGAACCAAACTTTGTTATAATGTGCATTGGTACAGTATCTTAATTGAGTTTGCAAACCAGTCAGAATATCCCAGTCTCTCCATTTGAATTGATGTAATTGCAGGACGGGCCTATTTTGTGATAACCAGTGCTCCTTTTTGTCTCTGATTAGTCTTTTATATCAACAGCTGTATAAGATCCCTCCCCATTATAACAGTACATTTATAAATACTGAGTTATATTATTTGTAAAGCTACATTTATAGTGTTACAGACAAAGGAGTTATTTTCCAGGGTTCCCACGGTCAGGAAAAGTCAGGGAAAATGAATTTTTTTCAAGGTCGGGAAAAGTCAGGGAAATTTGAAATTGGTCAGGGAAATTCGATAATTCAGAAAAAGTCAGGGATTTTTACAGGCAAGGAAAGTTGACCAAACAGCAGAAGGATTATAATAAGGAAAGGCTAAGGCAGTTTCTTCCATTTGGCTTTTTTCAGTCAGTTTGAATTGTCAGATTGGCATAATATTAAATAAGTTCCCAATAGCATCCAACAAAGTACGTTTTGTACTCATAGATGATCCATATTTGCTGCTGGATTTGCGCTTAATTTGGTCAGGGAATTTTGAGTTAGGTCAGGGAAAAGTCTGGGAATTTTGATTTTTCAATTTTGTGGGAACCCTGTTTTCTGAAAGCACTGTATCTAACCTGCTGTATATTATAAGTCTAGTATTAACTGCATTATTTTTTACTCAGTTATATTGCAGTTTTAAAGTAGCTCCTCTACAATGAATTAGGGATGTGCACAGATCCTTTGCTCATATTCCTTAATAGTAGTAACATTTTAACTTAAGATTGGTATTGTACATCTCTGAGATCAATATTTGTTCCTCCCATATCAGATCAATATTTGTTCCTTCCATATCAGATCAATATTTGTTCCTCCCATATCAGATCAATATTTGTTCTTCCCATATCAGACCAATATTTGTTCCTTCCATATCAGACCAATATTTGTTCTTCCCATATCAGACCAATATTTGTTCCTTCCATATCAGACCAATATTTGTTCCTTCCATATCAGACCAATATTTGTTCCTTCCATATCAGACCAATATTTGTTCCTCCCATATCAGACCAATATTTGTTCCTCCCATATCAGACCAATATTTGTTCCTTCCATATCAGACCAATATTTGTTCCTTCCGTATCAGATCAATATTTGTTCCTCCCATATCAGATCAATATTTGTTCCTTCCATTTCATCAAAGGGAGTAATAGTGGTATTCACTTTATTTTAGCAAGGCAAACAAATGCTTTTTGAAATAAATGAAGTTGGAAACACGAATAGGTTTTTCAAGCCTTATGAATAAACAAGCATTTCATTTTACCAACATCGTTCTTCAGATTATCAAAACTTGTGATATTTTTGCTAATTTTTACCAATACAGGGTGAAGATCCTCCATCCTTACGGACTGACAAACCCAGTGAATGCTGATCGCAAGCTTGCCTTCTTGGCTGATTGCAGTAACTGTCCGTCCTCCGAGGGTATCGAGTATGAGTGGACCTTGAGATACCTGCCCGGATCATCAAGCTCCATCAGAGCCCATGACCTTCCGTAAGATTTCAATCAATTCTTTAAAATTGGGTCAACAAAATTTGACCCAGACTCTTTTAAGTGCAGTTATTTTACACTACAATTACTCTTAATATACACTTAAATTGTTTTGAAAGTTCAATACTTATACTGTACTTATCACTTTACAATAGCCACACACACTGTGCGTGCTTTATTTTTAGATTATATGACTATTAATTTTGGTTGAAGCTTACTAAAAAACCTTATACTGATTTTGCCCTAAAATATTACCTATGGGATATTATGTTGAAAGTTATTTGTATCCATGAGCTAATTATGAAGCCAAATGCAGGTACCTGATTGGTGCCTTGCCTTGAATTGTTGAATCCAATCAGATTGCTTGTCATATGTAAATGGTATGGATTGGTAACGTATATCGTTTTATGGGGACAGACATTTTGTTTATGACTACATTCATTTACATTTCTTTTGAAGAGAATTGAGAATTGTACTTGTTAATTTTATTGGCTTGGCTGATTCACAAAAGTTCTAAAAAATCTCATTTTACTATTTCATATGTACAGGTGTGTTGAACCCGACGGCACCACTTACCATGCCTATACATTGAAGATGGAGGAAAACAACACAATGACCCCAGAGTCAGAGGGCGGGGGCAGGGCCACGGTTACCATAGAAACAGGCAGTGAAGGAGGGAGTGAATGGGACAGGGTGGATGGAGAAGCCAAGGTAGTTATAACGGAGCTGCTGAAGACACTGGAATACAGACAGACTTCTTTGAATTTGATGGTAAGTTTTTCTGTACAGCATCACCTTGCAAAATGGAACAATATGGAGACACAAATCATGCATGTTATGTCAGATGGTTTTGTGAATCCAATTAAATACATCTCCAAGGTATTCTGTCTGTGTAAAACCAAAAAAACAGTATTCAGTATTGTCAGGATAGGGGAGGCTGGCCATGCTCTATCAATATAGCATTAGTGTTGTAGTTAAGCCAACCAAAGATGAAGGCTGAAAGTAAAACGCCTGTCCTTTTCAAGATGTGCACTTGAATGCTTGTTGAACTTGAACGCTTGTTGATTGGTTCAAAATCTTCATCAGATTATGAAGCAACCAATGAAATTACTGCATATTAGGTAACTGTTTTCATTATTTTCAGTAATCTATGGAGAGAAATTTATTAAGTCCATTATGGATTTCAAAATGATGTTCTTTGTTGTTCAGGAGTTGATTGTTGCAGTGACAGTAATTCTCATCATACAGTGATTTCCTGCTGATTAAAGATGATGGTGGACCCTGAGTGTCGTAGACACCCAAGTAGAACCACTAGCCTACTGCAGTTGCTACTGAACTTTTTTTTCTGCTCCTTATAGTGGAAGAAGCCACTCCTAACAGCCAGTCACAGAGACAAGGAGATGAAGATAACTTTATACCACAGCTTCAGATGATAGTATGTATTGATTGTTTTCGTTTATTTAACCATTTACCTCATGAATATTCATGTGCAAATTTATGACTTGTTGAGTATGACTTCACTAAACTTTTAATGGTAAATGAAACAATGGATTTTTCTTTGGCATGCAGCCTACAGTGTAGAATCTGAGATACAATATATAAGCAAGCAGAGGAGAGCTTGATCAGACAGCTCTTGTAAGCGGTCTGGGTCTGCTGTGTTGGGCAAGGCATCAGAACCTGTATAAGAGGAAAGGTAGACTTATTATACAAGGCTTTACAAAGTGAGGCAGGGACTGTATAGGAATCACATGTGTTATTTCCTGTCCACTTGCTTCCAGTCTAAGGAAACTCTTCAACACCTTCAGTTACATCGCAGGTGGGATATCCTTGTTGAGGTATTGTTAATAATGACATTATAGTGGCATTATATAGAGTATACTGGGTAAGTGTTGTAATTAAGGTAAGTTTATCCTGCGAGGCTAAGAAAAAATAAACCTTGAGCCTTGGCAAGAGGTTTATATTTTCCAAGTCTAGCAGGATAAACTTATCTTTCTTCAACACTTACCTAGTATTCTATTATGCCCCTGCCATGAAATGGTGACGGGCATATAGTGTTACGCCTGTCCGTGTGTTTGTGTGTGTGTTAGTGTGTGCAAGAATTTGTGTCCCAGCTGTAACTTTGTTATGTATGGTCGCTTTTTAGCTCACATGAGCACAACGTGCTCAAGGTGAGCTTTTCTGATCGCCTTTTGTCCGGCGTCCGTCGTCCGTGCGTCAACAATTGCTTCAAACAACATCTCCTCCTAAACGGCTTGGCCAATTTGAAAAATATTTTGCAGGAATGTTCCTTGGATGAAGCTCTACTAAAGTTGTATAAATGGTTCTGGTCCATCTCATAATTAGGTCACAGGAGCTAAAAATAGATTTTAAAAATGAAAATTTAAAAAATCTTCTTCTCTGAAACCACAAGGCCTAGCCTTTTGATTTTTGGTATGTTGCATCATCTTATGACTCTCTACCAGGATTGTACAAATTATGACCCTGGGGTCAAAATTGGCCCCGCCCCAGGGGTCACTTGATTTCACATAGGCTAATATAGGAAAAACTTGAAAAAATCTTCTCTCCGAAACCACAAGGCCTAACCTTTGATTTTTGGTATGTAGCATCATTTTATGGGCCACTACCAAGATTGTACAAATCATAGCCCTATGGTGATAAATGACCCCGCACCAGGGTCACTTGTTTTACATAGAGTTATATAGAAAAATCTTAAAAAAACTTCTTCATGAATCCATAAGGCCTAGAGCTTAGATATTTGGTATGTAGCATCATCTTATGGGCCACTACCAAGATTGTACAAATCATAGCCCTATGGTGATAAATACCCCGCACCAGGGTCACTTGTTTTACATAGAGTTATATAGGAAAATCTTAAAAAATCTTCTTCCATGAATGCATAAGGCCTAGAGCTTAGATATTTGGTATGAAGCATCATCTTATGGGCCACTACCAAATTGTACAAATCATAGCCCATGGTGATAAATGACCCCGCACCAGGGTCACTTGTTTTTACATAAGTTATATAGGAAAATCTTAAAAAATCTTCTTCTATGAATCCATAAGGCCTAGAGCTTAGATATTTGGTATGTAGCATCATCTTATGGCCACTACCAAGATTGTACAAATCATAGCCCTAGGTGATAATGACCCCACACCAGGGGTCACTTTTTACATAGAGTTATATAGGAAAATCTTAAAAAAATCTTCTTCCATGAATGCAATAAGCCTAGAGCTTAGATATTTGGTTATAAGCATCATCTTATGGGCCACTACCAAGATTGTACAAATCATAGCCCAATGGTGATAAATGACCCCACACCAGGGGTCACTTGTTTTTTACATAGAGTTAAATAGGAAAATCTTAAAAATCTTCTTCTATGAATCAAAAAGGCCTAGACTAAGATTTTTGGTATGTAGTAGCATCTAATGGTTCATTACAAATCAGGTGAGTGATTTATATCAGAATCCTTGTCTGTTTAAAAACCTTGACATCAGTTGAAGCAATGGTACTCAGGTGAGCGATTCAGGGCCATCATGGCCCTCTTGTTTAAAAAAACTTGGCACAAATGATCCTTAGGACAAGACGATGTGTTGCGAACAAACTAGATCGCTAGCTTTAAGATCAAGGTCACAGCACTTAGTTGACTTTTAAATCTGGTCCCAGCTGCAACTTTTTTAGCTCACCTGAGCACTGTGCTTAGGATGAGCTTTTGTGACCGCGTTTGTCCGTCGTCTGTTGTGCTCGTCCGTCGTCAACAATTACTTGTGAACACTCTAGAGGCCACAGTTTTGGCCCAATCTTCATAAAATTAGTCAGGATGTTTGTCTGCAGATATTTCAGATGAGTTCGAAATTGGTCTTGTGGGTCAAAACTAGGTCACCAGGTCAAATCTTAAAAAAAAAATTGTGAACACTCTAGAGGCCACAGTTTAGCCAATCTTCATAAAATTTAGTCAGAATGTTTGCTACATGATTATCTTGATGAGTTTGAAATTGGGTCATGTGGGGTCAAAAACCCCAAAACTAGGTCACCAGGTCAAATCTTTGAAAAAACCCGTGAACACTCTAGATGCCAAAGTTTTAGCCCAATCTTCATATAATTTGGTTAGGATGTTTGTCTTTATGATATGTCGGATGAGTTTAAAAAATTGGGTCATGTTGGTCAAAAACTAGGTCATTAAGTCAAATCGAGAAAATCAAAGAAAAACTTTGTGAAGACACTAGAGGCTGCAGTTTTGGCCCAATCTTCATAAAATTGTCAGGATGTTTGTCTACATGAAATCTGGATGAGTTTGATAATGAGCCACATGGTGTCAAAAATAGGTCACCTGGGTAAATTTTTAGTAAAACCTATGACCACTTCAGAAGCCCATTTTTAGCCTAATCTTCATGTAAATTTCAGAAGTTTGTTTACATCAAATCTTGGATGATTCAAAACTGGGTTACATGGGGTCAAAAAGTAGCCACAAGGCTAAAAAGTATATAGAAAAACCTTGTGAACACTCTAGAGGCTAGATTTTTGTCCCAGTCTTCATTAAACTTGATAAAATGATGACTGCATGAAACTTAGATATGCAAATTTAGGAGGATCAAATTCTAGGTCACTAGCAAATGTTAAAAAACATTGCAAACTTTTTAGAGGGCCCAAATTTTTTTTTAATTATCCTAACACAGCAATCTTTATTTAGGTGAGCGACACAGGGCCATCTTGGCCCCTGTTTATGTTTGGGGGTTTTTCAAAAACTTGGCAAAAAGTGATTCTTTAGGACAAACAATGTGTTGCAAATAAAGAACCCAGGTAAAATAGCTTTGAATGTCAAGGTCACAACACTTGGTTGACCTTAAAATGGGCATCCTGGCGAAGGTTTTTGTTTTGAAATAACTTGGCACAATGATCCTGAGGACAAGACAAGGTGTCGCACACAAGAACCATTTTGCTAGCTTGAAGGTCAGGTCACAGCCTTGGTTTACCTTAAAATCATGTGGTTGACTTAAAATCATGTTCTGGCTTAACTTTGTTGTGAATGGTTGTGTTTTGAAATAACAAGAACCAAGTTGCTAGCTTCAAATTCAAGATCACTGCATTTGAATTTAGAATTTGTGTAAGCAGTCTTGTTTAGGCAGTATCTTTTTTGTGTATAGTCATGTTTTGAAATAATTTGGCACAAGGGATCCTTAGAATAAAACAGTGTGTCACAAAACTTGTACCAGGTTGCTACCTAGAAGGTCAAAGTTACATCACTTGGGATGTGACATCTTTTAATCCCTTTTCAGGGTCACAGCACTCATTTGATTTTAAAATCATCTTCACTGACAAAAATATCATCTATTAAACAAAATGGCGGGGGGCACTGTGTCCTATGGACAGTTTTATCCATCATTTCAAAGCAATACACAGGAAAAAAAGCAAGAGTGTAACAAAACAAACATCCAACACACAACCTTCAACTCCATGACGCATACTGTAGTAAACAAAAAGTAGTCCCCGGGGACGCAGAGTAATAAAAAAACAAACCAAATATATAAAGCTAAGTTTATTCGATAGCATTTATACCACAATGTGATCTGGTGATAGAATAAAAAGGTGTAAAGACATTTTAATGGTGTATAAGGTTTTTAATAAGTACACTACCCCAAGTAAGTCATTGCTTATTTCTACTTTGCTAATTCCTTTGACTTTTAGTGGGAATCTTTCCTGATTGCTTTAGAAAATCCAGAGTTACTTATGACAGATTGAACGGATACACCTCTGGGAAAAAAAAAAGACTGGGGCTTTCATATGTTTACAAATACATTAAAAAAAACAGATTTGTCAAGACCCTTTCCTTTGATATAATGATGTTGGTTACCTGGTTTACACAAAGATCAAAATGGTTTTCTTTGAAAAACTATGGAACAGATTTAAAGACCACTGATTTAAAATAATATTTGGCAGTGGGAAAATATGGGTTTCAATTTTACTTCAAAAACTGAAAGATGTATTCTGATTTTTTAATGCAATGGTTCAAGTAATTGGTGAATCACGAGCACCCGCTCCGGGAATGTGGGTGGGGAAGGGGGCAAAGGTGGGGTTATGGAGAGAGAAAGGGTAGGTGGGGGGAAAGGGGATAAAAACCAAGAAATTTTGAAGGGGAAATAGAAATTCTTGTTTGTTTTCCCAAAGGTTTATTTGGATTTCACCTAAAATTATGGTATTTTATTAAAATGGTTTATGTTAAAGATATTTTTATTGGGTAACCCCACACGTTTGAATTTGTGGAATGAAAAATTTAATTTTTGTTGGGGAAAAATTTGAGAATCTGTTCTAAAGTGTTTTTTTGTGATTTTGAAAAGAAGGTTTGAAATAAAATTTTTTTTGGGGGTTTTTGTGGATAAAATTATGAAATAAGAAATTTTGTGTGTGATGTTTAAATAATAAAAAAGAATTTTTTAATTTGGTTGGTTTTGAATTGTTATAAAATTTGAATATAAAAAAAATTTGAAATTTTGGGAATTAAAATAATTTTTTTGGTATTTTTTTTAAAAATGGGAAATTAATTTAATAATGGATGTGAATTGTTTTTAGTTTAAAATGTTTTTAATAAGGAAATTATTTTTTTTGAAAATTTCTTGAATTTAATTGAAATTACCCACCTAGAAAAAGTAACTCAGGTCAACAGACTTCGTTACTGGTAAGTATGTCGGTGTTTACCTCCTTTTTTGCAAAATAATGAATGCTCAGTGAAAATGTTTGTAAAGTTCTGGAGTTGAATCATGTCTAATGTGTAATTATCAGTGAATTGACATTTAAGTTATATGTACTTATTTAAAGTTACATGAATAATAAAGTGTAATTACAAATGAACATGTTTCAATTTAGATAGATTAGAAAGATAAGGAAGGGCTTTTTATGTAGGCAATTTAAAGAAATGCAAGCAAATCCTGAGGGTCTCTATTATGGATTATAAAAATAATAAGTTGAGGTTCTTCTTCAAATTTCCAGATTTTTAAGCTCACCTGAGCAAAGCTCAGGGAACTATTGTGATCTCGTGAGTGTCGTCGTCCGTCTTGCGGTGTGCGTCGTGCAGCGTCAACTATTTAGTGTTTATACTCTAGCATCTTCATCTTTTGAGCAATCATCTCAAACTTTATGACATTGTTTATGACCATAATGTTTCATTGAGTTGATTATGGCTGAATCGGTCAATTAGGTCAGGATTAATGCCCCTTTTAATATTAAAAAATGCCAAATTTCACTTTGTTTACTCTAGCATCTCATCTTTTGAGCAATCATCTTCAAATTTAGACAATGTTTATGACCATAATGTCCGATTGAGTTTGATATGGCTGAGATTGGTCAGTTAGGTCGGATTATCCCCTTTTAACATTCAAAAAATGCCATATTTATACCCCCCGCACAACAAAGTTGTAAGGGGGTATACTGATTCAGCTTTTACTGTCTGGCCGTCTGTCCCTCTGTCATTTTTTTTGTCCGGGCCATTACTAAAAAAGTATAAAAGGCATCAAGATGAAACTTCATATGTGGATAGATCTCATTGAGAGGGAGTGCAGTGACCAAGAACCAAACTCTCTGTCTTGTAATTTTTGGAGTTATTGCCCTTTTAAATTTTCCTACTTAATTTTGTCCGGGCCATAACTTAAAAGGTATAAAAGATATCAAGATGAAACTTCATATTGAATAGATATCTCATTGAGGGGGCATGCAGTGACCAGAACCATAACTCTCTGTCGCGTAATTTTGGAGTTATTGCCCTTTGTAAATTTTTCAATACTTAATTTTTGTCCGGGCCGTAACTCAAAAAGTTTAAAAGGCATCAAGATGAACTTCATATTTGGATAGATCTCATTGAGGGGGAGTGCAGTGACCAAGAACCATAACTCTCTGTCACATAATTTTAGAGTCATTATCCTATGTAAATTTTCATACTTAATTTCTGTCCAGGCCGTAACTCAAAAAGTATAAAAGACATCAAGATGAAACTTGAATCAAGATGTGATAGATCCATTGAGGGGCGTGCAGTGACCAAGAACCATAACTCTCTGTCACAATTTTGGAGTCATTATCCTTTGTAAATTTCATACTTCATTTTTGTCCGGGCCGTAACTCAAAAAGTATAAAAGGCATCAAGATGAGACTTGAATCAAGAACTGTAAACTTCATTCCTTTGACAAAGCGACATGTGGGGGGTATTTTTCGCAATTACAATGGCGTTTTTTTTTCCTTTTTTCACTCTAGATCTTCATCTTTTGGCAATCATCTTAAAACTTTATGGCAATCTTATGACCATAAAGTCTCGTGAGTTTGAATATGGCTGAAATCATCAATTAAGTCAGGAGTTAACCCCTTTTAATATTAAAAAAGCCAGATTTCACTTTTTTTACACTCTAGCATCTTCATCCTTTTTAGCAATCATCTTCAAACTTTATGAAATGTTTATGACCATAATTCTCAATTGAGTTTGATTATGGGTGAGATCGGTAAATAAGGTCAGAGTTTAGCCCCTTTTAATAAAAAAAAGCCAAATTTCACTTTGTTTACACTCTGCATCTTCATCTTTAAGCAATCTTCTTCAAACTTTATGACAATTAAATGCCATTATGTCTTGATTGAGTTGACTGTGGCGAGATTGGTAAATTAAGTCAGGTTTAGGGCCTCTTTTAATATTAAAAAAAAATGCCGATTTCACTTTGTTTAAAATCTAGCATCTTCATTTTTGAGCAACATCTTCAAACGTTATGGCAATGTTTATACCATAATGTTGATTGGTTTTAATATGGCTAGATCGGTCAATTAGGTCAGGAGTTAACCCTTTTAATATAAAAAAATGCAAATTTCACTTTGTTTACACCTAGCATCTTCATCTTTTGAGCAATCATTTTCAAATTTTGACAATGTTTATGACCATAATGTCTCAATTGAGTTTGTTAGGCAAAATTGGAATTAGGTCGGGAGTAGCCCCTTTTAAATTAAAAAAATGCCATATTCACTTTGTTTACACTCTAGCATCTTCATCTTTTAGCAATCATCTTCAAACTTTGGCAATTATTATGACCATAAGTCTGTTTAAAAGTTTGAAAATGGCTGAGATTGGTCAGTTAGTCAAGAGTTAAGCCCCTTTAAATAAAAAATGCCAAATTTCACTTTTTTACACTCAGCTCTTCACTTTTAGCAATTTTCTTTCAAACTTTATGACAATGTTTATGACCAAATGTCTTGATTGAGTTTGATTGTGGCTGAGATCGGTCAATTGGTCAGGATTAAACCCTTTTTATTAAAAAATGCCAGTTTTCCCACATTGTTTACACCTAGCTCTTCACTTTTGAGCAAATCATCTCAAACTAATGGCAATGCTAGACCATAATGCTAACGAGTTTGATTAAAGCTGAATTATCAATTTAGGATAGATTTAAAAACCCCCTATTAATTAAAAAAAAATCCAATTTCACTTTGTTACACTCTAGCATCTTCATTTTTTAGCAATTACTTCAAACTTTAGGACATTGGTAATGCAATAATGTCTTAGTTCAATTGTGCTGAGATGGGCCAATTGGGGAAGGGGTTATGCCCCTTTTAATACAAAAAATGCAAATTCCTTTGTTTACTCTCTTCCACTTGGTTTTTTTTTAAACAATCTTTTTTAAACGTAAACAATATTTATGCTCAAATCTCGCAACGGGTTCAATTATAACTATATTAACTATTAATTTGGAGTTAGGGCCCTTTTCACCCAAGAAAAAAACCAGATTTCACTTTGTTTACACTATAGCATCTTTTATTTCTAATAATCACTTTCTCAGTGGCGATCAAGGGCCATCCTGGGTTCTTGTGAATTGCATTTTGGTTAAAAAAAGACAAATTGTCAAGTAATATCATGCATGGTTACAGTACTGTTTAAACAGACAATTGTCAAGTAATATCATGAGATGGTTTCGTATGGTTAAACCGACAATTGTCAAGTAAATCAGCATGATTACAGTACTGGTTAAACACACAATAGCAAGTAATACAGCGATGATTACAGTACGGTTAAACACGACAATTTCAAGTAATATCATGCGGGTTACAGTACTTTTAAAAAACGCAATTGTCAAGTAATACAGGGGATGGTTAATTTTCTGGTTAAACATGACAATTGTCAAGTTAGTAATATCAGCATGGTTTCAGTTCTGGTTAAACAAGACCTTGCAAGTAATATCATTGGCGGTTACATACTGGTTAAACATTCCATTGCCAATAATTTAAGCATTAGATAGAAAAAAAAAACAATAACAATAACAATAATTGAATTTGATTTTATTTTCACTCACATTACCACCATGGAAGAAGGTGAGGGATAGGACGGAACTAATTAAACTGATGGGAAAGGTTAACCGCACTACTTGACTTCTGTCTATTATCTCATTTTTTTGCCTGATTAAAGAAACTTACACATATCTCATCTCAAATGGTTTAGTGTTACTGTACCATATGGGGAGAACATTGTAAAATTTCCATCGGCATGTCCATCTTATCCCCTGACAAATTTGTTGTGCAGGGGATATACATCAACTCATGAGTCTCCTATTTTTCACAGTTGTCAATTCTTTAGAAATAGAAGCTTTTAAATTGCATATATGTTAAAGGGGTCATTTGCCACTTTTAAAAGTAATTTAAAGTTAAACTTTACAGGAATCAGAATCTGACGTGAAAACATGTCTTCTTATCAATCGTTTCATTTGAAAAATATTCAGTTGACTTTACAAGTACAGAATCAATGTCAGATGGTGAAATTACATGTCTGTCAGTCATTTCATTGATTAAACTATCAGGTTTATCATGGCTATGTTTCTTTATCTTTCACTTAGTATCATGAAATTTAACTTTATACAGTGGTGCTAACGTATCAGTTGTCAAAAAATACGATTGGAATACGATAGAAATACGGACGATATACGATATGCGATAACACTGCGATATGCGATGTCGATAGAGGCTATTACCTTTACATTCGTTCGATGCTCGAGATTCTTTGTCTGAACCATACGATATACGATTTACGTCTCGTTTATACTTTGCATAACATACAGGATAAGCACGGTATAAAGGGCATTTTTACAACGAAAAACTAATTTTACAATAAGTTCAAAAAATGAAATAGCAACTAAGCTTTTAACAATATTTAACACAAGCCGTGTTTTCATCTAAATAAACAGGAAATAAAACAAAACGGAAAAAAGAAATGGGGACAAGCTAAATTGCGGGTTCCTCTAAAATTTTCGGACTTTTTGGGTCCCGTCAATAACAACCAAAGCACGGTAAGAAAAAACGAATTTTTTTCCTAAGAGGACTCATAAAAATGTATTAATTATGCTTTTTATTTGTGTTTTGTATTAATCACATTAAAAAAAACAAAAAAAAAAAAAAACAAAGAACCAGTAATCATTTTAAATCAGTACGCTGCATTTGTGCAATTAAAACAATATCTTCGGCATTTTTCAAACTTTGCTTTAACCCATCAAACATAAATGTTTATAATAATTTATTGGATGTACAAATATCAAAAGAACGCGATGAGGTGGGAGAATACACCGTATCTATTTTCTTATTAAAATATTCGTATTATTACAAGAGGAACGTCTTATAGATTTAATATAAAATTTTTTCATATATTTTAAAACCAGAAGCTCGGAAAATCCCCCTTTTGATTTAAAAAGCCCAAGCCCGAAGATTTGTTCTTGGAAATTGACCTTGGAATTAAACAATTAAATACATGTACATTAACATGGGCGAAAAGCTATCTTTGTCGAAAAGATGCAGATGAAGAGCCCCCCTTTTAACCGGAAAATTCGTGAGAAATGTCATACGCCGCCATGCGATTACATTTAATATTTTTGTTTTCGTTAACAGTACAAGAATAAAATAGTTGCCAAATCGTATATCCTTTTTGACTACACCCAGTTCATCTCGTATAAATTATTTCACACCTTTCCGACAGTTTTCCAGATTGTCTAACACATGCATTGCTACTGAAAAGATAATAATAATTGTCTCTTATTAAGTAGGGAAATACACATGTTTGGGCTTTCAATATTTTGTAATGGATCCATGTTTTTGACCAAGTATTATTGTAAAAATTTTTTAAAAATGTAAAGTATTTAATATTTTATTAAATATTTTGAAAACCCCTTTAATGTGTGCATATGTATCTCCCCGCACTAATTCACTGTTCTTCCCCCCCAAAATATGCATTCATCTTTTTCTCCTCTCTCTCTCTCTCCTCACCATATTTGAGCTAATGGTCATTTAAAGTTATCATGTAGGGTTTCGTGACACATTTTTAATTTGCAGAGTTTTGATTTTAACACAAAGGTATCAATCGGAAGAACAAATAAAAAAAAAGTCTATTTAAATTCTTGTATTTTAACCCCGCCGTTTTAAAAAATCAAAATATTTTTAAAAAATACCCCATGATTCGCTCATTTGGAAATAAAAATAATCCATAAGTCAACACATGGTGCCCGCACATCCCTTACAAATTTTTTTGATACATGTATCATCATTACATCACATCATCACGTGACATTTAAGATTTTTTTCTCTCTTCAAATATATTCTGTGCCTCATACCCAATGGAAACAGTTTTATTATTATTATTATTCTATGAATATTGGTGTGTTTAAAAAGAATTTCAAATTATTGCTAAAATTGTAATCTTTGAAAACCGGAAATAACATTCACTCTGTGTGCTGTCAAAAGTCCCTTTCCTCTGGGGTGGTATACCGCAGCGGCGAACATAAAGGGACATACCGGTCAAAATAAACACATGCTGTGCTCTGATAAAACTTTGGCACGCCTCCGGGATTGCAAACAACATTTTTTCACTTAATTATACATAAAAGATTAGGGATACAAGAAAATGGTTCTAACCATTATATTCTAAGCAAACGTAATAATAATGGAAAATGAACTTTAGCGAACTGTATAATATGGAAACAAGATCATTTTTTCTTTAACTATTACAGTCTGAACTCGTTTATCACGGAATAAAAACATCAGTTATTTATAACAAACTTCCATTCCCATGTAAGGTTTATTTTATTTTTCTATTTGTTTATGGCTTTTCAAAATTCCTGGTTATCATTCAAATAAAAGACATACAGTGAAGCAAAACACGAAAAATGGTCCCTTTTACATTGTTTTTTTTTTGTTTTTTTTTTTTCATATGAAAGAAGTTGTTGGAACAATTAATTCGGGTGTGATACCCATGCTAATTTCGCAAAAAAAAAAAAAATGGTCTTCGAAATATACTGCCAGGTATAGCACCGATATACTGTAAACATTTCCTTTTAAACTATTACTTAGAGCCCGTGTTCTCAAAGCAAAAACCGATGCACTTGTACCACACATATCGTTTAGGATTTACGCGATCATCGGAAAAAATGCTCCGGTTTGGATTTTCATCCCACCACCTGAATTTTTGATTATCCCTACTGAGAAAAAAGGGGAAAAAAAAAAACAAATTTTGCACCATTCATCCAATTTTTTTTGGAAGTGGGGTGGCGCGCGCGCGGGCGTAATGAAAGAGAGATAGAGAAACCTAAAAAAATAGGAAATAATTAAATAAATAAACATAAATTCTAAATTACAATTTATCTTTTGTTCACAATTTATTAAATAATAAAAAAAAAGGGCATTCGTGTAAAACAGCGTAAAAAAATTTCCCGGAAATAAATAAATCACGAAAGCAACATTTTGGACGTCTTGCTAAGTGGTAAGTTTAATTTTGTTGTTTTTAGACAGGTTAATAAAGCAAACATTGACAAACATACGATTACACATATTTAAAATTATTCCACTTAATAACTGATATAGTCACAACTTATTAAAGGTATTACTCTCGAAAGTACTTTCACCCGTGCATCAAATTATATCATCGCATGGCGTCTGCTCCTGAAAGTCCGTAGGCCATAAACATGTATAAAATATAAAGAAAAAAAAAAAAAATTTTTTTAAATTTTGGGAAAAAAAAAAAAAAAATGTACTGCATAGGTGTTTAAATTTCCCCCCTTTTTAAAAAATTAAAGCAAATATTAAATTTAAAAACACAACCCAAATTATTTTTAAAAATCAAATTGGCCCCCCCAAAATTAAATTGCCTAAACCACTGGGGGGTTCAATACGATAATTTAAAGCGTATACTTTTCCCCCAAATAGGGGTTGGGCCTTACGATGAAATGCGATAAAAACCCGTTTATTATTTCCTAATACATTGAATGCGATAAATACAAAATTCCCCTCGTTTCATGCATTGAGTAATATATACTTTAAGATAACGAAAGCGATAAAAGAAAAGATATACGCTAATTTTTTTTACAACTGATCGTTTCACCACTGTATTCCCCACCCCCCCCTCCCCAAAAAAGGGGGGAACTCCCGCACCCCTTTTAAAACCCGAGACTATTTGGGGGACGTGACTGCCTATGACGTCAAGAAATGAGGCGATTCCGTTAAAAACCCTCCTGGGCCCCAAGGCCCGAAAAACCCGTCTATCTGCCCCATACCGACACTAAAACGGGAAAGGGGAATCAGTCCTTTTGGGGGTTTTAAAAACCCCCGGGTTTTTTAAAAAAAAGGGGTTTACCATATTTTATTAATTTTTTTTAATTTTTTGGGGGTTTTTTTAAAATTTTTTTTTTTTTTTTTTTTTTTTTTTTTGTTTTTTGATTTTTTTTTTTTTATTTGGTTTTTTTTTTTTTTTTTATTTATTTTTTTGGGTTGGGTTTTTTTAGGTTTTTTTTTTTTTTTTTTTTTTTTAAACTTTTGGGGCCCCTTTTTTTTTTTTTAAAAATTTTAAAATTTTTTTTTTTTTAAATTTTAAAAATTTTTTTTAAAAAGTTGGTGGACCAAAATTTTTTTTTTTTTTTTTGATGTTTTAAAATTTGGCCCAAAAATTTTCCCCTTTTTTAAAAATTTTAAATTTTTTTTTTAAAATTTTAAATTTAAAATTGGGGGTTTTTTTAAAAATAGGGGATTTAAATTTGAAAAAATTTTTTGGGGGGTTAATTAAAAAAAAATTTCAGCAAGTTTCTTTTCCCTTTTGTTTGTTTTGCTGGGGGGGTTTTAAGGGTTTTTTTTCAAAAATTTTAAATTAAAAAGAATCGACAGAATTGATTTTAAAAAAATTAAATTTGAACATGAAAAATTTTTAAAAAAGAACCCTTTTTAAGTAAAAAAAAGAAAAAAAATTTTTGTAGATTTTATATTACTTCATAAAAAAATTTTGAATATTTATAAAAAAAAGGGGGTTTAAAAAAATTTTTTAATTTAAGTTTTTGGTTGTTTATGGGAAAAATTGAAAAAAATTTATAAGGGAAAGGTAAAAATTTTTGGAAATATTTATTAAAAAAATGAAAAGATATTTTTGCTAAAATAAAAAAAACTTTTTAATGTTTCAAAAATTTTTAAAAGCTTTTTATTTTTAAATTTAAACTCAAAAAAATTCCAGTGTGTCCCCCTGAAAAAATAAACCATCCCTTTTAAAAAAGCCCCCCCCAAAAAAAAACCAGTCCCCTTGAAAAGGGGCCCCTAAAAAAAAAAACCTCCATTAAAAAGGGCCCCTGAAAACAAAACCCCCTTAAAATGGCCCTTGAAAAAAAAAACCATCCTTAAAATGGGCCCCTAAAAAATAAAACCCCTCCTTTTTAAAGGCCCCCCGAAAACAAAAACCACCATTGAAAAAAGGTTTCCCCCCAAAACAAAAACCCCTTTTTCCCTTTTGAAAATGTTTTTTCCCCCCCTGAAAACAAAACCCCTTTCCCTTAAAATGGCCCCCGAAAACATAAACCAGTCCATTGAAAATGGGGCCCCCCCGGGGAAAAACAAAACCATTCCATTGAAAAAAGGTCCCCCCCCCGAAAAAAAAAAAAACCCCTCCATTGAAATGGTCCCCTGAAAACAAAACCAAAATCCGTTAAAAAATTTTTGGGGGCCCCCAAAACATAAAAAACCCTCCATTAAAATGGTCCCCTAAAACCAAACCGGCCAAATTTTAAAGGTCCCCGAAAACAAAAACCCCGTCCCATTGAAAATGGTCCCCTGAAAACATAAACCAGTCCATTGAAAATGGTCCCCTGAAAACAAATAAACCCTTTTCCCTTGAAATGGCCCCGAAAAACATAAACCAGGGCCCTTTTAAACCCTGAAAACATAAAAAACCCTCCCATTGAAAATGGGTCCCCGAAAAAATAAAAACCCTCCTTGAAAATTCCCCTAAAAATAAACCCCTCCATTAAAAAAGGGGCCCCCCAAAAAAAAAACCTTTTCCCCCTTGAAAGGGGCCCCGAAAACAAAAACCCCTTCCATTGAAAAGGGGGCCCCTGAAAACAAAACCAGTCCATTAAAAATTCCCCTGAAAACCCCCAAACCCCCATTAAAAAATTCCCTTTTTAAACATATCTTACACTAGTTTAAGTAGAATTGTTACACTGAAAAGAAAATATAAAATGTTTACTGTTAAAAGAATATTAAAAGAAAATTTCAAAATTTTTTAAATTTTTTTTTTTCGGGGTTTTTGGGAAAATTAAAAATATTTTATAAACCCATTAGTTTCAGAATTGGGGCCCCCAAAGGGTTTTAAAATAGGGAAAATAGTACAAAAAAATTTAAACAATTCTGGGGGAAAAAACTAAATGGGGTTTTTCATCTTTTAAAAATCTATTTTTTAGCTTTCCTGCCTGGAATAAAAGTCTCTGAATTTGTAAGCTTTTTGCCAAATTGAACTAGCTTATTTTTCTTCTGAAATTCATTGGGAACTGAGGGAAAACAAACTCATTTTGATGCACTGGCAATCAGAGCAGACTCAGGGTCCTTTCTGTTTGCACATATGATATTATAGCACAGTTTCTACTCAGTCCATGTGGCAAAGAAAAGTTCATGATTTCATATACCATTTTTTAAATTCAGTTAATTAATATTTATCAAGTCTTAAGTTTGTACATGAATATTCATGAGATAAAGGATTATTGCAGTGGCAATATAGCCTGATCACTGCAAGGAAAAAAAAAATAAAGTGACCCAAGTGCACAACGGTCAATTATATTATTGACCAAGCAAGGTTCAGCCTGTCTGTTGAT
The DNA here is from genome assembly GCA_021229015.1 of Solen grandis. Taxonomy (NCBI): domain Eukaryota; kingdom Metazoa; phylum Mollusca; class Bivalvia; order Adapedonta; family Solenidae; genus Solen; species Solen grandis. Next base: position 40,190,029 of record CM037781.1, on the reverse strand, counting down.
GTTATCAGTAATCAGGAACAATGAGCGTATTATACAACCCAAGTTGTAACAGCTGCACAAGTGTGCCTAGATCAGTAATTCTTATCTCCATTTAGGCTTCCTCCCTATCAATCGATTTAGATTCAAGATTATGTTTAATCCCTCTGATCTTCTCCTGAATTGGACTAGTGCTTAGCGCTAAAGAATTTTGTCTTTACTGGGGTTTGGACGCACAACCATCATGTCCTTGGTGCACACTACCAGTGGACCGTACTGCCCTTCACTTTGACTAAACAATAGTTTTGATTCTCATAGACCATATAATTATATTCAGAGCATGTTCCAAGTTTAGCTTGCCTTTCTCATCGGCAGACAAGCAGTCTGACTAGAGATATTCAGCAAATTAGGATGCTGGAGATATACACTGGCGGTCTGTCGAGTTAAAAAGCATTGGTCAGTCTCCTAAATTGGCTATTGTGAGAGACAACTTCAGTTTCCGTGTTTAATTTTGGACAATTTACAGACATTCTGTCATAATGAGCTCATCTTTTGATGATAAATGAAGACAAGTCTTTTGGAACACACACAAGACTGGGGCCATTGCAGTAGAATTTTGAACTTTTGTTCAAAATTGTGTTAGTGATTCTGGTCTCAATGTAGGGTATGGAGACATTCGATTCAAAACTTGAAGGCTTAACTAAAGTAAAAAAGTATGTGAAAGAGTGAAGAGTACCTTAATTACTGAACTATTCCTGATGAATTGATGGACTGTGGCAGTACTTTCTTATTGTTTTGATTTCTTGGCCTGCTTTTCACTTAACATTACACATATAGATTTTCCTAATTTGCAACTTAAAAGCTGTTTTTCAAAGTCAAAGTTGAAGTATTGTCATCTCTCTGGTGGTGTTGTCATTGGCAGTGTAGGCCCATAACTCTGGTGTTATCCTCATTGGCAGTGTAGGCCCATAACTCTGGTGTTATCCTCATTGGCAGTGTAGGCCCATAACTCTGGTGTTGTCGTTATTTGCAATATAGGCCCATCACTCTGGTGTTGTCGTTATTTGCAATATAGGCCCATCACTCTGGTGTTGTCGTTATTTGCAATATAGGCCCATCACTCTGGTGTTGTCGTTATTTGCATTATAGGCCCATCATTCTGGTGGTGTCATTATTGACAGTTTAGGCCCATCACTCTGGTGTTGTTGTCATTGACAGTGTAGGCCCATCACTCTGGTGTTTTCATTATTAACAGTGTAGGCCCATCACTCTGGTGTTTTCCGTTATTGACAGTGTAGGCCCATCACTCTGGTGTTTTCGTTATTGACAGTGTAGGCCCACCACTCTGGTGTTGTTGTTATTGGCAGTGTAGGCCCATCACTCTGGTGTTGTTGTTATTGGCAGTGTAGGCCCATCACTCTGGTGTTTTCGTTATTGACAGTGTAGGCCCCTCACTCTGGTGTTGTTGTTATTGGCAGTGTAGGCCCATCACTCTGGTATTGTCATTATTGACAGTGTAGGCTCATCACTCTGGTGTTGTCGTTATTGACAGTGTAGGCCCATCACTCTGGTAATGTCGTTATTGACAGTGTAGGACTATCACTCTGGTGTTTTCGTTATTGATAGTGTAGGCCCATCACTCTGGTGTTGTCGTTATTGACAGTGTAGGCTCATCACTCTGGTTTTGATGTTATTGACAGTGTAGGCTCATCACTCTGGTTTGTTGTTATTGACAGTGTAGGCTCATCACTCTGGTTTTGTTATTGACAGTGTAGGCTCATCACTCTGGTTTTGTCTTATTGACAGTGTAGGCTCATCACTCTGGTTTTGATCGTTATTGACAGTGTAGGCTCATCACTCTGGTTTTGATGTTATTGACAGTGTAGGCTCATCACTCTGGTTTTGATGATATTGACAGTGTAGGCTCATCACTCTGGTGTTGTCGTTATTGACAGTGTAGGCTCATCACTCTGGTTTTGATGTTATTGACAGTGTAGGCCCATCACTCTGGTATTGTCATTATTGACAGTGTAGGCTCATCACTCTGGTTTTGATGTTATTGACAGTGTAGGCCCATCACTCTGGTATTGTCATTATTGACAGTGTAGGCTCATCACTCTGGTATTGTCATTATTGACAGTGTAGGCTCATCACTCTGGTTTTGATGTTATTGACAGTGTAGGCTCATCACTCTGGTGTTGTTGTTATTGACAGTGTAGGCTCATCACTCTGGTGTTGTTGTTATTGACAGTGTAGGCTCATCACTCTGGTGTTGTTGTTATTGACAGTGTAGGCTCATCACTCTGGTGTTGTTGTTATTGACAGTGTAGGCTCATCACTCTGGTTTTGATGTTATTGACAGTGTAGGCTCATCACTCTGATGTCATCGTTATTGACAGTGTAGGCTCATCACTCTGGTGTTGTTGTTATTGACAGTGTAGGCCCATCACTCTGGTGTTGTTGTTATTGACAGTGTAGGCCCATCACTCTGGTGTTGTTGTTTTTGACAGTGTAGTTGTTGTCGTAAAAACTAACCTTGGCCATTACTTCATAACTTGTTATTATTCTGTTAACAAATTTCACATATTTGTTTGCTTTTAAAAGGAATACATTCCCATTAAGGGCCATGACTCTTATGTCCATTTTGCCTAAATTTGTCTCCCGTTTTAGAAAAAAATACAGACGAGCCTCGGATTCCACATGCAATGTTCTTGTGTATATTATGTTGATTGGAAAACAAGTTCTTACAATTTATACTAATTCTTGATAATTCCTGTTTTGGACCAGGACTTGGCGCCTGGAAAAGTCATGAAAAATCCTTGTCCAAAACAGGATTCAAACTAACAACCTTCGGATCTGCAGTTATGCTTGTCAAGCTGGACCACGGAGCCTTTAAATATTGTAATAAAAGATATTCTGCAATTACATACATTGATTACATACATTTAAGTTCTTAGACACAACAAAACCCTGTAGTGTAGGAAAAACCCCTTTGACTTTGTGCTATTAAAAGAAAGCAAAAACTTTAATATAAGGTAAAAAAATGTTGACTTTTGTGCTTTTAGCATTAGCAAATTATTATTCCCATCAAGTTTTTAGCATCGAAAAATCTCTTCACCTTTCCCCTTCACTGCTCACAAACCGTATCACAAACAAAACCCATGTGTGATTTTGTATAAACCAGGTTAACCCTTGACTACATTTTTCATTTAGTGTAGCTATTTGGTAGCCTGTTAGTCAATAACCCATATTAATAAGAAGTTTGTGCAAATAGGCAACTCAAGTATTTGCCAAGCAAGCCAGGGGGCCAGAGTTTGAGGAGCCTTGATCTGGCTGTACTCTTTAATTGGTGAAACAACCTTTTGATCATAAAATTATGAAAAAAGTCATATAAAGTTTGAAAAGAAGGATTTTTCATCTTTAAAAACTTTGTGTAATATTTGAAAAGATAATACATTATTCAGTTATTTCCCCTTCTTTATCTTGAGTTGTCTCCCTTCCTCCAAGTTAAGCACCAAATTTTTCTTGCCCTTAAATCAGAAAAAAAAATGAACCTGAAATAATATGTACAGAACCAAACTGATTTCACTAACTTGTACTCTTTCAGCACTCAAAATGGAGGGGTATGCAAAAAGCACTTTCACCGTTAATACAAGCCCACGGGCTGGTCGCTGTACTATCTCACCAGATGCCGGATACGGACTTCAAACCGAGTTCAATGTCTTCTGTTATGATTGGCTTGATGAGGTACTTTCATCTGTTAACTTTGCTTTATCCTACAATATTGAATCCCTATAAATCCAGGCTTGAATTCCATCAACAAAACTTTGTGCCAAGATAAACATAAAGTCATATTTAAGGAAAGAAAACTTCCTCCATTCTTGTTATACAATTCATTAAAGTAAATGTAAACTAAACATAAATAGTTTCCATTCTTACTTATTGTATCTGTTTAGAAATGATATATGAAGGTATGTCTGTTTTGAAATATGTATGTCTGTCTGTTTGGAAATGATAAATGTAGGTATGTCTGTTTAGAAATGATAAATGTAGGTATGTCTGTTTAGAAATGATATATGTAGGTATGTCTGTTTAGAAATGATATATGTAGGTATGTCTGTTTGGAAATGATAAATGTAGGTATGTCTGTTTAGAAATGATATATGTAGGTATGTCTGTTTAGAAATGATATATGTAGGTATGTCTGTTTAGAAATGATAAATGTAGGTATGTCTGTTTAGAAATGATATATGTAGGTATGTCTGTTTAGAAATGATAAATGTAGGTATGTCTGTTTGGAAATGATATATGTAGGTATGTCTGTTTAGAAATGATATATGTGGGTATGTCTGTTTTGAAATGATATATGTAGGTATGTCTGTTTGGAAATGATATATGTAGGTATGTCTGTTTTGAAATGATATATGTAGGTATGTCTGTTTAGAAATGATAAATGTAGGTATGTCTGTTTGGAAATGATAAATGTAGGTATGTCTGTTTAGAAATGATAAATGTAGGTATGTCTGTTTAGAAATGAAATATGTATGTCTGTCTGTTTAGAAATGATATATGTAGGTATGTCTGTTTGGAAATGATATATGTAGGTATGTCTGTTTGGAAATGATAAATGTAGGTATGTCTGTTTAGAAATGATATATGTAGGTATGTCTGTTTGGAAATGATATATGTAGGTATGTCTGTTTAGAAATGATATATGTAGGTATGTCTGTTTAGAAATGATATATGTAGGTATGTCTGTTTAGAAATGATATATGTAGGTATGTCTGTTTGGAAATGATATATGTAGGTATGTCTGTTTTGAAATGATATATGTAGGTATGTCTGTTTAGAAATGATATATGTAGGTATGTCTGTTTAGAAATGATATATGTATGTCTGTCTGTTTAGAAATGATAAATGTAGGTATGTCTGTTTAGAAATGATAAATGTAGGTATGTCTGTTTTGAAATGATATATGTATGTCTGTCTGTTTTGAAATGATATATGTAGGTATGTCTGTTTAGAAATGATATATGTAGGTATGTCTGTTTAGAAATGATAAACGTAGGTATGTCTGTTTAGAAATGATATATGTAGGTATGTCTGTTTTGAAATGATACATGTAGGTATGTCTGTTTAGAAATTATATATAGGTATGTCTGTTTAGAAATGATATATGTAGGTATGTCTGTTTAGAAATGATATATGTATGTCTGTCTGTTTTGAAATGATGTATGTAGGTATGTCTGTTTAGAAATGATATATGTAGGTATGTCTGTTATGAAATAATATATGTAGGTATGTCTGTTTAGAAATGATATATGTAGGTATGTCTGTTCAGAAATGATATATGTGGGTATGTCTGTTTAGAAATGATATATGTAGGTATGTCTGTTTAGAAATGATATATGTAGGTATGTCTGTTTGGAAATGATATATGTAGGTATGTCTGTTTAGAAATGATATATGTAGGTATGTCTGTTTAGAAATGATAAATGTAGGTATGTCTGTTTAGAAATGATATATGTAGGTATGTCTGTTTAGAAATGAAAAATGTATGTCTGTCTGTTTAGAAATGATATATGTAGGTATGTCTGTTTAGAAATGATAAATGTAGGTATGTCTGTTTAGAAATGATATATGTAGGTATGTCTGTTTGGAAATGATAAATGTAGGTATGTCTGTTTAGAAATGATAAATGTAGGTATGTCTGTTTAGAAATGAAATATGTAGGTATGTCTGTTTAGAAATGATATATGTAGGTATGTCTGTTTGGAAATGATATATGTATGTCTGTCTGTTTGGAAATGATATATGTAGGTATGTCTGTTTAGAAATGATATATGTAGGTATGTCTGTTTAGAAATGAAATATGTATGTATGTCTGTTTAGAAATGATATATGTAGGTATGTCTGTTTAGAAATGATATATGTAGGTATGTCTGTTTAGAAATGATATATGTAGGTATGTCTGTTTAGAAATGATATATGTAGGTATGTCTGTTTAGAAATGATAAACGTAGGTATGTCTGTTTAGAAATAATATATGTAGGTATGTCTGTTTAGAAATGATATATGTAGGTATGTCTGTTTAGAAATGATATATGTAGGTATGTCTGTTTGGAAATGATATATGTAGGTATGTCTGTTTAGAAATGATATATGTAGGTATGTCTGTTTAGAAATGATATATGTAGGTTGAGCCTGGTGTTAAAGTTTGAACATGATTGTGTAATTAAGTAGTTTTAAAGGACTTTGTGCACGAGAAAATCATGAGAGATACTTGCATTTATTGGGGCTCAAACCTCCAACCCAGTGTTACCACTGGACTGGTGGGCTGGTAATCAGAGCAGTTAAGATTTAATCTACAGGAATAATGAAAAGAACAGCAGTAGAGAATGTTTCTTAGTAGTGGGTACTTTTCTATATGGTGGTCATTAGGGAAAATCCAGATCAGCCAATGCTTTGTGGGTTTTTTTCTGGCTGATCAATTTTGAAAGTAGTTGTCCTGGTGTTTATAAATGTTATTATTTTGCTTAATTTTGCACTCTTATTATTGAACAATTACAAAAAAAATATTTATGTTTTTCATCTGTAATTGCCCTTATTTGTATGAGGAAAGTGTAACATTATTTTGCTCTTATAAAAATCCATTGAGAACAGAGAAACCTTGTGTATGTGAAAGTTAATTGACTGATGTATTTGACAAATTGTCATGTATCAGTTTAATGTTGGTGTTTGTTAATCCTTTTTTAGCTTCATCTAGAGGTGGCTCAGTGCAGTTACATTGTTTTACTTTTGTTCTTCTTATTGTTTTGACTATGTTTTCGGATGATTCTCGTCTCAATTACTTTGACAGTTGTGTTGCTATTTTTACTATTGCACTTGTTCTTGAATTATAAGTTTACAACAATAAATGTCAACTCATAAAAAACAACGTGAGAATGTCTTGCCATCAGATTTAGCTCTATTAGTCATTTTATTAACACATATTTCTTCACTTAGGATATCCTTTTTTCCCAAATAATTGCTTGATCAGCCTTCCTTAGTCTTTTCTGTATGACTTGCTGTGTAGATCCATTATTACTTGCCTCATTATAACATGTAAATGTTATACCTAAATCCAATGTAGGACCTTATCCATATCTTGTAATTGGTTAAGTTGACTTCAGATACATTTTCACAGTTATATTGGGGTCCAGTGTAATACAGTTACTGGATTTGGACCCTAGATATAGCACTAGTATGGGGCTGCTTGTATCACTTCAGCGTCTAGATTATTAAAACAATAAAGGGTAAAAACTGATCAATCAGTAAATATCTCTTGTGCTAAACTGGTTTGGACCTGGACTTAGGCATATTTTTCAAGTAAGATTGCATCTGATAAGGGATCAAATATGGCTATATTCTCATTATCAGTGTTGATGATGATGATGATGATGATGATGATGATGATATATTCATAATCATCAGTATGATTCATAATGATAATTATGATATGATGATGAACCAAAAATTGGTATTGATCATGAAGAAGAAGAAGAGGAAGAAGATGATGATGATGAAATAATGAATAATGATGTAGATTTTTTAAGTTACTAGGAAACTATATCCCATTATTTGCAGGAATGATCAATAACTTAGCTGGAAAGAAAAATATAATATTATTTTAATTAAGTTTGGTCAAGGTGATATATATTTCTTGAAAAGTAAAGTATAGTTTTGATCCTTCACAGCATGTTCCGCTGATGTTTGAGATTGGATACAGCCTGGATGGAGCAGATTCTAGCAACCTGATATATCGAGGAGTCAACAACCATTTGTCTTTAAATTACCAACAGGCCTTCAGGAGAACAACTACCAAGGTAACATCTACCTTCTATAGACACATTGGGTGACCTAGGAAACAGAGAGACCCTGTCAGACAGCTTGTTCCAGGATCTGTCTAATAAAGTTTGCTTATACAATATTGTAGCTCAGATTCCATCCAGGAGCTGTTTAATAAAGTTTGCTCATACAATATTGTAGCCCTGGTAAAATATATTGTTTCATATATCAATTAAAGTCCAGCTAATTAATATTTATAATGTCAAAATCTTGTCCATGAATATTCATGAGGTAAAGTAAAAGGATAAGTACCTGTGGTCTTTTTTTTATTATCAGGCCTACAGCGAGGTTATACTGAGATCCAACCTGTTGTTTTTCAATAATGTTGTTGATGATGATGATGATGATGATGATGATGTCTGATAATGAAAAGAGAGAAACAGTATTTATTAAAATGACTGAAAGATAATTTGAAGAAAGACATTTATAATTCAATATGGTGCTGGGATCTGTTAAGATGTGAAGATCTTCATTGTATATTACTTGCCCTTCAACTCAGATAATAAAGTTGTTGTTTTTTTTGCGCACAACTTTTCCCATAGTTTTGAATTGATTTCAATGAAACTTAATAGATACTTGGAATGAAAGTATCGTTTGAAGCTTTTACCTTGTGATGAACAGGAAACTTAATAGTCCCTATACGGATTGTCTTTTCCCTTGAGGTCTGTTTCCCTTGTTGTCCACTCCAGTAATGGTCTCACTCAAATAATAATATATAACTTAAATCTTTTCCACTGCCAGTGTTTGTCTAAGTTAAATTTATTAATATATTTGGATGTCACTTTAATGCTAGGAAGCCTATTCCAGGTGTTTACTATTCTTTATCCCTTTCCCTCATAGAGGACACCATGAAAAGACCTATGCGAACAGCATAAAACCAGATCAACCTGCGAGTTACTCACAGGCTGATCAGGTTTTATGCTGTTTGCTGCTCCTCAGTGGTCTGGAAATGAGTATTTTGTAATTAAATTTGGTAAGGTTTAACTGTGGTTTTCTGCAGATCAGGCTTTATGTGATACCTATTGAGGGCATCAAAATGAGTATATATGAGGGAAAGGGTTATGCAAAGGAGTTTTATCTTCTTGATTTGTAGGATCTTAGTTTCTCTAGCTTATATATATGTGTCACCTTATGTCGTGATTTATCACAGATGTCTTGAACTTTTGGGCATACATTGCCCTGGTTTGTTGTGATGCTGATGGATGGAGGGAGATATATAAATGAATGGATATCTAGATAGATGGATAGCTCTCTTAGTAAAGTCATTGTTCCATCCAATGTTTAGAAGTACAATATAAGAAAGAACATAAGATTTATGTTACCATGGGTCCTAGTAATGAAGCAATTTGAGCATCTGCCTTGTAACCAGGCAGGATGTTAAACCCAAGCTGTCAAAGTATTTTGCTAGATTTAAGGTGACACCATTACTCTGTATTTATCACATGACATTCTTTGTTTCCTATGTAATATAACCATTATGTATTTTTTAATATTCAACACATGCAATATAACAATGACATGACGTCATTTAACCGTATACAGTTCAGAGGATGAAAACAAAATGCAACTTCAAAACATAATTCCGTTTAATCTCTGCATTTAAAGGCATGTTTAGAAATTAACCTGTTTTTGGTTCACATCCAAACCTATCCCATTTTGATTATACAGATGATGAAAACTGGGAAAAGATTTAAGCCCAGTGATCTATCAAACCATCCTGCTGGGGCATGTTTTGCTTTAATAGGACAGTCATTGTTTGGGCGTTTGGATGTGAAATTGTTCCATTAATGCCTGTATTTATGACCAATTGGTATGAAATTACTTTTATGAGATTTTAATTAGATTCAGGGAGAAATTTAAGCAGTGTAGCGAGATTTAATTGATAATGTTACAACCCATTGGCTGTAGATATTGCCGAGACTTGATGGTGAAAGTTCATATACTTTGTGACCACCCCTTGTATTGAAAATGGATTAGCCTGTTGTAATGAAAATGGATAATCTCATTATGAATTGACAGGGTCATGAAAATAATCCTATCAAAGTTTCAACAGTTTTTGAACATGTTTCTATTGAAATTAATACCTGACAATGCAGTTTTTGTCTTTGTATTGTTGGGGGAAAAAAGTCTGTTTTCCAATCATTTAATTTTCTGAGGCAGTGATTATATTAGAACTTGAAATTGATCGTGTTACAATTAATGAATTGATGCCTTTGATTCAATGATTCCATGCAGAATTAATGATATGCTTGATTGTAATATACTGTTGAACAGAGCCACATTCAGGTACTAACAAGTCATGCAGCATACCTTTCTAATGATTTTTCTTCTCTTATTTCACTGATTTACCCATAAATCCCAAGAATTTTATTCAGTCATTAAACTAACATTGAACGCTCAGTGTTAACAATTAGTTCAGGTTGATTGTTTATTCATTGGGTTGGATTAAAAAAAATCACTAGAAGTATGTCAGATACTTGAGTTCATGTGCACAAACCCTGAGGTTTCTCCTACATAATGGACCACTTTCAAATAGTGGCTAAAGCTTCCCGGCTGGCCTTAGCTTGGGCTCCCCTGGCCTTAGGCTTCCACAGCTGGTCTGAGCTTGTCACCAAGGTATGAGTTAATGCGATGTTGTTCTTGCATAAACACATACATAATTATATAAATATCTTTAAAAAATGTGCCTACATATATGATCATACATATATCCATATGCATTACTTATACATATGAATATTCATCCACATGCATTCACATATGTATATACATGTATACATACATCACACATAATTATGTACTCATATTATATACATGCTGTACATATGAACATATATATACACATACATTTGCAAAAATACATATATACATGGACAGACGTGCTGTTCAAACTATTCCCTCCCCTATTCTGTGTTTTTTCTTCCATGAGGGAAGTCCCAAGGCTTGCCTATCTGTGACAGGCGGACACTTTATCCAGGATTTATTGGCCGGTTTATTGGACTATAAAACTCGGCCAGAGACTTGTCCTAATTGGTCTCCAAGAGGGACTTATATAGAAGCCAATCTTGTTATAAATGTCTCCACAGACTTAAAGAGATGCCTTGCTTCCTATGACTAATTTCAGACGGTGAATTATGAGAGCTTGTGTGATAAGTAAGTTCTGTGTGATGTATATAGAGTCAGGATGAGGGTGTTGATGGCAGCCTACAGTCATCTGGTCAGTGAAGGCACTAATTATTAGGGAGCAAAAACACTCTCTGTAGTCAAAAATTGACATAAGTTGCTTTCAGAATACAGCCCCTTGTTTTTGTGTCACCTGCTGAAGGCAGCCGTGACACATAGGGTTAATTTTTCTATCGTCTGTCCGTCCAGCCGGCCGTCCGTCCATCACACTTTTTCCACCACTTTTCGGCAGGTGACATGTTCTGAAGAGCACATTTGTTAGGTGTAAAGAACTGTTCAGATCTCCTGCCTAGAAATGCAAAATAAGAGTTACAGCTCCTTGTCTCATGATGTTAAAATATTACATGTATATAGAAGTCATGTCTCTGAATATAATCTGGTATAAAACTCTGGTTTAGAAATCTTTGTCTGTGGACGTAAAGTAGGATAGCAATAGTCTCTCAAAAATATATTTGGTTTAAAACTCTAGTAAAGAAATCCTTGTCAAAGGATGAAAAAATCTTTCCTAAGAATATAAAAATCTTTGTCCAAGGATATAAAAATTTTGTCCAGGGATAAATATATTTATTATTTAGTATAAGATGTAAAAAAATTTGTGTCTAAGGTTAAAAAAATTTGTGTCTAAGGAAAAAAATTTAGGATCAAAAAAAAATATTTGTCTAATGATGTAAGAATCTGGCACAGAAATATTTGTCTAATAAACTATTTTCTTACACTCTTACTATAAAGGCAGTTTGGAAAATAAATGTCTGTTTTTCTGTGGATAAATTGTAGGGTCTATGAAGACCCAGTGATAGTATGAGAACAAGAGTTTATAATTTTGGGAAGTGATATTTCTGATTTATAGAGAGACACATATAAAAGGCTTAGAAGGGGGAGGGGGGCAATCCCATTTTATATTGAGGAAGAAGAGAATGGAGCGCTGACCGCAAAACTGTTTTAAGTGTATGTAGGAATATAAGAAGGTGGAACAGTTTCATGGTTGGCCCTCATGATGTTAGATCACATGACTTTTAATATGAAACTTGCCCTACGATAGATATGATTTACATTTTATTTCAGAAAAAATGAACTTTTGCCACAATTATGAAAACAAAATCAACTTAGAGCTACCATTCAATCTAATAAAGCTCCCCCTAATATCTGGTATTACAACAGAGGTTTTTCATTATAACTTCACATGCCCAGATGGCAAGGAAATCACACGGTTGAGAAATACGTGGGCACAATTTACCCATAAGGCAGTTTCCAGAGAGTATATTTGTAAAGAGCAGTTAAGAAATTCTGATTGGAAAATGACTTTGATTACATACTATTGAATCCTCGTCTGAGGTTGTCATAGTAACAAATTCTGTCATTGATGAGAGTAATTTTGTTTTTGCTTCATGAAAATGAGAGATTGAAAGGAGATGGTTGTTGTTAGCATGTTGTGCTGAAAGCCATCTTCCTTTCTGAGTCTCTGTGGATGTCTATTAGTTGTCTCATGATAATGAGGTTCTTCCTTTCTTGGGGTTGGAGTTAGATGCTATGGGTTTGAACCATGTTTGAAGTGAGATGCACCTTATTTTTTGTTCTAATACTATTAAGCACACACTGGGATTTGTCTTATTATTCAGGTTTATTTTTCAATGACAGGATTTTTGATTAATTATTTAGAGTCTATATCAAAGAAAAAAATACACAATTTTTATTCTTTTTTACATTGATTGGGAAGCAAGCTTTATTGTCTTATTCTGAGAACATTTTACTAGCTGGAAATAAGTTTTAAAAATGTTCATTTTAAAATGTTCAATACTTTTCCTATTTGGATAGCAAAGTATATTTATTATAAATAATTTAAAAAGTAACAAATTGTATATTTCTAAGGTGGCAGTTAAGATGGTTACCTGGTTTATTTTTACCTATATCACTTGGAGAATCAGAGGTACAGATAAGCTTTACTGGCCATTTGAATAATACCCCTTATGTTCAATATAAATTGAGTAACCATGAAAATAATTAAGTAATTGAGCAGATGATACACTGTCATTTTTCATTAAATTGAATACACAGCATATAATACAGTGTGTTAGGGTTAGAATTTAGGGACTTGCTCGATTAAGAAAATTAGAAAATTCTGATATCCAATATGAGGGGGTCATATCAAATTTATACAGTAGTTGTACTGGGTATCTTGTAAGCAATGCTGCACCAAGCTTAGGAAATAAATTGAATCTTCAAGGTTTTAGTTTTGTCACCCATTACATTGAAAATAATTGGGCATTTGTTGTTAACCCTTTCCCTCATAGAGGACACCATGAAAAGACCTATGCAAACAGCATAAAACCAGATCAGCCTGCGAGTAACTTGCAGGCTGATCAGGTTTTATGCTGTTCGCTGCTCCTCAGTGGTCTGGATATGAGGACTTTATAATTAAATTTGGTAAGGTTTAACTGGTTTTCTGCAGATCAGGCTTTATGTGATACCTATTGAGGGCGTCAAAATGAGTATATATGAGGGAAAGGGTTAAATGAGTATTACATTAATATGCTACCTATCTGACAGCAAAAATATCTGAAAAAAAAAAAAAAAAAAAAAAATAAATAAAAGAAAGTAAAATTAATCTTTGTTAGCATGTGACTGAATTAGCTTCAGTCAAATCTTACTGGAAGTTGTGGGTTTGTTTCCAAGCTGTGACATACCAAAGTCGTAAAAATGGTACTGGTATAGCTCCCTTGCTTGGTGCTCAGCATATAAGGGTAGTAGCAGGACTGGTTGTCCCGGTGTCAGGATAATGTGGCTGGGTGTGGTATCATACCACATGTCTATGGCGTGATACTGCAGTGTGACAGCACTATATCTGTCTCAAGTAGACATTGTTTCCAAATGACTGAAATGCAGTCAGTGGGACGTTAAACAGAACAAACAAATCTTACCCCAGTGGGGATTTGAACCAATAACCTTTGGATATGGAGAAAAAAGATAGGCACCACTGAATTGACATCTTTGCCCTTTTACTGATACATGCAAATCTATGGGTTGTAATGGAAAATTGGTGGTCATTGAAAAAATTGGATAGCTTCCTCAAATCTGATTGGTCATTCAGTAAATAACTGGAAAGCTTCCTCACATCTGATTGGTCATTCAGTAAATCATTGGAAAGCTTCCTCACATCTGATTGGTCATTCAGTAAATCATTGGAAAGCTTCCTCACATCTGATTGGTCATTCAGTAAATCATTGGAAAGCTTCCTCACATCTGATTGGTCTTTCAGTAAATCGATAGCTTCCTCACATCTGATTGGTCATTCAGTAAATAACTGGAAAACTTCCTCACATCTGATTGGTCTTTCAGTAAATAATTGGATAGTTTCCTCACATCTGATTGGTCTTTCAGTAAATAATTGGATAATTTCCTTACATCTGATTGGTCTTTCAGTAAATAATTGGATAGCTTCCTCACATGTGGATTGGAAGTTTCACTGCAGTCTAGACTTGAAGTGTGTTATGTGGGGATAGATATGTCAGTCAGTCATGTGAATTGGAATGACCAGGCCTGTGTCACCTGGAACAATTCAAGTTGAGAATTTACTGGACTTAAAAGTATTGAAGGTCTTTAACTCCACTATTTACAGACCTAGAGATATTTTATATTCTATTACCAGAGAATGCTTGTACAGAAAATGATGTTCATACCCCGCTTGACATAGTAATGTTTGGGCTAAATAGGAATCCTGCTTGTCATGTGAAGTCCTGTCATGCCACGCCCCGTCCTATACTCACAATAAATTACATGAAATTTGGTAATTGTTGTTGATAGTGCCTTCATACTTAAGAATGGTAAAACCAGTCAGCAAACACGTGTAGGTAATTGTGTCAAGGGTTTTATAAGAATTAAGGCCCTTCTTCTGTGTCAAAGCCATATGTGGAGGTATTAAAATATTTGGATTTTTAAAATGAATAAAATCTGAACTCGAGATGTTAAGTGAACGATGAGTTGAGGTGCTCAGTAAAAGCAGGCCAGCGTAGGCAGCCAGGACAACACTTGTTGTTTAAATATGTGTTTTCCTGATAGAGACATTTCTACAGCCATCACTCACTTTCTTCACCGACTTTCTTGTTGCTACTGGCAACAGAGAGCCAAGAGACAGGCAAGAGGATTAAACTGTCAGTGGCGGTCATTGGTTTTGTCTTTGACCATCGAGGGCTTAATAAGATGGCTGGAGCTAGTTACTTGATTGCCTGATTGCTGTTAGATGGATGTGCATTTATAGGATTAATTTCTATCATGTTTCACTGATCTACTGAAGTATTTTTGTTGACCAGCGTGTTTTCCTTTGAGCCGCTCTACTCAGCTTGTAATAACCTTTCATGGCCGGAATGCAATTTTTTCAAATCATCTTCATCATTCTTAAGTGAAAACCTTCAGGTGAAGGAGGCTTTGGGGAGATTCTTGTAAGACGATTTGTTTTATCCGTCTTTCATCATCAGACTGGTTTGAAGTTCCACATATCAGGACAGAAAGTGGATAAAAATATAGATCACAAGTCCCTGATCAGTCTGAGTAGAGCAGGAGAGAGGGGTTTCCTTTTTAGCTCTCCCTGGCACATAGTCCAACTCCTGTCCATATGTCCTCCCCAGTTAGTATTCCATTATTTCTTGAGTAATCTTGTCCAAACTTTGTGACACCATCTATGGCCATTAGCTTTTGGCCAAGCTTGATTATGAATGGTATTGGACCATTAAGTTTTCGAACAATGTTTCAAGAGGGCAGTGGAACTCAGGTTAGCAAAGTAGGGCTTTTGTGGCCCTCTTGTTATAGCATCTTTATTTCTGACGTCTCCCGTTGTCTATTCATATTTCCATTACATATTGTTTCCACCATAAGTTTTCTAATTCTGATGAAACTGTAGAAGTGTCAGCCACGGTAAAACAATGTGCCTAGCAAAATTTCTTTTCTTGTGGTGTTAAAGTCACACCGAGAGGTCAAAGTTCACAGGCATTGCAATTTTTTATTGTGTTTAGAATTGATGAGGGTGAAGGTCAGTGTAGCTAAAAAAAATGTTTTTGATATATGTATGTGGTGTGAACCAGGACACAAGGTAATGTTACAAGGGTATAAATCACTTGCATCATTAGCTCAGTATGTGATGATATTCATTTCTTAAAGCTGATTAACCTCTTTAGTGTAACTATTCAAGTTATGTCAAGCTATTCTACTCACTCTGGCGTTCGTGGTGACTTCAGCATCACACTATAGTTAAGTTACTATCATGCATCTTGGTAACCAGCTATGCTCATTCATTTAACACTTCATGGGCGTTTAACAAACAAGTCAGATAACTCTTATCCAAATTTAATTTGATTTAATTTATTGCAAAACATGGCCCTTTTTGGACTTAGAAATTTTGGTTCAAGTTTTGTATGCAACTTACTTTCATGCTTATATCGCAGCAATCAGTCATTGGATTGACTTGAAACTTTATAAAGGTGCTCAAGGGCATCAGAATTTTAACTTAGATAACTCTGTACTGAATTTATTGTAAATCCATTTTGATCTTAGAAATTTTCGTTAAATTCTTGCATGCAAGTAAATTAAAGTTAGAATGCATACAACTTAGAAACCAGCTATGCATATTAATTTAATACTTCAACAAGGCCTTCATTAACATTAAACAATTAAGTAAGATGACTTTTGACGGAATTTATTGCAAATTATGGCCCTTTTTGGACGTGCACAAATTTAAGGTAATCTATCCTTCATTAATGTGATCATGGTCCATCAAGTGATTTTGGGAATTTTATGCAAGACTTTATAGACTTTGAGCAAAAAGGCCTATATATCTCCAAATCAATGGAAGCTTGCATATGCACAAAAGTTTTTTTAAGCATTTGAAGGACCATGATTGTAATTAAATGATGGATGGATTACCTTTAACTAAAAAGCAGTTGAAAAGTAGAGCACACATTCTCACAGACAGCTCTTGTTTTCTTGGAGGAGATCTCTATCTTTGATATGAACAATATTCGAAAGCATGATACAAGTTGTGTAAGGGAACAGATTCTAACTGTGGCGTCCATGACAGCTAATTACTGGAATGGCGGAATAAATCTTCAGGAAGGGTGTCTATCAGAGAAGGCAGTCAGGTAGAAATGATACAGGGGTCTTACATCAATATCTAGGGAAGTATAACCGGGATATAAACCTTATCGATGAAAAAATATCTAATTTGTTCCAGTGTTATTAACGTATCAGCTTTTCAGATGTCAATTAAACTTTTATAGACCGAACTAGGACAATGTGTTTTTCCTGTTGTACTTTTTTATTGCACTGTCTGACGTATGGGTACAAAGGGCTTGGTTCACTAATAGGTGAAAATGGCCCGACATTCAAATTAATTGGAAATAAGTTCTGCTTAAATTTAAAAATCATGGCTAGTCAAAAAATGTAAATATTTAGGTTTTTCAAATTCAAGCCGTTGCCATAGCAACGGTTTGAATTTTTTCAATAGAATAGAAGAAATGGTCATACTACTAAAACCGTTGCATATTCTTTTCATTTTTGAATGTAAATCAATATCTTCTTGAATTCCTTTTTTATTCACCTGTTTAAAATATTGGTTGCTATGGAAACGAAAATAAGAACACAAAATTTACATGTTTTCAATATGCCTATTTTATGCATTCAACATTATTTTTTGAAAACAACAATTTAGCTAATATATTACATAAATCCTCCTTTATGAATTCCATACATAATATTTGTTGCTATGACAACAATGGGACAGCTATATTTGCTTAAATGATACAAATAAGGTAATTTTTTTTTGTATTTTCTTGCTTGATTTAACAGCTCTTTTACACAAAACTGCAACAAATTAGAGTTTGTCATATTTTTTTTTACTAAAGAAATCAACAATATATAGCAGCTGTTACTCTGTAGCATAAATAATTAATTGAATAAAGTCAATATTCTGTTTTCATGTGATATACACTCAGTAATTAATTTCTTTACAAAATAAATCATTTTGGGACATAAGTTAATTTGAATACTTATCATAATTATTGTGTTCATTTGCCAAGATACATCTTATACAAAACATTTTCAAAAAATTGTCCTAGGAATGTGTTTGACTACCCAAAAAAAGAACAAAATTAAAATAAAACATTTTTTAAACTGTAAAAAGAAAATTAACCTGATAGTTCTTATACTAACCATTTAAATTCTCCCCTGGCTCATTATGTATGAAAAATGGAGACCATATATTACATACAATTTCCCTTTCCATCATAAAAGACAATATTCACCAATTTTAATCCAAAAAATGTAGGGCTCAACAGGTGTTTTCCCCATTAACCCCATTTTTTGGAATCAAGCCCAATAAAAGCCGATCTGGGAAAAACCAAAAAATAAACCTCCCTAATACAAACCATGCTCAAAGCAGGCATTAAACATACCAATCATATCTTTTGTTTTCAGGCTTCATTTCCTGAAAAAAATTGGCTCTCAACATTTAACTGGAAACACAGCCCTTAAAAGTTCCGTAAAGCTTGACTTCCCCCTAACTGTAAAATTTTTTAGTTCATTAAGTTTTTCCAAGGGGGGGGAAATTAAAAAAATCACACACAAACTTTTCAAACTTAACTCCGTTAAGCCTTTTTCCCCCCCCAAATCTTCAACCTTGGGTTTTTTCTAATTCCCTCAGCACTTTGCAATTCACGCCCCCTTGGTTTGGCCAGGGCTAATTGGGAAAAAATTTGTCTAAAGGCCCAAATGAAAAAACCCTTGAAGGAAATTTTCCCTTTGGGGAAACTTCGGGTCTTAAAACGTTAAAACTAGTTTCTCAACCACCCCGTTTTAAAAAATAACAAAAATTAAAAAAAAAAAATTTAAAAAAACCCCATTTAGGATACCGGCTAAAAAGCGATTGTGTGGACTTTTGAAAAAAAAACCCTTTTAATTTTAAAATATAAAATTTTAGGGAAAATTAACTTTATTTAAATTTTTTTTTTTTTACAAAGGGGAAACTTTTTTTAAACAAATACTTGAATAATGGAATAAAACCATCCAAAATTATTTAAACCTTGCGGAAAAAATCGACTCCAGTGGGGCGGGAAGGAAACAATTAAGAAGGGTTTTTTCCCCCAATTAAAAGGGTTATTAAATTTCTTTTTTGACTAAGGCTCGCATTCACGTATTTATTTTTTTCTGCCCTTTTTCTCATCACGCTTTCCCTTGAATTTTCCCAAAATCAGAAGGGGGGGAAATTTTAACCCCCCTCAAAAACAATACACTCCCGAGAAAGTTTAGGGAAAAATTTGTAATGTGGTTCAAAAAAAGGGAAAAAATTTTTTTTTCAAAAAAATATCCTACAAAAGTTACAAAATGACCTAAATTAACACAACCTTGGTTTTTACAAAGGGCGTCCTTTTCATACGGGGGACTCTTTTAAACTAAAGTTTTTTAGCTTGGGGTTTTGTTTTTACATCCACAAATAGAAAAGTTTTTTTTTTCATTTTTTCCAACAATTTTTGCTAAAGAGGTTTTTCTTTTTATTCCCGGTCGCTTACCCGAGTTAAGGGGGAAACTAAGCAGAAAACCTTTAACTCCCAAAAACCTTGTTGGGTCCCCATATTTTACCCCTTTTTTGGGCATACCAAAAATAATCAAAAAACAAAATTTTGTTTTGAACCAGCTTTCTTAACTTTGTCCCCCTCCTAAAGGCTCAAAAATTTTTGGTTTTCCAGTAAAAGCTTTGGGGAATAGCAAAGGTCAAAGTTCAGGTTGTTTTTTCCGCTTTCGATTTTTGGAAATCAATGACTGTGTCACTAAATGGTTTGTGAGAGCTGAAGGTTAAGGGAATTTTTATAAATTGATTTTAAAAAATTTTAACCCTTTCCCTATAGGGAAATGAAAAGACCTATCAACAGATAAAAATAGTGATGGTTTTAAAAGTGTTGCTGTCCCCCAGTGGTCTGGAAATGAGGATTTTTAAAAAATTTTTGGGAAGGTTTAATTGGTTTTTTTGCAATCCTTTATTAACCCCTTTTTGGGGGTAAAAAGATATTTTGGGGAAAAGGGGAAAAATCCCCCTGACTTTTTTTTAAATTCAAATTTTTAAATTTTTTTTTTTGTAAAAAAAAAATAAATTTTCTTTGCATTAATTTTTAAGTTGGGCAATTAAAAAAGTAAAAAATTTAACCACAACAACCATTGATTAGAATCTTTGTCACATAAAGATTCTCCAAAGGGGGAATTTTATGAACCCCCAATCCTGCCCCTTTCCGATTGAAAATTTTGAACTAAAATTAAACATAATGAATATAAATTGAATTTTCACCAAAACGCTGGACTGAAGAAAGTTTTTAAAAAAGATTGTGGGCTTTTTTCATCCTTCTTTTGTTTGTTTAGCGAGATCAAAGGCTTCGTTTTTTTTTATAGAAATTAAAAATTTACAGGAACCCCTAATGTAATGTAACAAAATTCGGAAGAAGCTTTTACAGGGGAAATTTCTGGAAATTTAAAAAAACTTTT
The DNA here is from genome assembly GCA_021229015.1 of Solen grandis. Lineage (NCBI taxonomy): Eukaryota > Metazoa > Mollusca > Bivalvia > Adapedonta > Solenidae > Solen > Solen grandis. The sequence continues at coordinate 40,169,470 of CM037781.1, read as the reverse complement.
TTAAAAAAAAAAAAAAAAAAAAAAAAATCTGTTAAAAGGGAAAAAAATTTTTTTTATAAAAAAAAAATACCAAGTCCTCTTGAATTTTGAATTGAAAAAATTCATTGGATGTTTTTTTATTGTGTTTTTAAGGGGAAAACCGAAAAAGGCTAATTGTAATTACACTCGGTTACGTTATTTTTTTGTTTTTTATTGGAAATGAAAAAAAATAAAATTTACTTTTAATATTTAAAGAGGGAAAAATTTAAGCATTGTAAAGTGGACAGTTAATTTCTGTCGGTTTGGCCGAATTTTAAAAACCTTTTAAACAATTTTTTTAAAAATAAATTTATACCTTCGAGTACCACCCAAAAAAATTAACCTTTAAAATTTGGTTTTTTTAAACATTTCAAAAAATTTTTTCCTTTTTACCGATGCGTCACTTTTTTTTTTAAAATTGAGTAAAAATTAAAAACATTTTTTTTTGCCAATACTTCTTTTTCAAAAAATTTTATAACATTTCAAAAAATTAAAAAAATGTATTTTGGGTTTAATTTGGTAAATAAAAATACACAAAAACTGTTTTTCTAAATTTTTATTTTTGTTTGGGCAAATATTAGGGGGTTTTAACCATGTCCTTATTCCCTTTTAAACCCTTTAAAATTTAAAATTAGTATTTATTAAGTGGCCAATTTTTATGTTATTAAAGGGCAATATTAATATAAAAAAGAAAAAGATAAACCCCAGTATGTTATTTAAATTTAAATTTGTGATTTTGGGTTTAATTTAAAGGGAAAACCATACTATTTTAAGGAAAGTTAATTTTTTAAATAAAAAAAACACAGGTCCACTTAATATCGTCCCCATCCCAAGATTTATTTTTTAATTTTAAAAAGGGTTTTTTGGGCTTAAAATTTTTACCAAATTTAATTTTTGAAGAATCTAGAAGGGACAAAAAAGCTTTAAAAAACGACCTCCCAAATTTTTGAAAACCCCAAAGTTTTCCTTTAAATAAAAATTTTTTTTTTGTTCCCGTTTTTTTAAAAGTGGTGCATAACATTTCTTTTTTTTATTTATTTCCCCAACAAATGTTGTGAAACCCGGAATTGGGGCCAAAATTTTAAAGTGACCAACAAAATTCAATTACAAGATTTAAAAACTGTAGGAATGGCTAAATGGTTGTGTTAAAGGGAAACCCCTCCTCTGGTTTTTTAAGAGACACAAAACTTATTTTATTTACTCAATTTAAAAAATGGTCCCCCTGGAACAAAAAAACAACTTAACAAAAAATTTTTTGTGGTTTGTTTAGAATTTTGGAGGTTTTTCAAAGCTTTTTTGGCTTTATCAATCCAGCGGTGCATTAATTTGGTTAAAAGCTAAAGTTTTGTATGGGGAAGGGTTTTTCATTCCCCCGCTCGTTAAATGCAAAAAATAGCTTAGCATTTGGTGGTCCTTTTTTGGGTTTAAAATTTAAAGGAAAACCCTGATTTGTGGGGCAAAGGATGGGGAAAAGGGGTTAAAAAATTTGTGTGCTTTGTAAGCATTTTTTTGAAAAAAAAAGTGCAAAAATTTTTAAAATTAATTTTAGTCTATTGATAAATATCCATTTCAAAATTGAGAAATTCCCCTTTTGCCCTTTTGGTTCATTTTCCCCTGTTGACTGCTTCATGGGGGGAAGATTCCTCCTCCTTTTCCCTTTTTAATTTGTTTGCAGCGACTTTCCCAAGAAAAAAATATAGAAGAAAAGCAAATCCCCCCCCTAGGGTTGTTTGCAAAACCCCCCCTTGCCGTTTTTTCAAAACCCTAAATTCACACCATTAAACCCTCCCTTTTCAAAACTGGGGTTTGCTGTCCCAAAAACTTTAAATTTTCCCTTTCCTTTATTTTCTTTTTTGCCCCTAATGGGGGACCCTTTTTAAAACCCGATCTCAGAAAACACAGTTAAACCTTACCAAAAAATTACAAAATCTTTTATTTCCAGACCCACTAGACACGAAACCCTAAAACCTGATGCCTTTTTTATCCAGGGGGAACTGGTTTTTCCATGCATGTGAAATGGCAGCATTTCTCCATGA
>CM037781.1:40111189-40161189 GCA_021229015.1 Solen grandis | reverse complement strand
GTTGATCAGAATGTTTGTCTTATAAAATCTTGGACAGATTCAAATTGGGTCATGTGGGGTCAAAAAGTAGGTCATGAGGTCAAATCTTAGAAAAACCTTGTTAACACTCTAGAGGCCACATTTTTGGCCCAATCTTTATGAAACTTGGTCAGAATGTTTGTTTCCATAAAATATTGGACAAGTTCAAAATTTGATCATGTGGGGTCAAAAAGTAGGTCATGAGGTCAAATCTTAGAAAAACCTTGTTAACACTCTACTGGTATGCGAGCAGTATCCGTGAACGAGTAGTATCCGTGATTTGCTTATTATATCGTCAAATATAACGTTATTTTGGAAAAAGTTCCACTTACTCAAAGTTCGTCATAATATCAGTGTGGAAACCTAATTTTAGCAAGAAAGGGTGAGTATTAATGAAATTACAATCGATTATGTATCAGTAAAGTGAAAATACAGATGCCCATGTCGCGAGGGATCAGCGCGTGCGACAGCTAGTGCGCGTGCGTTCTCATTGTTATTTTAAGATAAATTGGTCTTGTATTGGTATTTATATCATAAGGAAATAATTATCCATATAAGTCATTTTAAACAACAATTTCAACACTTTTACAATATATCTATAACTTCAATTTCAGAAAATCATGTCACAGACTGCATCGTCCGCTTCTTAAGTATTTTAAAAGGGAAATAATAAACAATTTACAGCAGTTGTCTTTCTTAAACAGTGGTGGGGTCCACAACGGGGGTATTAATTACATAAAAACATAAAAGAAAAAAAATCAGTTCAATTTTTAAGTTTATACTATGTACTTTTTCCCCCTTTTCAGACCGGCCATTTATTACCACACGGGTGACTGATGTATCCATTCATATTCCGGATTGATGTTTTTACTTTTTTTCTTGATATTCTAATGATGTCGACAAGGAATTTAATATCTGATCCTAGATCTAGATCTAAATTGAAAAAAAGTCAAGTTTAGACAATAAATGTCGTAGACAGAAAACAGATACATGTACATCTTTAGACAGTGGGAAACGTATTTGTAAATGATGACTTCTTCCAATCACGTGTTGTCGTATACTTTTTAGTTCTTTTTTAATAATTGGAATATTTTTATCAGTATTAGTTTTTCAGAGTTTGAAAAGAATATTTTTGAATAAAAAATATTTATATACAAATCGAATAATGGCATGCCATGGAACACAATATTGTTTACTTTAATTATACAATGAGTGATGGAAACCAGGGTCTCCTCATGCTATATATATATATATATATATATATATATATATATACAGAGACACCCTGTGAAAACGTATCAAACTTTCCAACCATGAATTAATAATAAAAAAAATACTTCTTTGACAGAATTAAGTTTTGATATTTAAGGTTCAGTTTCATTTATTTGAATTTACAAGGAAACGGACGCAAATATTTTTCAAAGCAGTAAGTACATGTAACTGGAATGGTAGAAGAAAAGAAATTTTCAGTGGTATACAATAAAACTTGTGAAAAGAAACAAACGTGTTGACTTTTGTTTAGGTAATGTGGTGAAATATTCATATGTTATAAGTTGATACCTGCTGGTCATGCCTTATAAACTTGTACCAGTTATACACGTTACAAACACAGTTTTCAGAGTAGTAGTTCGTATTAGTAGTAGTATTTTTCGACTCTATTAGCCATACTCACACCATCTAGTATATAATACATTTAATTAAGTGAATTAAGAAGAAAATGTGCTGACCGCCGAAATTACGTTTTTAACCAACAAGGAACATGTCAATTATCGATTCGGCAACCATCTGGTTTTAGACTGGCAGTTTGCACTGATGGACGGGAACATTAAAATATCACGAAATTTAAACCATGATCGCTGTTTGTTGTTGTTGTTTTGTTCATGATTTTTTTTCTGCCATAAAGAGCATCTTTGCATCAGAGTATATATCCGTCAGTGTTTAATTCTGTATAACGGGATGTTTAAATGTATTTGTAAACGTCGCGTGCGCACGTAGCTTCGATGTCCTAGTTTAACCAACCGTAATTTAAGTTTCTGTTAATACGGTAAAACAACAACGCAACACAAATAGATTTATTACATTATTTATGTGTTTTCCGAAGTGTTTGTAAGACTGATATTAATATGATTTACAAATAAAATTCAGACAAGCGTAAGTACGCTCTTTGCCACTTAGGATTTGTTTAACTTGACTTTACTTTGCATTACAGGCTTGATTTTTTCTGTCCATCGGTCTTACTTCATAAATGACGTAAATTTATTCAAGTTGGTAGAAAAAAATGTTCAAGAACATCAATGTAATATGGTTGCTGATACAAACCAATAGGGGATATGCAAAAATCAACATTAAAACATTACGAAATATTGACTTTGGAAAGATAAACATTTTCTTGGTTAAGGGATGTAAAAAAAATAGGTTACGATCTCTATAATTTGCCATAACTGACTAGATGCTATGGTGGTGGATACAACCAAATTTAATTTAATCGTAATGATATGTATGTAAAGCCATAAGCGGCCGAATACCTTAACGAGTCGTGGTTTCCACTATAAAGCAACGGCCCTATTCATTTAATTTTACCTCCGAACCCGATCTTTTAATTAGAGATGTAAATACCTAGATTTATATATTGTGGCTTCGTGCTATGTAGCTTAAATATTTGAAAAGTAGCTGATAATGTTTGTACAACTTCATGATGAACAGGTCAAAATAAATCTCTGATCAACCAAACTTTTATTCCTGTCTGCATGGTTGTCAGCTGAATCTGTTTCAGCGTAAATGTATTTGAAAATTCTTGTGTTCTCTTCGTGAAAAATTCCTGATATATAATTATCTTCACAGTTAACTATAGAAATAAAAAAAAAAGAAATAGATGAATTTTCTCACGCCTCCACCAGAAAGCGTGTGCCTTTTTTCATTTGATCCCCATTATTCTCTCCTGTAAAACAGTGCCTCGATCTACGATCATTTTGATTGAAAAAAAAAATCTGAAAATAATTGGTTCACATGTGTTTTTCATGTTATAGGTAATACAAATAGATCTATATGATAATAATAATAATAATAAAACAAATGTATAAGAAAAGAAATAAATAATCATTGATTTCAAATAGCCTATCGAAGGATTCTGTCTGCCGGCAGGCCTACCACTTGATTTAGATTATTTAAATGATCGTAATAAAAATAATATTTTTATCTTAACTGGTTAGATAAAACTATAAGTCTTAAAAGAGTATCATTAATATGAAAATTTAAATAAAACCGACAAAATATATGCGCGATGACATCAAAAAAGAAAATCACGGATACTGCTTCAGCTGCCATCCAAAATAGCAACATGGAATGCCCCTTTTGGGGCCTCTGCCTCTTAGTACACGAGTGACGTAAGAATTCGATATGTTTGTGTCAAATGGACATCGAACCTACCTGTTTATATTTGCAAACTATTTTTATTCGTTTAACACATTTACAGCAGAAATGAAATAAAACCGCTAAAAAATCACGGATACTGCTCGCATACCAGTAGAGGCCACATTTTTGACCATATCTTCATGAAACTTGGTCAGAATGTCTGTTTCCATAAAATCTTGGGACAAGTTCAAAAGTGGGTCATGTGGGGTCAAAAAGTAGGTCAATATGAAAAATCCAACATATGCTGCTCATTTATAATCAGGTGAGCGATTCAGGGCCATCATGGCCCTCTTGTTAAATTCTTGCCATCTAATATTAACACTAAATCTATGGAAGCTGTGTGTGTAATACTATCAATAAGATGATTACCACATACCTGTGTAGAAAGCAAAATGCTCTCATTTTTTGCAAGATATTGCTGTTTCAAATTAATAATAAAATGATACATAAAGCCAAAAAAAAACAACAAAAAACAGAAATGCAAAAATGTCAGTAAAAGTATTGGATGAACCTACGGCAGGCAGTGGTTATTGGCTGCCAGGCAATATCAGGCAAATATGTCAGTTAAAGTATTTGATGAACCTACTGCAGGCAGTGGTTATTGGCTGCCAGGCAATCAAATTAGGCAAAAATAACAGTTAAAGTATTTGATGATTTTACCGCAGGCAGATGTTATTGGCTGCCAGGCAATCAAATCAGGCAAAAATGTCAGTATAAGTATCGGATGAACCTACCGCAGACAGTGGTTATTGGCTGCCAGGCAATCAAATCAGGCAAAAATGTCAGTATAAGTATCGGATGAACCTACCGCAGACAGTGGTTATCAGCTGCCAGGCAATCAAATCGGGCAAATATTTCATTAAGCAGCTGGACCAACTCCTGGGCAGTGCACTGGGAGGACAACTGAGTGAAACCACACATGTCTGCAAACACGATACTGTAAATACACAGAGCACACACTTATTAATTATAATATAAACATCAATGATTAGATATGCCAGTTCATCATGTCAGCAAATAGGGTTATTTACTCTTTCATACATATTCCTGTACTCAGTGAAGCACCATTATAGCCTTATATCCAGGACCCAAATCAAGATACACTATATCTATATCCCAAATCAAGATACACTATATCTATAGCCCGAATCAAGATACAACATCTAGATACCACATCTAGATACCGCATCTAAATACCACATCTAAATACCACATCTAGATCACAGGGGCTCAAATTTGCATTGGGCAAACCATTTCTTACCTAATACAGTAATACAATATGTAGTAACATCTAGACACCACATCTAGATATAATATCTAAATACCACATCTAGATATAAATTATCAATAAACTACTACACCAAGATATGACATCTAAATATGACATTTAAATACCACATCTAGATACACATCTAGGATACCACATCTAGATACCACATCTAGATATTATAAATTATTAATATACTACTACATCAAGATATGACATCTAGATATCACATCTAGATATTATAAATTATTAATATACTACTACATCAAGATATGACATCTAGATACCACATCTAGATATTATAAATTATCAATATACTACTACATCAAGATATGACATCTAGATACCACATCTAGATATTATAAATTATTAATATACTACTACATCAAGATATGACATCTAGATACCATATCTAGATATTATAAATTATCAATATACTACTACATCAAGATATGACATCTAGATACCACATCTAGATATCATAAATTATCAATTTACTACTACATCAAGATATGACATCTAGATACCACATCTAGATATCATAAATTATCTATATACTACTACATCAAGATATGACATCTAGATACCACATCTAGATATTATAAATTATCTATATACTACTTCATCAAGATATGACATCTAGATACCATATCTAGATATCATGAATTATCAATATACTACTACATCAAGATATGACATCTAGATACCACATCTAGATATTATAAATTATTAATATACTACTACATTAAGATATGACATCTAGATACCACATCTAGATATTATAAATTATTAATATACTACTACATCAAGATATGACATCTAGATATTATAAATAATTATTATAAATTATTAATATACTACTACATCAAGATATGACATCTAGATATTATAAATTATTAATATACTACTACATTAAGATATGACATCTAGATACCATATCTAGATACCACATTTAAATACCACATCTAGATACCACATCTAGATATCATAAAGTATCAATATACTACTACATAAAGATATGACATCTAGATACCATATCTAGATACCACATTTAAATACCACATCTAGATACCACATCTAGATATCATAAATTATCTATATACTACTACATCAAGATATGACATCTAGATACCACATGTAGATACACATCTAGATATTATAAATTATCTATATACTACTACATCAAGATATGACATCTAGATACCAAATCTAAATATCATAAATTATCTATATACTAATACATCAAGATATGACATCAAGATATGACATCTAGATACCACATCTAGATATCATAAATTATCTATATACTTCTACATCAAGATATGACATCAAGATATGATATCTAGATACCACATCTAGATACCATAAATTATCTATATACTACAACATCAAGATATGGCATCAGATACCATATCTAGATACCACATCTAGATGTTATAAATTATCTATATACTACTTCATCAAGATATGACATCAAGATACCACATCTAGATATTATAAATTATCAATATACTACTACATCAAGATATGACATCTAGATACCATATCTAGATATCATGAATTATCAATATACTACTACATCTAGATACCACATCTAGATATTATAAATTATCAATATACTACTACATCTAAATACCACATTTAAATATCACATCTAGATATATCATAAATTATCGATATACTACTACATCAAGATATGAAATCTTGTTTCCAGGGTCTACGAACCTGATCTCAGTTATACAAATCTAGGGCCAATATTGAACCATGCTGTATTGGTTATGTCTTATAATGGAGCATGTTATGATGGACCACACTGGTACCAGGATCAGGTATCCACATTGTCATGGTGTTATGTATCAGATGTTGACTGATTTATCTAATCAGGGTTCGAATTTAAACTTGCAAACTTGCTAATTGTGGAAATTTCATGTACTCACTATTTTTTGCGAGTGGAAATAGAGTAGCTTATGTTGAGTTTAAGAACTGTTATGCAAAACCTATAGGTGCAAGATGGTGGATGTCTGGAGAGAGCCAGAAAAGACCAACACTCTGCATATTGCCCCCCCCCCCCCCCAAAAAAAAAAAATTACAATCTCAGCTTGTTGTCACCATAGTCTTGCACTGTGTTGTTAAATTAACTGAAACTCGACTCTTTACAAGTAAAGAATTTGAAACCTTAAAGTTGCAAGTTGATTTTTCATTTAGCAAGTAAAATATTAACCACTTGCTAAAAATAGCAAGTGCAAAATCTCTAAATTAAACCCCTGTTGATTACAGATGAGCCATGGCTAAAGTGATGTAACAACTGTAGAAAGTAATAATTTATATTGGCTAAAAACATAGCAAAATTGACAAAAACCATCACAAATTTTGAACTATGTTTAATTTGGGAATGTTGCTTTTTTTAATCTAAAAATAGACAAAAAGCAATACAATGTATTAAAAATAATCCCAATATAATAAGCTGTAATTCCCTGTGGTTTCCAGCAAAGAAAATAAATAAGTTTAATGGAAATCTTCCTGTGACAATAAATTGGAAATATAAACATTAATGCCAATGGCTGATAATTGTATTTGGTACATGACGTTAAAAAAACAACAACAAACAAACGTAAACAAAAAACTGATGCATGTTACAAATATAGCTTATGACAAACAAAGTATAAATAAATCAAGCATAGAGAGAATGTCAATTAACACTAAATTTTGAAAGTAATAGTTCACAAGATTAAAGTTATAATTTTGTCCAGTGCAAACCAAAGCAACAATCCAGTAAAAGATTGTGACCAAGTAGATGATTTTATAAGTCCTGATTAAACACAACAGCCCAGCGGTAGAGTGTCCGCTTTGCATTCCTGAGGCACTTTCTTCTGGTGACATCAAACCAAAGACCTATAAAACTGTTACCAGATGCACCCTTCCAAGTGGCACTCTACAAAATGGGGTTACTATGGGAACTAAGGGTACTCAGTACTGGTTCTACCCAGGAAATTGTCTCCCATGTATCGGTGCTATACACAAAGCATGTAAAAGAACCAAGGGGTCTATTCTAAAATGAGATAGGGTATCGCACCCGAACTCCCTGGTGTCCAATCACAGTCTCTTCCAGTGCTGTCTCTTCAACAAAAACAGAACCTCAATCTTAGGTTAATTATCCTTGACTGAAAGGTTTACATTGTGGCCATAATAACCAGTAAATGTTTGCTAGACAGACTATACTATAGACTTGACTTGACTACTTGAGTTTACCGTCACTTCGACAGTATTTCAGCCATATAGCGTCCTCCAGCTAATTACAGGTGGGGGAAGACCCCGAACGCACGGAGGCATCCGGGTAGAACCACCGACCTACCTAAAGCCAGCTGGAAGGCTTCCCCACATGAAAATCCGAATGACCCTGCCGGGATTTGAACCCACGCGGTCTATACTATAGAAGAAGAAGAACTGCATATTGTTGTGTAAATGAGTCAAACAGGTTTAACCCTTTACCTTTGTTGGCTCAGAGAAATGGTTGTTCAGATTCTACACAGTCCGCATGGCAAAGAAAAATCCACTGTTTCATATACCATTTAAAGTTCAGAAAATAAAAATTCATGAATATTCATGAGGTACATGGTTCTTGCACTCCAATGTTCTGAACATTATCTTGAATTTGTCCAAAACTTCTCAGTTTCCAATTATTCTGGATGAACCAAAAGATGGTTAGAATATACAGTAGTTACATAAAAACTAAAAGTCCATTAGTTTAAACTTTATTTATTTTACAATTATTTAATACGAAACAAGTTCTCACAACTTATATTAATTACTCTCAATGGCTTTGGTGGCAGTGTATGTGGTTATTATTGTGGGAGGAAACCAGAGAACCCCGGAGAAAACCCACATGTCTGGATGGGAGACCACTGTACCCTCTCACGTTTGTGACCAGGAATCGAACCTGGGATGCACTGGTGAGAAGCAAAGCGTGTAACCACTACACTATCCAATCACCCTAATAGTAATAATCAGGTAGTCCACCTTAAATCTTGTGGAAAAAATATTCAAATTGATCATGTTTTTAATCCTGGACCAGACCCTACCTACTGGATAAGTCCTCACTGACCAATCAAGTTACTGGACAGTTCTGGCAAGTACCAGTAAGCTGCTGCTAATATCAATCCCCTTGCTGTATGTACATGTATCTACCTTTAGCACAGATTCCAGCCTGATAAAGGTGTTCAGGATTACCCTTGAAATAATAAGTATTTCCTAATTGTTATGAATACCTGTCTAGGATATATTCAGAGCCGCAGAAAATCTCCTGACATATTGGCAAACTTGTTGCCATGGTAACCAGATAGTCACAATACAACCATTGAACAAATGATCAATGACACTGGTTGTGTGGATGATGAAACAGTTAATATAGTTGTGAATATAACAAGTACCTCATCAAAATATATAATCCCTCACCACAGCAACCATGACTTATAACTGACTTGTATTTCATCTGATTAGCCAGTAAGCTGCTGGCAGGGACCGAATTCATCATTCTCATGAGTTTACATTGTTTTGGGTTTACGTTTTTTGTTTTTTTCTGAATGTGTGGTTTAAGAAGATCATTGCAATGTTGTTGTTTTTTAAACTGTTTTGCACCCAATAATTTTAAACATTATCTGTATGGTAAACCAAGGATATAATAGTACATTACGGTATATTTTTGTCCTTTACACAGAAATATTTTAAAACCATGAAATTTTATTCAATTACAGCTGTATCAGAAAAGTTTTATCACATACTTTACGTATTCAACTGTCACCATAATGGATTGATTTACTAAGAAAACTGACACACATCTAAATCAGAAAAATTGGAGATATAACTATTACACAGATGTTGATATCTGCAAACCATAAAATACCAGAAAACCAATTTGGTAATTAGTCATAGCACATACACAGAGAAGCTGATATTTAACCCTTTCCCTCATAGAGGACACCATGAAAAGACCTATGCAAACAGCATAAAACCAGATCAGCCTGCGAGTAACTTGCAGGCTGATCAGGTTTTATGCTGTTTGCTGCTCCTCAGTGGTCTGGAAATGAGGATTTTGTAATTAAATTTGGTAAGGTTTAACTGTGGTTTTCTGCAGATCAGGCTTTATGTGGTACCTATTGAGTGCATCAAAATGAGTCTATATGAGGGAAAGGGTTAAATTTCTTAACTCTTATACTGCCTACTAGTGGTGAGCTGATTAATCATAAAGTCAACGAATCAGTGACGAGCTACTGGTTGACGTGACGATGACGACGAAAATAATTCGTTGACGAATTATTGACCAAAAAAAGGGGTGTTGTTAATATTTCAACGCGCATCTGATTGGGTAATTTCATTAATTTGATAAATTGATACTTGCAAAGTTGCACTTTGCACATCGTTGGCCTCTGGTTGTAACCTCTTATACTTTATCTCGGTTCAATGTTTCTACATGTATTTGAATATTTGAGAAATTAACATCTATACCTAATACATATCTATATAATCTATATAGTACAGAATACTTTATTTTCATGTTGTACAGTAAGAGAGTTTTAATAGGCATTTACTCCAAACATGGTATACTTGGTATTTAATCATGATTAATCAATTAATCAGTGACTTTTGTCTCTGATTAATCGACAAATATTTTTTCGACTGATTCCAATCACTACTGCCTACGGAAGAACCCGTCAAGACAACAAGACAGGTTTGTCTGCTATGGAGGTTTCTACATGGGAAACCCCCCAAAACGGGTGAACCCGTCAAGACAACAAGACAGGTTTGTCTGCTATGGAGGTTTCTACATGAGAAACCCCCCAAAACGGGTGAACCTGTCAAGACAACAAGACAGGTTTGTCTGCTAATGAGGTTTCTACATGGGAAACCCCCAAAATGGATGAACGCCTATTGTTGACAAATATGCTGTCTCATGTGTAGGTCAGGTTAACCCATCATGTTGGCAGTGAAAGGGAAGCAGCAACATTATGCTAGTAAAGTAATAGCCTGTAGTTTCTAAAGTTCTTGGCAAACAGCCTGTTTATATATGATAGGTGACCGGCTGGCAGTGAAAGGGGTTAAATGATGTATTTATGAGACATATTTCTTGTTCCTTCCATGGGAAGAAACATCTTTGGAAGGTATACTGTGTTACCTGAGAGATATAAAACCAGTGCTTAGTGTTAAGACAAGATGGTAACTAAAGTGTGAAGTCACATCCTTCATCAGCAAAAAGTTATGTCCCATCTTATAATCACCAAAAAAAGAGCATGAAACCATACTCAATCTCGAATGCTTCTCATTAATTCATCAACCAAACCATGGCGATGACAATTCTACAAGGGTCATTCAATAAATAGTGAAAGTTGTATGATTTTCAAAAACCAATAAATTGTACTTACAATATCTCTACATTACTTCAACATAACCTTTGGCAGATTTGATCATGGATTCCCATCTCTTTGGCAACAATCATACACCTATTGCTAAATCTAGTCATTTATTTTCCATACATGGGAGGGCCTCATGCATGCTATGAAATTTGCCGTACATGGATAGAGGGGAATTTTGAGACTTTTTCTTCTTTTAGGATTTCCCATGGAGTGTCCATCGGATTCACTGGGGGAACCAATAGTTTCTCCAGGGGGTTAGGGGTTTCTTTTCTTCTTTACTCTTAAGAGAATAATAGAATAGCAATCCCAGGGGGGTGATGACCATCTAACACCCCCTCCCCCCACACCTCTGGATCTGTACATATAGATGGTAATTCCATATTCTCACATATCAATATGTATTGCTGTCTCTGGAAGTCTCAAATATATCTCAAGCAACTTATAATATTTGTTATTTTACCTTTCTATTCCAAGTTATTAAGAAATGCATTGGAAGGAGCTTTTGATAGCTGAAAACACCTCTCAATTCACACATTTTACCTGCCTCTGAAGAGGTCAAACTGGAAGCCATTCCCCAATATTACAGGTAAATCTACAGAAATAGCTCTAATCAGGGCACATGCCCTTCTCCTTCAGGTTACACAATCAATACAAAAAAAATCTGTTGACTTCTGCTAGTGTCTCTCTGGTTACTCCAATGAAATATCTTGTCCATTGTTCTAACAAAGCCCCACCCCTCCTGTCTACAAACCATGGTATAAAAACTTGAGAACATCATTATACAGGTACCCAGTACATGGTTACAACAGCAATTAAGAGCTGTATCATCAGATATAATGACTCCTTGAAGAGCAGGGTCTTGTACAGCTTATAAAACCAAAACCTCTATCAATACTTCTATTAAAGGGATCAAAGCCTCTATCAATACTGCTATAAAAGGGATCAAATACCAACCACTTCAGACCAATATGACACGCCCATCATGTTGGAGCATGTGATGATACAGACCAATAAACACTACTGTATTGCCAGATTTTACTGGACTGTAACATAAAGGGTAATCTTTCCTTTTCTTTCATACATATGCAGGCATAATTGGATCAGATCTTCCTTGCTTTACAACTCTAAACACTAATATTTTATGTCACTGTCTCCTCTGATACCCTCAATAGTAATAAGAGTATGAAATTCCATCCTGACAGCTTACAGACCTCTTTGTATAGAGCAACCACAGGTGTTTATTCTTAGACTTTTTTTTTCTTGAAGGAGAGACAATGATGTTTAAAAACCACAGTCACTCTCTGTATAGTTTGAAGATACTTTATGTGGGCTTCAGAGAGAGTCATAAAAAAACAGTACTGTAAAATCATTAATTTTCATGGGACACTAATTTTTGTTGATTTCGTGATGGGTTTTATCCAAGAATATTAATCCCCACGAAAACTTGTCTCTTATATAGACCTCATGTTTTCTAGAACATAGATCCAAGAATAAATGTACCCACAAAATTCCCTTGGGTACATAATCAATGAAAGTTAAATGTCAACGCAAATTACTGATTTTACAGTATTGTCTTCTCATTAAACACATTTACAAATTGTATTTCAAAACATTAATGTGCATTCATTTAGTAGAAAAAAGATTAAATTATGACTGTAATTAAAAATTCATTGCCCAAAAAGCAAAAATCACAAAAATTGTTTTATCTAACCCAAATACATGTACTATTTATTATAGGTTATGCTACTTTGTGTATGTTAAAGGTTTTTTTGTGTTTTTTTTGTGGGTGGGTGGAAAGGGTTTCATAAAAATGATAGGTCACCATGATGCTTGTTTGTATGCTGCGTTCATATTATCCATGGTAACCATTTCTACTAAAAAAAATTACGGATTTTGCCCAAAATCGAACTTGACCTTCATGTTATTGAGATAAATATGTGTTCCAAAAATTATTTTTAAACAAAATCGAACTTGACCTTCATGTTATTGAGATAAATGTGTTCCAAAAATTATTTTTAAACAAAATCGAACTTGACCTTCATGTTATTGAGATAAGCATGTGTTCCAAAAATTATTTAAATCTGTCAACCTATTCTGGAGTTATCGTGCAGAAACTTCAGTTTGACGCCTAGCTGCCCACCCACCAAATTACATGAGTCCCCAATCCAATAGCTCTACAAGGACTTCATCCCGGGGAGCTAAAAAGGAAAATGTTATAATTACAAACAGATATCTTTTACTGGCAAAACAACCTTGTAAGCGTAGTTTTGCTGTCACATTGTGAAATTAGCTTATAACCAAACATCTTGAGTTTTGAAATATTTTACCCTTTATACGTCCAAAACATTGCGATGATAAACTGTAGCAAATGTAACATCATGTACATATGAAACACAGCAGTCACTACAGTCAAGGCTCATAACCCATGTTATATATTTAATCATTTATATTGTAGAGGGGCTTACAAAATGGATAAATCTTAAAAAAAACGGATAAAGCTTACAAAATGGATAAAGCTTACAGAATGGATAAAACTTACAAAATGAATAAAACTTACAAAATGAATAAAGCTTTACAAAATGGATAAAACTTACAAAATGGATAAAGCTTACAAAATGGTAAAGCTTTACAATATTGGTAAAGTAGTGTGTAGATAAAACTTACAAAATGGATAAAGCTTTACAATATTGGTAAAGTATTGTGTAGATAAAACTTACAATAAGAAGTTTGACAATTACCTGACATCCTCGTGGCGCTGTATATAGATTTTGTGAAACATGGTGTCTTTTGGTTTCCCTGCAATATCTGCCTTCATTTCCATGGCAATGTGCCGTGGTAATACTGACAACAATAATCGCTCCTGTAAAAAAATGTAATTAAAAAAAGAATAAATAGCATAAGAAAAAAACTGATTAGACCAATACAATTTATTAATAATCTGTCGTTGTGTTTGATTCATGAGAGAAACCTTAATATTGTGAATTAATCAAAACCAATCATTCTGTTATATGCCATATTGCATCATTACGAGAGGCTGAAGGCCTGAAGCAGAAAATTGGTTTCCATGAACTGCCTTGGGCAAAAAATCTGATTACCGTACAGAAAAAACACTATCAGTTGACATTATGGAAAAGACAGGGTCTCAGAGGACTTTATGATGAACTATATATTTCACATCAAGGACCACAAGGCCAATATGTTTTTTTAATTATTGGCGGTGTTTGATCATTCAAGGGCCTTAACACTTGATGACTAGAAAATAATTCAAATAATGGCAATACAATGAAATCCTTTTGATAAATAAATTGCTTGATATAGTCTATAAATACTGACCTAGACTAAGCACTAGCTCATATAATATTCACATGTCAAAGATAAACTCTGCGATTACCCTCAGCATTCAGAGGTACTATTTAAAGCATTTTGGTTAACAGGGATGGAAAGCTTATCGGTATAGCAGAAACATACACATCGTATACCACAGATGCTCAGTAATCAAATCAGCTGAGTGTTTGTATCATGTTTTGATTGTCTATTGACGAGATGCTGGTTTGAATCCCACTATTCGTTTGTCTTTTTCCTGTCTCTAGAAATCAGGATGCATGTGAAAAACATTCAGCCTTTTATGTACATACACTTGAATGTGTATTATTTATTATTGAATTTGCAATAAAAAATTTGACAAATACAGGTAACAAGAGTGCCATAGAGGCCCTGGATCGCTCACCTGAGTGTAGGGTTATCCAAGGAACATCAGATTCTATACTAAAACATTATGAAATCTAGCCTGTAGTTTTGAAGGAGATGATTTTTTAAGTTTTCATTTTTTTTCTTTCCATTGCCATGGCAACCAAAGTTCTACATGGATCAAGTTTATTTTAGAAACTTTTGTGAAGGTTGACCCAAGGATCATCCCTGCCAAGTTTAATCAAATTCTGTCCAGTGGTTTCAGAGGAGATGTCGTTTAAATTTTCACTATACACATTTAAGGCAAATTAGCCCCGCCCCTGGTGGCCATGTTTTTTTACGGATCGGAATAATTTTAGCAATCTTGGTAGAGGGTTACCCAAGGAACATCTGTACTAAAAACTTGAAATCTGGCCGGTAGTTTTGAAGGATATGATTTTTAAAGTTTTCATAATTTTTTCTTTCCATTGCCATAACAACCAGAGTTTATTTTAGCAACTTTTGTGAAGTTTCAACAAAGGATCATCCCTGCCAAGTTTAATCAAAATCTGTCCAGCGGTTTCAGAGGAGATGCCTTTTAAATTGTGAACAGCGGACGACACACTACGCCGGACACAAGGTAATCACAAAAGAAAATGCAAAAATACTAAAAATGCAACAACAAAAAAATCAAGCAATTTACCAGAAGTAAAATATTTATCCAAATAAATTGGATTTTTTGGTAAATGATTATCATAACTTTGATGAAAAAAAAGAACCATGAGACTCACTTGGCTTTGTACAGCATGTGCCTTACCTCTAGGTCATGACCTCAGTTTTTCAATAAACTTCTCTTTACTGGGATCAAAACCATACTACATAATTATGTCAAGCATTTTAACAACATAATACGATTTCTTCCGAGTATGTATTATATATACGGCCACACACAAAAGATAATGAGTGCCAGGTCAATATTCATAAATAAAACGTAAAGATGCTCAAGTATAAACATGGTACCATTTGTTGTTCATATATTTCAAGCGCCATAACTCCAGACCTATACGTTTGATATCAGCCATAACGAGACTTCCAAATTTGATAAAGACTTTATCATATCTAAATGGTAGAGTGTAAACAAAAGAAAATCTGGCATTTCTTGATAATTCAAGGATCTGACATACTGGTTCATTATCAACCATCATGCTGACTTGACACTGTCAACAAGTTTGATAAAGGTAACTCGAGAAATAAAGATGCTAAAAAGGACAGACTGTCAGATGATGAACATTCGATGACCCTAACAGCTCTCTCTCATCATTCTGATTTCCCCCTTAATTTGCCATCTCATTATTTTACAAAATTATTTGAATTTAACATTTCACTTCATGAATATTAAAATACTGCATGCAGGCTTTGTAGAATATGAGCTACAATATTGCATGAGCATATAGAGGGGATCCTGATAGCTCTACCCTGATTACCAGTGCATCTGAACCATGGCTCCACATTAACAGATGTCCAATTGCCTGGGGTAACCAAAATATTTGATCCAGGCAACCTATTTTTCATCTTGGCTCTCCACTCAGGCAACTAAACAATGAATCTATTCTGACTTGATTTAACAACATTTCGGGAAAAAAAATTGAATTCCAACTTAATGCATCCCATAATAACTGCACACTAATGTTTACGACAAAATGGATTTTGGTGTTATTCATGCTGCATGAACACTATTGGAAAAACCCTTTGCTGGTTCCCTCTTGCAATTATGTTTGCACAAAGTGTGAGTTGAATGGGAACCAATACTCTGGAAATTCTACGCATCAATTTTTGAAGAGGTTGTCATATGATTAAATTCCTATCCAAATTCTAATTTGGTTGATTAGTTATTGTTGTTTTGAATGCATTCACAATGTTTATTTAGTTAGCTTGTTTATTTATTGAGTTTAACATCCCACTGATAACATTTCATTCATTTGAGACAATGTCTACTTGAGGCAGATATATTGCCACCACACTGCAGTATCACCATGCCGTAGACAAGTGACATGATACCACACCTAGTCATATTATCATGATACCTGGCCAACCAGTCCTGGAAATACCCTTATATGTCAAGCACAACGCAGGGAAGCTATACCATGCAGTACCATTTTTTAAGAGTTGGTATGTCAAAGCTGGGTATCAAACCCACAACCTCCTGAATCAAGCGCAGACGCTCTAACCACACGGCCACCAGGACCAGTTTAGTACTCACTGAGAGTGAATAATAACAAAGTCTAATACCTTTTATGGCAATTAACAGAATTAATCACCACAGTTTCTATTTACATGTAATATGCTTGACCTGATCAGTGAAAAATTTGGAAAAGATGGTTCGCATTGTAATAGGCCAAAACTACAATGAGTGAATCTACATCATGAGAAACAGAGCCAAAGTCAAACAAGCTGCAATGAGCTGCACAACTTGTGAGAGAACAAAGATAGAAATATTATTGCCATGTACTTGATTCCTATATTTATAAATGTTGCAAAGATTATTCAGGCAACACAAATTTTTATCCGGGCAAACAAATTTTCTAGGATGTTGCCATAATAGGCGACTGCATTCAAAAGTTAATGTAGAGTCCTGAAAATGAGACTGTATGAGGTAAAGCTTGAACTACAACATGACTACAGACCACTGTGTCCAATCTCCAAGCAGAGTTGTCATTTGTTCCTCACTATACCATCTCTGCAATGGGCTCAATGACAAGAATCTTGTCAAAACAGAAAACACTTATTTAACGTGGGTTTAAGTGTATTTTACAAATCAAAAGTTTAGAAACATTGAATACATATTTTTTTGATGATCATAAAATAAGTGGAAAATATATATTTTGATTGCTATTATGGGAACTATTTCCTGCCTTATTATGCTTATTTTGCAAACGCTCGTCTGCAGATGTAAATATTTACAGATTCAGCTGGATATCATTCTTTAAGACCAGCTTTTTATTTTTATAATTTGTAATTTTGATGACCATTCTGATCAGGATCAGTGGTGCTATTTATATATATTTACAGTTTATGGAGCCTGTCTAGTTGTCCTTCAAATTAAACATTTGAACATCGATCCGGATGACGTCATTTATTTGGAACTATTTTTCTGAGCCCACCACAGAGGTGAATGTAATGTAAGCCGATGTGTAAGAGAATGCCCTGTGTCTATAATATCTTCATTAAGCAGTGACATAGCCTATATCAAATGCTAGTGGAATGTAAAGACTCGTGATTTATTCTGCGATACTCTGGTCTCTCAAAGACTGCATGACTTATAGTGACCAGGTAATCAATATCTCATTTCTGATTAAATGCTGACATCATGCTGTGTCTTTCTATCAGCAAGATTACAAAGGAGAGCCCGGCTCTAATAAAGACATAACCAAAGTTGTACACATGCAAGGAAGTCTTGTCTTGTATTATCCAATGAAGATATGTTGTTTTTTAAATTAAAAGTTTAAAGACAATCTGCCATTATAGCCCATTATGCCGTTATAAATGTGTGGTCTTTTAATTTAGATTTTAAAATCTTCTTAAAGATCTTTTATAGTAAAAAAAGAAAAAAGAAAAAAAAAACTCTCTATAAGGCAACAAAGTAAAAGGCCGAAAGTGTTTTAGGAGGAAGTTCAATTTTGAATCTGGATGATTTTAACCCTTTCCCTCATAGATCACTCAGGACACCATGAAAAGACCTATGCGAACAGCATAAAACCAGATCAGCCTGCGAGTAACTCGCAGGCTGATCAGGTTTTATGCTGTTCGCTGCTCCTCTGTGGTCTGGAAATGAGGACTTTATAATTAAATTTGGTAAGGTTTAACTGTGGTTTTCTGCAGATCAGGCTTTATGTCACGTACTTATTGAGTGCGTCAAAATGAGTCTATATGAGGGAAAGGGTTAATAGCTAGCATGGTATTAGTCCTTGTTAAGGAGCCAAAATAAATTCAGTCAGAGGTAGATCAAGTGAGGATACAGGCTGCTGACATCCTTGTCTATGTTCACTCTAACAGTCACTGACATAGTTTCATTGTAACAATAACAATACATGGTCACTGTACATGATAAATGTACATGGTCACTGTACATGATTAATTGTACATGGTCACTTTACATGATGAAATGCTACATGGTCACTGTACATGATTAATTGTATGTGGTCACTGTACATGATAAATTGTATGTGGTCACTGTACATGATAAATTATACATGGTCACTATGTGAGATCCATTTCATGTAAGTAATGAGCCTGGAACAGTTTCCAGCTTGGAGAGATTCCCAAAGGCTTCAAATACTTCTCCAACTTCTAATGCAATAATGGATAATTCTTATCAAAATAAACAGCTTCAGAATTATAAAAGCATCCTTGTGTGTGAAATTACTTAACACATTTGTTTTGTTTTGGTATCAAAAACAGTTGTGGCATTCAAGTAAATAGACTCAACTTATCCAATATTATATAGCAGGGGTTAGGTTAGACAGTTCCAATTATTATTCTACAATATACAGTATCAGGTTTTAACTTTGTGCAAAACACAGTAATTATTTTAAAAACTGCTACATTTTCATAATTAAAGATGAACTTCTCATAGTTAACGATGTTGTTGTTTTGTGTTGAACTATATCATCATAAATTATTTCAAACACTGCTAATTAAAGCAACAGAAACACATTTCTGTAAATGTACCTGTACTGTTGATTGGTTACCATGGTATCTGAGAGCTTGATAACAAGTGACTTAATGCAGTAGTGTTTGCTTTACCCTTCATTTCTTGCTTCCTGTATAGTGCCAAAGATAAACGATTTTTGCCCAAGAATTACAATCAATTCTTCTTCAGGGGTCAGTTGTGGACAATATTATATAACAATAAGTGATCTTTCGCTGCAATCTTATCACTTCCTTTAAATCACAAAATCATTTTAAGATTCTCATTTTTTCTAGGTCATTTTTCTTAATATCAAAATAAAACAAGAGTGTTCTCTAGAACATGTGTGTCACCTGCTGAAGCATGACGGATAAAGTGTGACGGATGGACAGACGACAGAAAAGTGATCCCTATGTGTCATCTCTGCTTACAGCAGGTGACACAAAAAAATGTGTCTCAAGTAAACAATAAACTTGTCTAGTGTAGAAATCAGGTCAAATACTCAATGGCAGACATCGATCTTCATTGCTATAAATTACTATGATTTTACAACTGTATTACCCTATCGTTTCAAATCTGATATGGCCTTGAACTTTCCTCCTATTTCATCATTGTTATCATCAGTCTTACTCTGGGATACACTTGATGTAAGCTATATATAACACAACAAAACATTACTCAGAACCCCTTGTTATTTCAAACCCTTGCACAGAGATGCAAAGCTGCCCCTTGGATTATTTTTACATGTACCAATTACAAGGAGAAAATAATTCACTTAAACATGATCCAGAATTTTTTTTTTTTTTTTTGGCTATCCATAAAAAAAATTATTCCCTATACTAATGTGGACTGGGGATTCCCTTAGGAAATGATGGGCCCTCAAAACCTAAATGAGACCCGAGGATAACTAATTAACAACAAAAGTCACAGTAAAGTAGCCCTGGTTCGAATTCCACTAACTTGAGGATTTCTTTTATTCTAGTAATGAGTGTAGAGTCTGGAAGAGTGAGTTTCTAGTTTAAAAAGAGTGAGTTTCGAGTTGAAAGGTGAGTTTGAGTTAGAAAATATGAGTATTGAGTGGAAAAGGTGAGTTTCAGGTTAGAAAAAGTGAGTTTCGAGTCAAGAAGAGTGAGTTTCGAGTACAGTTTAAGATAATACATTTGTTATCTCCCTTGATTTGAAAATTCTGTTGCCAAACATTTCCAGGGGTCTCTCATCGAGTAAATTAAATCTAAATATCGATTAAACCCATTGACAATACAATTTCATGCATGAATTAATTCTTATCATTGTTGACACAGCTTTTTTACTGACTTTCTGATGAGTATGGATAAAATCAGTGCCAAATTGGCAGGTATAGATAACAAAAGTAACCTTTTTTTGCGTAAATAAATTTAAGTTGCGGCTACGAAAATAACACCTGGTCTCATGCATCTAAAATATACCAAACCAATAAATGATGAAAAAATGTGGAGAAAAAATGACACCATTTTAAAACAGCTTATTTCGGAATGAGACATGCTGCATGTGGACCATTTACAATAATTTCTGAGTGTATGTTCCGTGTTTTCTACAGTTACCCGGGATTTAGATTTTTCTAAACAAATCCATCATGTCAGAGTAAATACAGCAGATTATGCAAAGTAAATATTTTGTAAATATTTAACTCACTACCGATACTCCAAGATTTTTAATAAAACTTTACAATGAAATCAATTTAAAACACACAAATGTTGTTAAACATATACACAGTCGCCAAAACATACACATTTTTATTCATAACCGGTCACTGTATGGTATATACACTTAATAGTACACTTGTAATCTGTTCTGACTCAAAACTCCCTTTTCTTTTAACTTGTAACTCACTTTTTTTTAACTCGAAACTCACTTTTTCTAGACTCAAAACTCACTTTTTGCAACTCGAAACTCACCTTTTCTGACTCAAAATTCACCACTCGCTAAAAATTATTTCTCCACCTACTTTAGACTGAGTAATACTTCCAATTGTAACTAAGCAATACTTCAAATTATTACTAAGGTAGGAACACACTCTTGTTTTACAAGAGATTGAATGGCTAACATGATTAATTACTTTACAGACTTAATAATTTTGAAATCTTAGGTGGCATTTTTATTTGGAAAACAAGAAACCTGAAATATGCTTCTAAGAACTGAGTATTACTTAGCACTAAGACTATTGTTAATCAATTAAAAATCAATTTGATCCAGCTAGCTTCCTAAAATAGGCAGAAAGACCGGGGGCGTGTAATCCATAGGAATACCAAGGTCACAAAAGATTAAGGTAGCGACACTGGGTAATGGACAACTATCAAATTTACTGGTTTTGAATAACCTGAGTATAAACATAGTTAGTACAAAAGTTAAACCCCTATCTTATGTCAAGATATCTGTTCTCAGAGTCGACAAAATAGAATTAGTACCTTTGTTATTCCCCATATTGCACACATTTTTCGAAAATTTCGGACAGCAATATCTAAGTCATTTTTTCACTAAATAACTTCGTTTTTGTATTAAACTGTATCTATTACAAATGAACTAGTGATCCGTGTCTCAAATTTCTTTTAAAATTTTCTGTTCAAAAGTTATTTAACATAACTTTTTATTTTCGCTTCGAAACACGCCGCTCGTCAATTAATTAGCCATTGTAACAAAACTAAAACAATTATCGAAAAACTGAGACACGGATCACTAGACGGATCAAAGACCTTCCGACAGACGAAAACCGCTTTGAAATCGGACAACAATCAACTTTGTAATCACTGTCCAAACACCCCCACTACAAGCTAATTCCAGTGTGTGGAAAATTAGCTTGAAAGATAAAACGATCAAAATGTGCTAATTAAATGGGATTATCGCATAACTGTTCAGCCTTAATTAAATTATTTTTGCTCAGTAGTTAAGCTGTTTGATACATCGTCCATTATTCACACTTTCCGAACATATAAGTACCTAAACTTTTGGTTTACATCCCATAAAGTCATCTAGAGTCATAGCGCACACGGCATATAACACATAAAAAGTCACGTGACTATCTTCAAGCGTCGAGATAAGGGGCCCCAAACAGGGAAATAATGGATACCGAAGCCGCACTAAGCCGAGCAGTCGTAGGGGCAGGGTATGATTGAAATGTGTTTTTTGCATTTATTAATTACATATACCGTATTTTATTATTTGAATATGATACATAATTAGGGTTTTGGTTAAGGTAGCGACATTGGGTAATAACGGTAAAATGCATCAAAATGTCTATGAAAAT
The DNA here is from genome assembly GCA_021229015.1 of Solen grandis. NCBI lineage: Eukaryota > Metazoa > Mollusca > Bivalvia > Adapedonta > Solenidae > Solen > Solen grandis. Next base: position 40,138,453 of record CM037781.1, on the reverse strand, counting down.
AAAATTAAAGGACACATTTTGTTTCATCAGTCTGTATCTTCATTCTGGTACAGATCTCCCAAAATTAATAGAAATAATCGATAATAAGAAAATAACCATTATTTATGCTCCATGCACAGACGTCGTATATAGCGCACGTCATGAAATCGACGTCACGCCTGTCTTTGAATAATAAGCAAATTTTCTCTTTTGTCGTTTTATTGATTCTTAACTGAAATCTTCATGACAAAAAAGTATGGGTTTTATCGGACTTTTGATTGGTTTGCTTTATCAACACTGTCTCATCATTTCTTACATATAAACGGTTTCTTATCCTGCTAACATGCAATATACGAACCCCAATATACCAAAACTGTAAACTTCTATAACAATAGATTGATTTCTTAAAATTAGTAATTATAATGTTGTTGTTTTTTTATTAATTGTATGTGTAAATATAATTGCAAATAAAAGCTTATTAAAATAAAGCCATTGCTAGGGAATACTGAAAATAACCTTATTGAAACGTATTGGCATATATAAAGTTTTGTTTACTACTTTTGCAACAATACAATACAAAAACTTTGTGTTTAAAAATATTGTCTGTATAGATTATGACTTGATTTGTCTGGGTCGGGTTAATCAGTGTCCCCTGAAAACTGGTTTCCTGTGTGTACTGCACGTGTGCTTTTATTACCGTGTGCCGTTTGGTCATATATCACACAGTTTACTGGACTCGGGGCCCGAGCTGTCACCTAGTATATTACGTAATAGACTTCCTGTCCCCAGTGTAACTGGCTACATGTTGACAACTAACGGGCCTCTAATTTGTTACTATTTGGGTCTCTAAGAGACCGCTTGGAAACAATTGTACTGATAAAGTGTAATGAAAAAAATGAAGCTCATTTCGATATTCAAATAAAAGGACAAATACTTTAAGATGTTGAGTATATTAAATACTATTGAAAAGATTTCTTTTATTTCCCATATTTACTTCAGGTGATAATAAACATTAACCTGCTGCTATAGTAACTGATAGTTATTTGACAAACGACAAACTAATATCTTCCTAGCGTATAAACTGATTTCCCTACACGGCGCCTCTGAAAGCCCCGCCTACTCGACGTCACGTGATCGAAATAGCGGACTGCTTTTTCGGCTATATGGGGTCTGGTTATTCAGGGCCATAAATCGCATATTTTAAAGTGAGATATTGGATTTTTGTTTTCACAGATCATTAGAAGAAGGTGTGAAGTATTTTATTCCGTTAAAAACCCATTTTGATGCATTTTACCGTTATTACCCAATGTCGCTACCTTAAAGTCATAACTAGGGGTTGAAAAAAAAAAAGAAAATATATGTACTTAGGACAAATATCTTTTGCAGAATATACAGGAACAAATATCTTTTGCAGAAAAAAAAAAAAATTGCAGAATATTCAATTTATCATTTTTCATTATATCAAATCTCATTTTTACAACACAATCTAGTCAGTTACTATGGTTTTCAGGGTGGAACCAGTAATTTGCTCCTGAGAAAGTCTGAATGAATCTCAGAGGATGCAACAGAGATGAAACTGAAAACCTTTGGATCTGGAGTTTTATGGGAAGGTGCAGCCAATGAACCAGTGTAACTGCCTTCAACAATATCCTAAAACAAGCTCTTACCTGCTCCTGATTTTCCTATTATCCTAAAACAAGCTCTTACCTGCTCCAGATTTTCCTATTATCCTAAAACAAGCTCTTACCTGCTCCTGATTTTCCTATTATCCTAAAACAAGCTCTTACCTGCTCCAGATTTTCCTATTATCCTAAAACAAGCTCTTACCTGCTCCAGATTTTCCTATTATCCTAAACCAAGCTCTTACCTGCTCCAGATTTTCCTATTATCCTAAAACAAGCTCTTACCTGCTCCTGATTTTCCTATTATCCTAAAACAAGCTCTTACCTGCTCCTGATTTTCCTATTATCCTAAAACAAGCTCTTACCTGCTCCTGATTTTCCTATTATCCTAAAACAAGCTCCTACCTTCTCCTGATTTTCCTAATATCCTAAAACAAGCTCGGAGTTCTACCTGCTCCTGATTTTCCTAATATCCTAAAACAAGCTCCTACCTGCTCCTGATTTTCCCGCTGGGTTGTAAGACGAGCTTCTATGCAACGGCGAGTTTCCAGGAAGGCTTTACGCTGTGCCACCTCTGTTGGATAGTGGGTAAACATACCCGCCACATTCACACATATGTACACCAAAACATTGCACACAATCTGTAAAATATACAAACAAAAAAAACTCCTATTAGCAAATTTCAAACAATCTAACAATATAGCTTATACAAGTATGTGAGTACAGTCCTATGTAAAAATATTCAATTTTAATCTGTGATGATATTTAATCCTTTCCCACAGAAGATTTCATGAAAACCATAGAGCATAAAAATAACAAGAGTGTTCACTGGAACACCTGTGTAACCTGCTGAAGCGTGACAAAAAAAGTGTGACCTTTTTTGACTAATGTGATATATCCAGGTGAATATTGATGACTCTCAAACCAAACTTCGCCGCAATAGTAACTTCCCCTTACAGTTGTTAATAACCACTGCCACCAGAAGTAGATTTCGGCCGGATTTACTTTTATCACTTATAACTTGTTTTGAATATATCATATTAGTTTCGTTATATTTCACGAAAATAACATTCATGATTTCGAAAAAAGTAAAAAATCAAATCATATAACATTAATTTATAAAACTATAAATGTTGGTCACATGGTTTCAACTATCATCACGTGACTTGTGTGATGGCAGTGGTTAAAGTAGTGTAGCGTGACGTAACCGGTGCGCGGAGTTTGCTCTCAAACAAGATACTCATACAAGTCTTCTATGAACCATTTTATTGACAAAGATTGACTTTTTCGTTTTGAGTTTTGTGCAAGTATTGGCAACTCATGCGATAATATTTGGCATTCAGGGTACTCGTGTGAGAGCTTGAAAGGTTTTAAATGGGTAATAAGCTTCCAAGCTCTCTTATGATTTTCTACAATGTGGTCATGAGACGCTTGCGTACAGTGTACAAGTTGCAAGATTGTGTGGATAACATGGAATCGTGCATGCACGATTTTTATAGGAGACTTGTGCAACGTAATGAATGATAAGAAAATCAGGACTTTCATTATTAACTGATTGCAGATTGGTTCAAATCAAATAAAACTCAGTTATTTTTGGCAACATTTAAGTTCTGAATGATCAAATCCCCTATGACCCATAGCCATTTTTTTTTTTTTTTTTTTGTTGTTTTTAATCTGTTATATTTATTATTGAAATCTCTGAAAAACTTGTATGAGCTTCATCAGAGTTGCCTACTGGTATCGTACAAGCTCCTTACAAGTTTTGACATATGTCAGCAATTGTACAAGCCCTGTAACACACAAAATAATTAAAGAGCTTGTTCGAATTTTACAAATGTCCACAAGCACCATAATCATTATGATTTCATTACTTCTACAGACATTTTACCAGTAATGTAACTAAAACATAAGCAATCCACGAACAGCAGTCAACAAAGCGCTCCCTCTTCAAGTGAGGGGTCCCGGGTTCAAGTCCTGGTCTGAATGCACAGGCTTCATAGTTTGGATAAAGACAATACCAACTTTAGACCAAAATTCTATACATGTATATTATAATCCATCTTCTGACTTCAACTCACACACTCTTTCTTATATAGCCAATGTGTCGAAACCCCACAAAGTTAAACCACAGATAAGCTGTGTTCAACAATGGAAAACACATGATAAATACTAATATGGTGCTAGATAAAATGCACATTCACATGTGAAAGTAACATTATGCATTAATGACTGGACTAATAAGGCATATCCACTGACATATCTCTATCATTTGATGTACTAATAACCTTAACCTTAACCTCATGAATATTCATGAACAAATTCATGACTTGATAAGTATTAATTTACTGAACATCAAATGGTATAGATTTGTCTTAGCCATGTAGTATCTTAGCTACAATCTTGTATGACTAATTCTTTGCAGGAAACAGATAAAGAAACCAATTTCAATATTTCAGCAAAAATTTGCCTTTCTCAAGAAAAAACATGAAATTTTCAGCAACTACATGATGGACATTTAAATACAGCCACCATATTGTTATTTGCCAAAATATTGAAAAAGAGTGAATTTAATCATTTACTGTATTATTTTCCTCTGGAAAAGCAAAATTATTTATAGATTAAGGCCTTTTTTTTCCACCTATATCAGGGGACGTTCAAAGGCGTCAACCCCTCTGAAATTTTCTTCAAATCCATGCAGTTAAATTCCCCAAATTTGTTTTTTACTCCAGGGATTCTCTTTTCCCAATATAAAGAAAATGGTACATTTTTCTATTAAGTTTTATATAAAGGTCCAGATTCCAGCTGAACAATAAAGACCTTTATAGATTCAATATCACTGAGCTCAACATACATACACAAGAACTCACAAGAGGATAAATAGAATTTTCCAAATCATCTGACAGACCTGTCAACTGGAGCTACATCTACCCATAGCTACAAATTATCTGAGCTATCAAAAATGTATTAAACCAAATTTATTTCAAAATGATGGGTAACAAAACTCAATTAAAATCTGGAAGACACTTTTAATTATGAGGTTTGGTACTCACCCTACACAGCAATATAAGGGGTCAGAGGGACAAGGTGCTAGCCGAGTCGCCCTATGAACGTAACTGACCCCTGTATTTCCCTGTAGGGTCAGTTCCAAACTCATTACATATAAATGTTTCATCAACCACATTTCCTGGTCCTATACATATATTGTGGCCTCCATGACCGAGAGGGTAAAGTCGCTGACTTTAACACTCACTGGCAGCCCCTCACCGCATGGGTTCAAATCCCGGCAGGGTCATTTGGATTTTCATGTGAGGAAGCCTTCCAGCTGGCTTGCGGTTGGTTGGTGGTTCCACTCGGATGCCTCCGTGCATTCGGGGTCTTCCTCCACCTGTAATTAGCTGGACATCGCTTTATGACTGGAATACTGTCAAAGTGACGGTAAACTCAAATAGTCAAGTCAAGCCTATATATATATTAGTATTTTTTTTAATTGTAAAGGCGTTATAAGCTCTAAAAACTTCCAATTTTAAAATTTCAAATTCTTCATTTGTAAAGAGTCAGGTGTCAGTTTTATTAACACAGTGCAATTAAAACTATGAACCATAGCATGCAGTGACAACAAGCTGAGCATAATATTTTAGTTTCCGGCCCCATAAAGCAGAGTGGTGGGTCTTTTCTGTCTTTCTCCATACACCCACCATCTTGCCACTGCAGGCTTCGGATCATAGTTCTTTAACTCAACATTAGCTACCCTATTTCCACTCACAAAAAAAAGCAAGTACATGAAATTGTTACTCACATGTAGCGAGTATGCAAGATTAGATTCGAATCCTGCCCTATATGGATTTCTCCTGACTCTACATAGAAATATAGGGGTAACCATGTGACTCTGATTCAACCAATGAAAATGCAAGGAACTTGTGGGAGGTGCTGTATTTAGCTTTGCCTAACATTACTTACATCCTGTCAGGTACCCAGTACTAGCTACTATGAGTAGCTTCGTGATTTTTGAAAACTATTGTAGTTACTCACTGTGTCATAATTGTGAAAATGTATTAATATGCTAGTTGATGGGTGACATTTGATAAAGTATTCAATTATTTTTAAGGATACTCATCATGCGTGAATCAGAGAGGAGTACCGGGGGTCCAGATCCCCCATAAGATTTGGCTGTTATGTTTAAAATATGCAGAAAATATAGTATTCTAGTGTTTTGACATCCAATCCAATCAATTTTTAAGCATATGATGGACCATGACCCTAATTCAGTTATGGATAGTTTACCTTAATTATTTCCCTCATATAGACTCATTTTGACGCACTCAATAGGTACCACATAAAGCCTGATCTGCAGAAAACCACAGTTAAACCTTACCAAATTTAATTACAAAATCCTCATTTCCAGACCACTGAGGAGCAGCGAACAGCATAAAACCTGATCAGCCTGCGAGGCTGATCTGGTTTTATGCTGTTCGCATAGGTCTTTTCATGGTGTCCTCTATGAGGGAAAGGGTTAATTAGCTTATCTGTTCCTCTGCCGTACCTCTATATAACATCTGGTTGTGAACAATTACTGTCAATATCTTATGGACTAAGGAAGTTAGCAAACATATAAGGAGGGTTCCTGACACATGAACATAAAGGCAAAAAATAATCTGAATTTAATTAGCAATGTAACATAAATAATGTACACGCATAAACATGTAAATTTCAAATTCAGCACACCTTAAATATGATTGTATTTACTTTATATGAATTTTAATCAGGAAAACAACATGCTACATTGTGAAATCAGTATTTGTTGACATATTGAAAATGAAGGAAGTCTGCAGCAGATTTACCTGGGAGGCCTCCAACCAGCAGGAGAGAGGGACTTGGTGTTAACAAATCAGTGACTTTAACACGGAAGCTGCCTCATTCTTTTTAGTGCTTTATTAACCCAAAATGATTAATATCACTTAGATATAACAATAGAATCTAATTTCACGACAGATCAATATTTACTCAAATTACCTGTTGAAGTCATGCAAGCTCAGATTGTAACTGATCAATACTATCAAGCTGATTCAACAATAATGAGAATTTCTGGACACAATGAAATATTGAAACAAACACAAACTAATTAAAATGAAAATCTCAATGTAATCCCTTGGTGGAGAGTGAAACTGAAATCTCATAAAAACTAAGTTTTCCATTAGTAAATCAGTGACTGGCTTTCGTTGGAGACCTCAGGGTCCTAATTCATTAGCCAATCAGTAACTGGCTTTTGTTGGAGACCTGGGTCCTAATTTATCAAATACAGATTGGTCCCTGGCACATCAAATAACTTGGATTACAAATACAGACTGGTTCCTGGCACATCAAATAATCAAGATTACAAATACAGACTGGTTCCTGGCACATCAAATAACCAAGACTACAAATACAGTCTGGTCCCTGGCACATCAAATAACCAAGACTACAAATACAGATATCAAGCATGTGGTCAAAGATTAAAGTTTCAAAAGAATTTAAGATAAGAAATTTTCCAGCTACTGGGGTTTGGCACAAAAGGTGGGTCTATATCACTATATATAATATATATTTGTATATTATATATAGTGATATATGGTACTATTCATACATGTAAAGCTGGAGAAAACGAGATGGGTGTTGTTGTTACTTGGTACACTTGAATCAGGTGTCAAAGAAAGGGTGAAAATCAAATGATTAAAATTCAATTCAAGAATTAGATAGTGTTACGATTCCTGAGCACTGCACCCCTACGTCTTATATTCCAAACATTCTTTTTGAACAAATTCAACGTAGAGGTTTATTTTCAAGAATAAGAAGATCGAGCTAGAGTTGTTATGGTTCATGTGCACTGCACTTCTACATCTCTAAAAATTATTTGTTTTTTAATTTTGCAGTGAATTTATGATTTAGTACTGTTCCAGACAATATTCTTCTTTTACAAAATCAACTAAGGGGAATAATTTAAGAATTAGGTGAGCTAGAGTTACAGTTATTGTCACTGCATTTCTCATTAGGTAAATACCGGGTATGTTCCAGATTTTGAGTGAAGCCATGCAGCAGTGTTGACATTATGCTCCGGACAAAAAGTGTGCTCCGCCAACGCTGGACAAAGTGATCTCTACAGGTATGTGTCTACCATGTTACACAGGCAACATAAAAATGTGCAGCCTGACTGGAACTCTAATCTGCAACCTCTGGCTTACAAATTGAGTAATCTTTTGACAGAGTTATGTGCCTTTCCAGTTTTTAACAGTGAAATTAAAAGCCTGACCAATCCTATTCATATAAGCCTGACTTATCCATCCTATTCATTATAACTTAAGCCTTACCTATCCTATTCATACAAGCCTGACCTGACACCTATCCTATTCATTAAAAGCCTGACTTATCTTATTCATATAAGCCTGTCCTATCCTATTCATATAAGCCTGACTTATCCTTCCTATTCATTAAAAGCCTGACCTATCCTATTCATATAAGCCTGACCTGACACCTATCCTATTCATATATGCCTGACCTGACACCCATACTATTCATATAAGCCTGACCTGACACCTATCCTATTCATAAAAGCATGACCTGACACCTATCCTATTCATTAAAGCCTGACCTATCCAATTCATATAAGCCTGACCTGACACCTATCCAATTCATATAAGCCTGACCTGACACCTATCCTATTTATATAAGCCTGACCTGACACCTATCCTATTTGACCTACCCTATTCATATAAGCCTGACCTACCCTATTCATATAAGCCTGACCTATCCTATTTATATAAGCCTTACCTACCCTATTCATATAAGCCTGACCTACTCTATTCATATAAGCCTGACCTATCTTATTCATGACTAGGTCAATTGGTCACAAACATTGTGAAAACCAGGTCAACAATTATCAACTTATTATCACAGTGAACTATTGGATAGCCTTTAAGTCCATATATCTGGATAGCCTTTAATTTGTTAATTTGACTATGGAAACACTGAAGGTCCATTGCAGGATTATGGAATACTTTCACAACAGGGTTCCCACTGAGATTTGAAATGGGGGGTGCAAGTCAGAGCCAGATCCAAGAGTTCAGGTTAAGGGCTATATTAAAAAATTGTAGGCAGTGACAAGGCAAGTGGCTTGCCACTTTGCCTGAGCCATGAGAAGGATGTAGTTCCAGTTGGATTTGGGGTCCGGGGTAACTCCCCTGTGACTTTTTAAAATTTAATGCTGTGAAATGGAGCATTCTTGTGAGTTTTTGGGGGTTGTGTGTCTACATTTATGTATGGTTGGGGATTTTAGAGGGGGCACAAGCCAGATGAGCCCCCCCCCCCCCCCCCGAATCCGCCAGTGCAAGTTTTTCTTTAACTCAGTACCCCTTCATATAGAGAGTCCCTACTATTTTGTGGGTACATGGCCAATTTTGGGGATCAAAAAAGAACTCTATAGGGGGTAAATGGGCATACTGACATAAATCTGTCACTGATATAGATTACTAACATATAAGACACTTCATATTATATATTTATCTAATAACTGCAGTATGTATTGCCTTAGGATATGCATTCATATATTGACCACAACACCTTAAATAAAACTGTAATCGAAGCTCTTGACCAACAATAGCCCTTTGATGTGACAGTTGCAATGTACAACTCAGACACATGGTTTGGTGTGACAAAGGACCAGTTGGAACCTTGTTATCTCTCGCTATTATGACTCACACCTTGACTGATAAAGTTGAACCATTTCATCATTAACTTTGAACATTTATCTGCTTTGAGGGGATTCACCAAACTTGAACAATAAGCACTCAAGCACTATGCAGGTAATGGTGGATATGAATTCCAAAGACTACTTTGCACTAAGTACCGGTAATTCTTAATTTCTTAGTGACCAATTTCAGTGACAATTTTAGTGACCAATTTCATCATTCTTGTTTCTCTATTGAAATATCCGTAATATTTTTTTCTTACCAATTTCAAATATTGTTACTTATTAAGGTAATTCTTCATGTCATCTTTGTCATGTACTTGAATACTTTGCAAACAAAATAGAAATGGTGAAATACATCTCTACCTAATCTAAGAATTTAAGTATAACTTAGCTCTAATTATTTGCAAAGATACACACACAAAAATTCCACAATCTCTAAGGGATACTAAAAAATCTGGCCATAAGTTCTAAAATAAGAGGGTAAAGACTTTTTTTAGTTTGCCGGAGAGCCATGATAGCCCTTAAGTTGCTCACCTGAGAAACATTGCTTTAATGCTTGCACTGTTTAAGAAATGAAGATGTTGGAGTGTATAAATGGGAAATCTGTGTGATGTTCTGATATTTCAAGGGTCTTAAAGTCAGTCCAATATCAGCCATTTAATCAAACTCCACTGAGATATTGTTGCCATTATCATAAGTTTAATGATGATTGCTTAATAAATGGTGATGCTAGATTGTAAACAAAGTAAAATTTTGGCATTTTTTATAATTCAAGAGCCATAACTCCTGACCAATTAGCCGATAATACCATAATCAAACATGACTGAGAGATTATGGCCATAAGCATTGTCATGAAGCGCAATAACTCAGTGGAAGAGTGTCCGTTTTGTATTAGGGAGATCTGGGATTTGAATCCCATCCGAGCACTTTCTCCGGTGACTGCATCAAACCAAAAACAAATAAAATTGGTACCAGATGCACCCTTGCCTGGCACTTGGCAAAATGGGGTTGCTATGGGAACTCGGAGTACTAAGTACTGGTTCTACCCTGGAACCTGTCTCCTGTGTACTGGTGCTATACACTGGGCACATAAAAGAACCAAGGGGTCTATTTGAAAAATGAGCTAGGGTATCACATCCGGACTCCCTTGTATCCAACTACTGTCTCTTCCAATGATGTTTCGATTCTTCAGCATTTCTTATAAAATTCATTTATTAACAAATATTGTTAGTAAGTAAGGTAATAATTTACTGGTATGTCAATTTAGTCATGTACTTGAATATTTTGTGAGACAAGAATGGTGGAATGTGTTCTATCTTATCTAAGAATTTAAGAATTACTTAGTGCTAAGTATTGTTGTGAGAAATTCTAGCCAGATTTTACACCTGAAAAAGCTTCACACCAACAAAGCGCCCACATTAACCCTTTCCCTCATAAAGACTCATTTTGACGCACTCAATAGGTACCACATAAAGCCTAAGCTTCAGAAAACCACAGTTAAACCTTACCAAATTTAATTATTAAGTCCTCATTTCCAGACCACTGAGGAGCAGCAAGCAGCATAAAACCTGATCAGCCTGCAAGTTACTCGCAGGCTGATCTGGTTTTATGTTGTTCGCATTGGTCTTTTCATGGTTTCCTCTATGAGGGAAAGGGTTAATCCAGAGTCATGTGACTCAATACCGGACCATGGGATGCCAAACTGTGATGATAGTGTAATATTAGCATGCGATGTTCAAATGAATATCATTTCATAACATTAAACTTGTTGACAAATTTTTGGCATAGTTTTTTAATTATTGTAGAATAACAAGGCAAAACACAACACATGCATAAAAAGACATGGATTGCTTACAAATGTCTAACAGTTTTCAATACAGCAACAAAGACATTTTTCCAAACAACAAGAGAGGTGTTGATAGCTACAACATCTGATTCTCTGACACTATAACTTCCCTGCCACTAGCGCATGTTAATATATATAAACAAACAGAACCGCCAACTGTAAACATCTTTTCCTGAATGAATTCATGATAGACAAAAAGCTGAATACACTGTAGCTGGCCAATGATAACGTTCAAATTCATCACAATCAAGCTATAAATCCAAGGAGTTTTATGACACTATAGGCCGTTCTTACCTCCAACTTAGATATATGGTTGAAGTGTTAAGGACTTTCTCATCGTTCAATGATGCCTTGTACAGTGTACTTTAAAACTTGTAAATACAGGTTTAAAATGAAGCTTATATGTATCTAGACTTGGTCGTGAAATAAAGGTTTATAATGGATTTAAATGTATCTAGACTTGGTCCTGTAATATAGGTTTATAATGAAGCTTAAATGTATCTAGACTTTGTCCCAAAATACAGGCTTATAATGAAGCTTAAATGTATCTAGACTTGGTCCCAAAATACAGGTTTATAATGCAGCTTAAATGTATCTAGACTTTGTCCCAAAATACAGGCTTTTAATGAAGCTTAAATGTATCTAGACTTGGTCCCAAAATACAGGTTTATAATGCAGCTTAAATGTATCTAGACTTGGTTCTGAAATACAGGTTTATAATGCAGCTTAAATGTATCTAGACTTGGTCCTGAAATACAGGTTTATAATGCAGCTTAAATGTATCTAGACTTGGTTCTGAAATACAGGTTTATAATGCAGCTTAAATGTATCTAGACTTGGTCCCAAAATACAGGCTTATAATGAAGCTTAAATGTATCTAGACATGGTCCCAAAATACAGGCTTATAATGAAGCTTAAATGTATCTAGACATGGCCCAAAAGGTTAAAATTAAATGTATCTATACTGGTCCTGTAATACAGGTTTATAATGAAGCTTAAATGTATCTAGACTTGGTCCCAAAAGTGGGATTGTAGCTGATATCCTGTCTCTACAATACATCAAGACATTGTATACCCACTAACTTTGAAGCAACGCCTGAGAAAAAATTATAATTACGAGTCTGAAAAAAAAACTTACCTGTTTCCATATGAAAGAATCATGGTAATTCCTTGCAAAAGTAATCACAAAATGTATGAGGATGATCACGTTGGCACTCATCACAGCCACTCGCATTCGGACTGGCAGCAAGGTGAAGGTCATGTACACAAACAGTATAATGCACCACATGCTGTCCGAGGCCGACCTTGGGTCCGTATCAGCTGTTATCAGCGCAATAAATCCGCAGAGAATCACAACTATCACATAACAAACCAACTTGGACTGCTTCTGGTCAAAAGAGTTTCGGTTACAAAGGACCTCCAGAAAAATAAATATCACAACAATAATTCCCAGACATATGCCCCGAATCGGTAGAATACCTCCGGATATGTAGTAGAAAATGATCAACAGGATGGCTATAACACAAAACACTCCAATCAGAATTGATAGGTTATACTGGTTCAGTTTGAAAAAATATCGTTGATAGAGTGCTTCCAGTTTGGGGTTTTTGAATTGCTTTGTTTGGAAAATATGCTTATACGATCTCTTACTAAACCAAGTCTCATTACGAAGGACATCTATGTCTTCAATCTTGACCTCCTTCCGCCGACTTCTTTTCCGTCTGTCTTCTGATTCATAAGCGTCCTGAGCTCTCTCCCAGGCCGATTTCTTGAGCGTTGAAGAGGGAGTTTGTGGACAGACTACTGGGGAGGTCACTGGAGTGACTCTGGAGGGGGTCTTAAGGTTCATATATTCCAGGACCGACTGTTTCCTACTTGTGTTTGGTTTGTCTTTCTTTTCCTTTTGGGCCACATTTTTCTCCCCATTTCTTACACTAGAATCACTTGAGACTTGAGATATCCTGTCAGCTGTTGGATATATATAACTGTTCTCGCGCCCATTACTGGTGCCCGTCCCTTCCCCTTCTGTTGCCCGGATTCCCCTTGGGGTGCCTGGATCACTTCCCCAGGAGGTGGTGCCCGGATCACTTCCCCAGTAGCTGGTGCCTGGTTCATTTCCCTAACACCTAGTTCTTGGATCATTTCTCCAGTGGCTGGTGCCCGGATCCCTTCCCCAGTAACTGGTGCCTGGATTACTTCCCCTGTAGCTGGTTCTCGGATCATTTCTCCATTGGCTGGTGCCCGGATCACATCATCCCTAGCGATTGGTGCGAAGGTTGCATCCCCAGCAGGGGTTACCTGGATCACATTCACAGTAGCTGGTGTCCTGATCACTTCTCCAGCTCCTGGTACCCGGATCTCTGTAGACGTGTTACTAATATTCACATCTTCCTCCATACTTCACAGCCCTGCCCCAAACAGACAAGTTGAAACACTGCGGAGGGTTTGTACAGGCATATAACTCTGGAAATACACATGTAACATAAAATTGGTTATGTTATGCAGAGCAAAGTAAGGTCAAAGACAATGTGTAGAATGAAGCCTTTTTACTACGCCGTGCGATTGACTTTGACTTTTCCAATCATTTTACATCGATAAAACTGCGATTGCTTTCCCCCTTACAGTAGAAAACAAAAGGCATTGTGTATGCCAATCAGAACGTAGCTCCGCCCCTTGGCTTTACCTGGTTATTGATTTTGGTCAGTTCACAGTTAACTTTTGTAACGGAAGTGTCGGCCGAGACAGACTTTAAAAAAAACATTATCCCTATAAAGGGTGTCAGCGGTGCGTTTTGGAAAGGTTTTGAAATGACATTCGAGGATTTTATAGAATTCCTACATGAAGAAGTACCGCAATTAAAATGGCTAGATGTCGTTAAAAGCCACACGTTCGTAGAACATGATGACAAGGACAAATATCTCGCTCCGTTTGATAGTTAAGTCTACGCCACACTGCTTTTGCTGTGTTTTATTAATTCAAGAGACAAAATTATTCTTGCTAAAACATCCCGAGTTAAAGTGCCACCTATTTCGTTTGAAACTACATATTTGTCTATTTAAACTCATTCATTATTTCCTCGCAAGATTACATGTGACATATATATACCAGCAGTCAATATTATATTTCTGCGAGTTAAAACAGCAATGTGTCAACACCGGTCTGAATGAAGCTAGTGACGTCACAGTCTCTATTTATAGATTGATAAAACTGTGCACTTGATTCCTCTCGCTAAGGAGGCGTGGTTTATATTCGTCAACTGAAGCGACGTGTTATTTGACACTGGGTTTTGTTTGTGATACTGTGAATTTGTGAGAAAATGACCTGGCCATGAAAAGGAAAGTCATGGCTCCAATATTCACAGCTAAAGGTGCAGTCTTAACATTGCTGCAGACTATTTCAGAATCCTTATATTGTTGATTTAGTGTATACCCTGCAGTGAGCATAATTGTATCCCTACCATTGACGGCCATTTTAATTGGTGAATTCAAGGGATTTGATTTATATAGGAACAGAAATTTCATTTTCTTATATTTTCATTACTGTAGAATCATTATTTTTTGTCGATTCCATGGATGGTTTTATCCACAAATATTAATCCCCATGAAAACTGTTTATTTAATATACCTCATGTTTTCTAGAACATGATTCCATGAATATATGTAAGAAAGAATCAACTTTATTATTTTTTTAATTAAAAAAACCAAAATATTGCTAACATAATTATGGAAAAAATGCACATTAAATAAGTATAGATTCACACTTAAAGAGAATAAACAGTGTAACTTTTTTGTTTATAAAGGTCTAACCTTAACTTATCAAAAGAGTACATGTATTCTTATATTTAAAATGATTAATTAAAGCTAATTTGACATAGATTTCAGTAAGAAAGACTGAAAAGTAAAAGCACAGGATTGATTTAAAAACAGAAAGTATTTTCAGATTTCAGCTAACATTAACTTCAGGTATAACCCCCCTAATACCCATATTCCATATCTTGCCACTGGATGGAAATATTTCTATGAAACTTTGTTACTTTGAAGACATCAAAAAATAAAAATGTTTCACTGAGAGTTTTTCCAGGTTTTATTAGATGTAAGGGAGATAATTTGTATTTAAGTTAACATTGAAGTCAATGGAAATATGCAATTTCTGTGAATATGAAAAAATGAATTTGATTTTCGAGGAAAACTCATGGTAGAAAGATGCATTATATGATTCTGATTAGAATTTCATGAACACATCTAAACTTACCATAGGAAAATGGAGAAAATCACATTTTTGTTGTTTTCAGGGGAGATAACTCATGACAACAAAATTATAAAGGGGTGTAATAAAATAATTTCTGTCATATGTCATAATATGTCAATTTGCCTTTAAGATTTCCATGGTTTGGCATTTTAATTTTAGCTTATATTGTGAAGTTATATGCATGGCTTTGATAGTTATATATTATGGGGCATATACTTAAACCGGAAGTGAATTACAGAGCATATAAGCAAACAAAGTGACTGCCAAATAGGGTCTTATCAGTGACATCACACAGGAACTATGTAAATATTCTGAAAGCTTTAGGTTTGATTCCTGGTTGGGTCATTTAAATTTTTCATGTGAGAAAGCTGGCTTGTGATTGGTCAGTGTTTCTACCTGTATGCCTCTGGGATTATTAGCTAGACGTTGCTACGTATATGAAACACTCCAATGGCAACAGTAAGCTCAAAATACAACAATTTTCTGATGGAAAATGCATTGCACCCAGCTAATATATTTCAGTATTTCTTTCTAAATTTTTAAACTTATTTCTTTATGGCAATTGGAAGTAAGTCTTATAACATATGTACATTGTACTTATCCTCTGAAACAGTTCCTGGATTGGACCAGTACTTTGCAACTGAGAAGGTCATGAAACCAACACCCTTCAAATCCATAGTCATAATACTAATGGATTAAGGCACTCTTGGTAAATTTGTTCAATTATTATTGTGACGATGTGTCGTCACAGGTAAAAAAACAATCTCTGACAACTGCGTCAGGGAGTTGTCTCTTTGGCTCATTGGTTAGAGCATTGGACTCACACGCCGGCGGACCAGGTTCAATCCTTGCCCGGGTCAAGTTTGTTACAGTATATAAATATTTTAAGGGATGCTGAGTTTCTGAAACCAAATTAACTACAGTATAATCCAGACTACACCTGGTGATCCATATATAATAAGTAGGTTGACAGTACTGATTAGTAAATGATTATATACTACTCAAATTTGCTAAGGATCACTTATGAATCCAATTTACTTGTGTATTTGATAGATTTGCTTTTGACGAAACCATTTTGAGTGAAACTCTTAGCTGGTTTATTTGATTATTTGAGGCAATAATAATAATCATTACGAGTTGCCTTTCCAATCATTATATTAAATAATTCAAGTGTTCTGATATGCAATGAACAATAAGTGATCCTTAGCAAATTTTGAGTAGTATATATCATGATGACATCTGAACATAAAATCAAGCCTTTCATCTACATTCTTTTCATTGATACATTTATCATGTACAGTCAGTGTCAAATAACCAATTAAAACCATTATCTTTTAAGTCCTGTGTATATGAATGTTATACAGGTCAGCTTGTTCATAGATGATCGGTAGTAATAAAAATAAAAAATTCTACTCTCTCTCTCATTAATGTTGGTTAAGTCTTTGTCTTCAACAAGAGTAGTTCACACTGCAGGGGAGAATACTATTTTTATAAATTTCATTTTGGGGAAACCACTTAAATACATACGGTATCCCAAAGTTGTTGCTTGTGATATTATGTCACATGTTTGGCAACATGGCGTCTTCACACGTTCCGTGTAGCAAATTCATAAGTTCAGCCTATGATGTGAGAGCATGCGCAAAGAATGAATGTAATCAATCATGTGAAGGAACACGAAAATTGAAAATCTAAATAAAGGTTCAATACCGTTTATAATGTCTGTGATGGAGAAACCACCCATTTTTTTTACAATCGCAGAAGATTGCATTAATGACCATGTTTCTGTTGACTGTTATTGATAGATGTAATACCACCATATAGTTAAAAATCAAAAATTTAGTCAGTCACCATCTGTGAACAATCTGTTTTAAAGTAGGGCCTAAAATAGAAAATTTAAAAGACAAAACAACGGTTTCCATGCATTCAATCAATATTTATTTATTGCAATATTTGGTTATGATAATCACACTCAGAACTGACGATGATAATGTTAATTGATGATGATGATGATGATGATCACTACTGCATGTCGATCACAACAATGAAAACATTCCTAAAAAGTTCATAGAAGTTTACTGAACATTTTATGGACACCATTAAAAGAAAACCTTCTAAAACCCTGCTAAGAAATCCCTTCAATAATTAGAGGTTTAGTCAGATTTTCACGGTGTTCCTGAAAATGCCATTAAATAATCCCATGAAAAAGCTGTTAAAACAAAAGCTTTACGGCCATTAAATTACATTATTTGAAGCCAACAAACTTGCCAACAATATATGGGTTAATGTCATGAAGATAAGTTAATGGGCATGACGTTAATTGGTGGTTAAAATACCATTAAAAATAACTGTCAAAACCTTGTTAAAATGTTATAGGTCAAGAGCTAATGATTTTAAGAAACTAAATTTTAATGACCATTAAAGTTTTCAGTGGTTCCTCAGAGTGTGATTTTGTCCCATTAAAATATGTGTTCATTAGACTTGGGTGGAGATTGTGAATTAAGGTCTGTTTACCTGTATCATTTACATAAGAAAAAAAAACAAACAAAAAAAACGCTGTAAGCATTGATTATTAGGGTCCACTCCAGACCTTAAATCAATGTGGTTAGCTGGCCCCTCAAGAGCAAAAGTGCCATCAACCATGTGTCACTGGAAAAAAATCTAACACCTAAGCAATTACGTAATTGTCAACTTAAAGCAACAGGAATCCAGGAATCTAGTTTCAGTTACTATCATGCATAATTTTTCTTTCATACATTATTTTGAATGACTCAAATGCCTTTAATGGTTAGTATTACGTAACAAGAAACTGGCAAAAATATTACACTGTATGGTCTATGAAAAATAAAAAAGATATCTGACATTCAAATGCTTCAAACTTCTGTATTTTCTTATGAAAAAGACACAACATTGGCTTTTTCCAATCAATTTGAACATCAGAATGGTTTCTTGTACCAAACAGTAGGAACACAGACGGATAACTACCTCATGTAGAAGATAAAAGACTATAATGGCCATTATAGCACCTCACCCATATTTATATTTTACCGGGTTGTATGGGACATGGATGATTGAATTTATTTTGATTTTCAGTGGGTTTTGATATTTAAAAAATGTGACATTTTC
This sequence comes from Solen grandis, assembly GCA_021229015.1. Classification (NCBI taxonomy): domain Eukaryota; kingdom Metazoa; phylum Mollusca; class Bivalvia; order Adapedonta; family Solenidae; genus Solen; species Solen grandis. The sequence continues at coordinate 40,119,915 of CM037781.1, read as the reverse complement.
ATGTTATTTACACAAATATACTATAAATCATGGACATGAAAAATGCAGATTTCAAAATTCCATGGCCATTAAGTTTCTAGTTTACATTCAATGTTTTTGGCTATTTTCATAGCAATTTAATGGATATTTTTTGTGTATTTTAAGGTGCTCCCCATGAGAGTATTTAACCGTGTTAAAAAGATTTAAATGATGATGATGATTGTGGTTGTAATTATGACATTTATAACTGATGATGATGATGATGATTGTGGTTGTAATTATGTCATTTATAACTGATGATGATGGTGGTGATAATGATTGTGGTTGTAATTATGTCATTTATAACTGATGATGATGGTGGTGATAATGATTGTGGTTGTAATTATGACATTTATAACTGATGATGATGGTGGTGATATGATTGTGGTTGTAATTATGACATTTATAACTGATGATGATGGTGGTGATGATGATGATGATGATGATGATGATGATAATTGTGGTTGTAATTATGACATTTATAACTGATGATGATGATGATAATTGTGGTTGTAATTATGACATTTATAACTGATGATGATGTTGATAATTGTGGTTGTAATTATGACATTTATAATTGATGATAATGATGATGATGATTGTGGTTGTAATTATGACATTTATAACTGATGATGATAATGATGATGATGATGATGATGATGATATTTATAACTGATGATGATGATGATGATGATGATGATGATGATATTTATAACTGATGATGATGATAATTGTGGTTGTAATTATGACATTTATAACTGATGATGATGATGATGTTATCAATTGAGACTTTGAGAGTAGCTATACATTTATATGAATGAAAATAATTTTTCATATAAACAAGAAAGTTGTTAAGTTGGTAAGAAGATAATATTCAATACCAATTAAGGAAATGCTGATGAAGAACTTCAAAGCATGCCCAGATATGGCATATCTATGTACCAATAACATCTTTAGATATTATCTTTAGGGGCCTCCGTGGCCGAGAGGATAAAGTCGCTGACTTCAACACTCACTCAGTCCCTCACAGCATGGGTTCGAATCCCAGCAGGGTCATTTGCATTTTCATGTGAGGAAGCCTTCCAGCTGGCTTGCCGTTGGTCATTGGTTCTACCCGGATGCCTCTGTGCATTCGGGGTCTTCTTCAACCTGTAATTAGCTGGACGTCGCTATATGACTGAAATACTGTTAAAGCGACAGTAAACTCAAATAGTCGAGTCAAGATTTTATCTTATATATACTGTATAATTAATTATAAACATTTTTTAATAAGCTTACACCATGAAGATACTTTAATTGTACGCTATCTGATTATCATCCTTAACTGGTCAGATTTTAGACTTAGCTTTACCCTACACTGTAACCACACAGCAGGTCTAGTTTTATCATTAGGCCCATGTTTTAAAAGTTGATGTTAGATATAAGGAAAAACAATTATTGTATAACTGATCTTTATAACACATATTTTGATTACATATAAATTGATTTGTTTTACATGTGAATGTCAAATTCTAAAATTATGGTCACATTAAAGGATGTAAGAAGTACTCTATGCATAGTGTATGAAAAACGGGACTTGCTTCAGGCACCATCCAGGCATAAACGCATGTACTCCAAAGCAAACAATTTTTGGGGATTTTTTTTTTAAATATGAAAATTGTGTGCAAACTACCACATTATCGTTGAAATATATCATAAAAATGCATTATATACCTCAAATCTACGTTTAGAAGTCCATTCTCAATATTTGTAATTCCGATGGTATCTTGACGTAAAATTCGAAATTGTACTGTACGCTTCTAAATGAAATACTCCTAAATTACCTGACATGTCGTCTTTAAAAACACATTTAATTATAAAAACGAAATTGTTATTTACTCTAACTGCACTCTGACGAAACACGTACAACTTCATGTAAGTCCAATAGTTTAAACCTACTTTGATAAACAAATATATACATGCGTGTATTAAATACGTGTGGCCCAGTTCATATCAAACAATCCTGTACACGCGCTTATCTTCTGTTTGTACATACACACGACGGAAACAAGACATTCATTTTTATAACGGACTAGAGCAATATATCATGTAAATGTAAACAAATATCTATGTTCATTGCATTTTACTACTGTATATAAAACAAATAAAAGAAGGTGAGAAATAAAGCATAGGTAAGTAAAACAAATATTCTGCAATGCAATATATTTAAATTTCCCTCCTCAACCAAGTCCAAAATTTCACGCATCAGTGCGTCTCCAGTAAACCACTTACCTTACTTGAATTAAATATAATATCCACCCGTTCGCTCATTCTCCATATCCTAAATGTTTCAGGTTTCTGTCAACTTCCTGTGATCAACGTCTACTGGAGACAAATATTAGAAGCTTGGCGATTGGCTGATAATCTCTAGCACACGTGTGACACCTGTCGTCTGTTAAACAACCATTAGCGTTTACAGCTGTAGTGTTTCACGTAGTCATGGCAACGAATAACGGTGTTTATAAATCAATAGGTTCGTATGCAATAAAAACAGTTGACGTTATATGAACAAGAGTACGTTCATTAGAGCTAGGCGCTAACACACGATCTCAATTACGAGACTAGAACATTTAAATACACAGCAACGTAACAACAGAACGGCATGGAATCAAACAAATGTAATACAAAGTTTGCATACCTGTGTGAATAAACAAGTTTGTTATGCACTCAATACGGCAAATTATATAATTGAAGGTAGATTTAGAATTTTGTGAGGACAAAATATTTGCTAATTTAACTTATCTTTAAATGAGTATTCTTGTACTTGTACAAATTTATGACTAATTGTCGTTATGAAGTGCAATACTGTATGTACCAGTATGTCCTATCGCGATACATATTTAAAATCGATATGTCATGGTATGTCATTTATAAGGTTTAATTAGAATGATTTATGCCCCACCTTCCACAACCGTTATTGGCAAGTCTGTAGATCTTTCACACACCTTTGTTACGAAAAAAAAATCGAAAGAACAAATCAGTGGTGTTGCTCCCGCCACAAGTTCCCTGCCGGTGAGGTGAATAATCTCCATCTTTTCAGGGCAGTTTCATCAAGAACTGTTTTGGTCCCGATAATACATGATCCCTTTTTTGGTCGGTCAGCCGCCTTACTGCGAAATTAATCGGGAACCTGCGAGCGCTATACAGCACAACACTGTACCTTCGGGAGAAGATCGCCTAAGTCCTCCGAGGGTACGATACCGAAAAAGTGATCGCCTGCTGTTTTGAAACATGTAGGAAAACAACACAAACCGTTGGCCCGTGGTCGCCATGAAGGTACCCTTCTGCCTCAAGGAGCTTTCGTATCGCCTTAGCCGCGCTCTATCAAGGGATGTGTACCTCCGGGTACTATCGCATACTTGTGTCCCAGAAAGGTGTCGATCGTGTGAGGAACGTCGGACTCCATGATTCGCCTCCACGCTATATAGTCCATTTGTCAGGACTCAATCGGGTCAAAAAGGGGACGATTGGAGGCGATTTAAGACGACAATCGGGCTGATCAAAACTAAAAACTAAGATTCATCGGGGACAATCTGGTTCAGATCTGGAAAAAATCCATGCTGCAATGGCTCTATATAGCCTAGCTGGTATATGTTTTGAGTTACAAAAGGATCCATCTAATGAAGCCATGTTTTGACTATATTCATTATCATAGCAACCAAAATTTTAATCAGAGATAAAAAAAAAAATAATATACCAAGTTTTTATGTGACTGAGTCTAGATTTCCGGACAGCTGTGCGGACAGAAGGAGAACAAACTCTGGTGTAAACATCGGTAGGGGACCATAATAAAGCAAGCATGTTCTTGGCTGCATGTTTAATATGACATATAAGTGTTCCCTATGTGACAAGTACGTATATATAACGTGGTAAGTAAGTCGCAATATCATTCAAATATTGCAATAGGTCTATATCGCTACATTTTCCAAACTTTGATATATTTCGAAATACCAGTTTTACCTGCAATATCCATCCTTAATTACGGTACGCGATTTTTTTTTTCGTTTGCGTGGTCTTTGGATTGTTTGGGTGGGCCGGGCCCTACCCGGAGGAAATACAGGTGTCCGAGAGTGCGACAAAAAAAACCTTTCACACAACGTGGGGCCTGCCTAGGATCGAACCTGGGTGAAGTAATACAAGCTTATTCAGATAAACACTCAGATATTAATAAAATTCAGTGCATATATCTTACTGTTCTTAAATAAAATTAAAAAAAGATGCACTAAATATTACTGCAGCATGTTTCGTTATTCTTGAACAAATGTTTACAGTCATGTACATGTATAGAAATATTCGGCATTATAAAAAAAAGTCGACCTACCGCAAACAAGGTGGAAGCCTATCCGAGTCACCAGAACTCGAACACAGAGCGCTGATTTGCTAAGTGATAAGTCATCGACTACAATCTTTCGGTTAAAGGCCTGAGAAATAACCATGCAATGACAATCATATCTTACACTTCAGAAGATAAAGTGTTATCATGCCCATTGCGATAAACGTTTCCTACATTATTAGCGTTGATTGAGCCAGGTTAAAAATAATTCAATAATGATAAAAACGCCATGTCGATAAACACAACGTAATGTCGATAAAAATGATGTCATGTCGATAAAATGGACGTCATGTCGTATCATTGAGCCCCAGCCCACCGCCATTGTGGAATAAAGTGCCTAACAGATCTTACAAAAATCATTACCAAATACCCCCTATTTACAAAATCAAATATTTACCATATAACTAAGATAATTATTTTTCGGCCGTTAGGCCATTTATTTTTACTTCCTGTGAAACACACAGTTATGAAGCGGAATAAAATTCGGCTTTTCATTGGTTATTATATACTTTGCTAAAATCCCATTGGTCATTGTAAAATTAATCAAAAGAAAAGAAAGGAGTTGCGGAAACGAGTTCTTTAGATCTCTGTTTGTTTTAAAAGTTGAAGTTTACTTCCCCTGCGAACGATTTGTCCCGAATAGTAAGACACTGCACCTTTTTAAGGTAAACTGAAATAGTAGAATGCTAAAAAATAGGAAATAAATAGATTTCGGAATTGATTGTTCGACCCTGACAGCTTCTTTATTCAACAAAAACGTAACAACCGGTTTCGTTTTGTAGCCCGCGAAACGAAGTCTAATGCGCAGATGTTTTAAGGCTGTAAGTGTCTACCAAGATTGTACAAATTATTTGGATCCGAGGTATTTCAAAGAACTGCACTTACACAGGAATTACACAACTATTAAACCAACAACATAATCTATTACATGTTAAACCATTCAGACACTAACCATCAAGCTGGTTACCACGGCCAAGTATCTTTTTTTAAAGATATTTCTTGTTTAATTAGATTAAGTACAAAGCGCAATATTGATTGAATTATTCTGAGACTGGCGTGTGTGCGTGGGCAATCTATCATTGTTTCATAGCGCTTGTTTAATGGGAGGGGGGGGGGGGGGGGGTTTAATTGCTAATTTAAAGAATTTTTACACGTTGTAATCTGAAATATAATTTGAGACGAACACCATATATATATATGGCGTTATCGATGTTACATTCTAAACGGATCACACAATGCTAGACTGATATTAGTCAGCCATTGTTGGGTATCAGATCTAACACACAGTTGTAAACATCGGGGTAATCTACTGAATTATTGGTGGCATGTATATATAATATATTGATAACATATTGAACATCAGGATGTTCACATCTTATCAACAATTAAAATCATACAAACGCCTTCACCAAAAGCAAAGTTTTCAAAAAAGAAGAAAATAATAATAGATAGAAACAAAATCCTTTTGACATTCGAATCTTATTGTGTGATATTTTGAAAAGTCATGAATGCATATGTTGATCTACTTAAATCGCCAAACAACCAAATTAACAAGTTATGTAAGCTTCACATTCAATGAATTTGCTAAATCTTTGGTCGGCACTTTTTTTTCATGGTTTATGCCTATAGATATTATTTTTGATATTTCCGACACCTGTGTGAAGGTATGTAAAACGCCTTTTTTTGTGGTAGGGGTCGAAATATATCGACCGGGTTTCACCGGAGAATGCTGAGTATACCTATATACACGATTGGTATAAAACAGGTATCATAATTCATACAGGAAAAAGATGGTGTCACATTGAAACTGATACAGCAGAATAACTTTGCAATCGATATTTTGCTATGCAGTATTACAAACTGGAGAGTATAAGTTATATCATTATCTTAGAAAGCGTCAAGCGATATCAGGGACGCGTTCTTTTGAAATGCATTTCAATTTCTCCTAACACGAATTTTATGCAAAATTAAACTTATTCCTTCACGCCGACTGGAAAACAAAGTTGTCAAAACGAGTCGAGCTAGACGGCCCCGAGACTGTATTGTACCAGGAAATAATGCGGGATCAAACTAGCAACCTTCGGGTACACTACCACTGAACCGTGCTGAACAATATCTGACCCATGAAGGCGTGTTCGTTACAAACTTGACACAATATTGTTTGCAACTATTGCATAATATTGATGGTTCAAACATATGTCACCGTTGGTTTGAATGTCCAAGACACTAATCCCTTACTTTTTAGTAATTAACCACCACTAATTATGACTAATTAAGTGACCGGTCCCCCGCGGCTGAGTGGTAATATGTGACCGTCCCCCCACCCGGCGGCTGAGTGGTAAATATGTGACCGGTCCCCCCGGCGGCTGAGTGGTAATTATGCGACCGCCCCCGCCCGGCGGAAGGGGTTTTAATTATGTACCCCCCCCCCCCCCCCCCCCGGCGGCTGAGTGTAAATTTATACAGTAATATAAAATCAAAGGTAGTAACATCAGAAGGAGAAACACCATTTTTCAACTGTCTAGTCAGTGTGAGACAAGGAGAAAATTTATCACCATTTTTATTTTCAATTTTCTTAAATGACCTTGACCTTTACCTAAAATCAAAAAACATAAACGGCATTTCAAAAACAACTATTACGGATGAGGCACATATATATCTAAAGCTTTTTATTCTCCTTTATGCGGATGATACTATAATCTTCAGTGACAATGAAACAGACCTACAAAATGCATTAAATGAATTTAAACATTATTGCGACACGTGGAAACTAAATATCAATACAAGTAAAACAAAAGTTATGCGATTCAGTAAAGGGAATTCAAAAAAGCCTCAAAAGTTCAAGATTGGAGATACTACTTTAGAATTTGTAGATGAATATAAATACTTTGGTATTTATTTTACGAAAACTGGCTCGTTCCATAAAACTAAAATTCATATTGCCGAACAAGCAAATAAAGCCATGTTCTCTTTGCTCAAAAAGATGAAATCACACAATGTACCTTTCGACCTACAAATTGACCTCTTCGAAAAAACTATTAAACCAATTTTACTATATGGCAGTGAAATATGGGGCTATGGTAATATAAACATGTTAGAAAAAATACAATTAAAATTTTACAAATATATATTTAATCTAAAGAAATCCACACCCTCATATATGGTTTATGGTGAAACCGGTATTACACCACTAATGGTTAGTATAAAAAAAAACAGAATAATAGCTTATTGGTCACGTATGATTGAAAATATCAAAGATAATAAGACAACAAAATTATCTGCAAAAGTTTATTTAACATTATACCAGCTATACTCACAAAACAAAATCTAATCAGCTTGGCTAGATAGTGTTAAAAATAACCTATGCTCATCAGGATTTTCCGGTATCTGGAATAGGAATATTTTCCTAATAGTAAGTGGCTCATCAAGTCTTCCTATCAGAAACTTAAAGACATGTTTATACAGCAATGGCACTCAGAATTGAGCCAAACATCTGAAACAAGCTTATATAAATACATCAAAATATCTTTTATCCGAAGTCCTTATATCAATAAACTACCGTCGTACCAAAGTAAAAATATTATTGCATTTATTACAAGAAACCACAATTTACCTATTGAAACCGGACGCTGGCAAAACATACCCAGTGCTGAACGTAAATGCATACAATGCAGAGACCAAGGAGATGAATTCCACTACCTATTTAAATGTCCAATTTTTCATGAACAAAGAAAAAATAATTTAGATATGGCAATTTATAAACGCCCAAATATGATAAAACTTATCGAATTAATAAAATCTGAAAACGTTATAAAACTCAAAAAGGTTTAGTATACTATGTTCAGCCATAGTTAAATTCTTCAAATAAATAAATTTTAAAAGTTGAAGGCATTTCTGAAACAATTTTGATATAATATAACAAGTATATATATATATATATATATATATATATATATATATATATATATATATATATGTGTGTGTGTATGTATGTGTATATGTGTATATGTGTGTATATGTATGTGTATATATGTGTGTGTGTGTGTGTGTGTGTGTGTGTGTGTTTACATATTGATCATCAACTTTAAGCATGTGATTTGGCTAAACCACTTTCGTTTTCGCAGGGTTTAGGCAAATCAAGAGTGTAAAAGTCACATAACAGTCGTTCTTATATTAAAGACTGCAGTAGGATGGTATCCTACATTTATTCCTTTTTGAAATATATATTGAGAGTATTGAGAGTCATTACATGTTTTTAACCTTATAAAAGGAATAATCAGGATTCATGCTGTAAATAATACATTTTGTCATCAGTGTTTATTTTCTGTTTATTTTC
>CM037781.1:40061089-40111089 GCA_021229015.1 Solen grandis | reverse complement strand
AACAAGAAAAATAGTAGAGGTATACTCAAATATTAGGAACCTGTGTACTGTAAATTCAGGTATAATCTATAGTAGGATAGGTGTGTAGAGGTATACTCAAATATTAGGAACCTGTGTACTGTAAATTCAGGTATAATCTATAGTAGGATAGATGTGTAGAGGTATACTCAAATATTAGGAACCTGTGTACTGTAAATTCAGGTATAATCTATAGTAGGATAGATATGTAGAGGTGTACTCAAATATTAGGAACCTGTGTACTGTAAATTCAGGTATAATCTATAGTAGGATAGGTGTGTAGAGGTATACTCAAATATTAGGAACCTGTGTACTGTAAATTCAGGTATAATCTATAGTAGGATAGATATGTAGAGGTATACTAAATCAGGTATAATCTATAGTAGGATAGTTGTAGAGGTATACTCAAATATTAGGAACCTGTGTACTGTAAATTCAGGTATAATCTATAGTAGGATAGTGTGTAGAGGTATACTCAAATATTAGGAACCTGTGTACTGTAAATTCAGGTATAATCTATAGTAGGATAGGTGTGTAGAGGTATACTCAAATATTAGGAACCTGTGTACTGTAAATTCAGGTATAATCTATAGTAGGATAGGTGTGTAGAGGTATACTCAAATATTAGGAACCTGTGTACTGTAAATGCAGGTATAATCTATAGTAGGATAGATATGTAGAGGTATACTCAAATATTAGGAACCTGTGTACTGTAAATTCAGGTATAATCTATAGTAGGATAGATATGTAGAGGTATACTCAAATATTAGGAACCTGTGTACTGTAAATTCAGGTATAATCTATAGTAGGATAGATATGTAGAGGTATACTCAAATATTAGGAACCTGTGTACTGTAAATTCAGGTATAATCTATAGTAGGATAGATATGTAGAGGTATACTCAAATATTAGGAACCTGTGTACTGTAAATGCAGGTATAATCTATAGTAGGATAGGTGTGTAGAGGTATACTCAAATACTAGGAACCTGTGTACTGTAAATGCAGGTATAATCTATAGTAGGATAGGTATGTAGAGGTGTACTCAAATATTAGGAACCTGTGTACTGTAAATGCAGGTATAATCTATAGTAGGATAGATATGTAGAGGTGTACTCAAATACTAGGAACCTGTGTACTGTAAATTCAGGTATAATCTATAGTAGGATAGATATGTAGAGGTGTACTCAAATATTAGGAACCTGTGTACTGTAAATTCAGGTATAATCTATAGTAGGTGTAGGTCTTAATATTAATGACACAAAATTTATTAAAAGAAAAAGTATAAAAATGTGTATATTGGCATAGATTGATCTGAATTCATTGAAAAAAATTGCTTCCACACTAGAACTACATTAAAATTTAAATACCTCAGACAATTTTAAGAGATACAAATGTTACAAACAGTGCTTGGAATCACATTTTGTAAGCCAGACCTAAGCTAAGTCCAATTATAATGTGGCACATTATTCTAGTGTGACATGCTTTTTTATATGATAGATTTTTATATTGTCATATGACATATTTTGGAGCATGTGACATAACTATCATGTAACATGTGATTTAGTTATTTGACACATACTATCACATGTCAGACATGTTCTGTGTGAAATATTTGCATGTGAAATAGCTGTCATGATACATTTATTTAGTCATTTGACATGTGTACTGTCACATGACATGTTTTGTGTGAAATATTTGCATGTGACATAATTGTCATGTAACATGACTTTTAGTCATGTGACATGTGATTTAGTCATGTGACATGTGATATGGACATCTGTACTCCATATAGGGTTAAGGACATGGTTCTACCCAGCGAAGCTGTTCTGGACATCTCCAATCTCCCTATCTGTTCCACCATAGTTGCCATGGTAGCGCTGGAGGCGGTCCTCAATCCCACCAATGATGTTCAACCATTTGTAGACCAGCTGTTTGTTCTGGAGAAACTCATGGTATAGTCTTGTTGTGGAATTTTATGCTTCATGAACTAGGAGTTATGCAGGCGTCTAGTGCATAGTCTCGTCCCATTGTGTCGTGTTGCGTGACGTTCTCTTCTCAAAAAGTCCAATATCTTTTCATTTTGTTGAGTCAGGGGGTCGAGTATGGAGTATTCATCACCTTCCAAAAGAGATTCAATGATCATTATACTCGATGATTGATTACTATCTATGTTGGCATTCATCGATTGTGTTTTTCCTCTAATTTCTCTCCTTGTTGGTAAATTGAGAGTATGTGTACCAAGAAATAAAAGGAAAAAAAAACAAACAAACAATATTAACACTAAATCTATTCCAATTTTAAACTCTATTTCTGAATTCTTTTTGTAAGTTTTTCCTCATATTTTTCCAATTATTTTTCAATCTTGCATAAATAGCCTGATACTTCTTGTCTCTCGTAATAAAATATCTTTAATAGTATCTTAATCTTATTAAATTAAGATATATTTTTGCTTTCAAAATCACATTTACACATATAAGTGATGGTAAATAAACAAATTGATTACATAATCAATGATTGATTGAAATGTCTTTCTGATTATTTCCGATCATCAATTATGACTTTAAGCTGATTTTGAAACTCTACTCTCCAAGTATAGCTTAAGTTATAACCTCTGTGGGGAATATATAGGTGTAACGCTTGTCATATTCCGTCTCCTCCAGTCATGTCACGTCCCCTCCGGTCATGTCACATTCCCTCCCTTCATGTCACGTCCCCTCTGGTCATGTCACGTCCCCTCCGTCATGTCATGTCCCCTGTCATCCCCTCCAGCATGTCACTCCCCTCTGTCATGTCACGTCCCCTCCGTCATGTCACGTCCCCTCCAGTCATGTCACATCCCCTCCTGTCATGTCACGTCCCCTCAGTCATGTCACATCCCCTCCAGTCATGTCACATCCCCTCCGTCATGTCACATCCCCTCCAGTCATGTCACATCCCCTCCAGTCATGTCACATCCCCTCCAGTCATGTCACATCCCCTCCCGTCATGTCACATCCCCTCCAGTCATGTCACGTCCCCTCCCGTCATGTCCCATCCCCTCAGTACTCTGATTACATGAATACAGGGTGGGATGCAGGGATATTTATAACCTTCATTGTTTGCTCTAGTTGTTCCTTGTTTCATCTCAAAAGGCTGGAAAAGAGGAGTAGTCTTTGGAAAATAACTATATTACATCATAGTTACCAAGGACAACCTGTATAACAACTTGCAAGTGACTTTTAGGTGTTCAGGATTTGTAATGTTTCATGGAACATTTTGAATCCTCAATTAAAAAATCTCAAATTTTGTTCCTCCGTTATTTTTAATTTTCAAAGGAAATGTTTATCATGAATATGTTAATAAAACAAATCAGTATTAACATACATATAAACTTTTTCAACTCTTTTTTCAACAGATAAGGGAGTTAAAAAAAAGTTGAGTTGAGGAAATTAAAAATTTTGGAAGTTTGGTGAGGGAGGGCCTGGATGTGGCTTTGTAAAACATGTTTAGACAATCTGTTTTGATTTTTATGGTAGTAATATACTGTGACATATATTGGCCTAGCTTAGTGGTGAAGAAAAAAAAAATATGGATGAATGATAATCAAAATTTATCTTGTTAAATTGTCATTAGATGAAAAAGCAAAATTGATATTTAATGCATTAATCATAGAAGCTGCCATGGCATCCAGGACTTTATGTCTCAAAACTCTCATTTAAAAAATTTCAATTCTGTGTAACTAGAAGTTTGAAATATTAAAGAATTTAAAGATATTCTAAAAGTAATGTATAAAATGGAAAATTTATGTTCTCTTTATGAAAATTCAGGAGTTTAGATCTTTTAAATTTGGAGTTGAGAAAAACTTTTAAATTGAATTTAGTAGATAACTCCTGACAACAAAACTAATGTTTGTTTGGTCTTTTTGACCTAATACTCCTGACTTACAAATGTGTGTTTGGTCTTTTTAACCTAATACTCCTGACTTACAAATGTGTGTTGGGCCTTTAAGACCTGTTATTCCTGACTTACAAATGTGTCACAAATTTCAGAAACTGAGTCGGCCATACGTGTTTTGTGAGTTGTTTCGGGCATGTTTTATGGGTCTGGTGGACATCAAGACAGGGGAGAGCCAGGAACAGTATCGCTGGTGTGCCTTCACTTTCCTCAAGGTACGCAGTCTGCATTCATTTTGGATGATCTGGCAACATGCTACTTTACAGGGCGTTTTTTTTGTGTCACTGCAGAGGTGACACATAGGGATCACTTTTCCATCGTTTGTCTGTCCATCCCTCCATCCCTTACTCCATTGTGGCCACACATCTGTCTGTCTGTCCATCACACTTCAGCAGGTGACACAAGTGCTCCAAAGAACACTCTTGTTATCATAAAGAAGACATTCCGAAAATTGAAAAGACTTACTGTACACATGGCGTACCAAAGGGCCATGCTCAGTTAGTTGTGACTGTAACATATTTGTCTTGAATTGAATGTTGTATGTGTGTCCTAAAGTTTTTCTTGAATATTCTTGAGATAATGGGTGAAACAAAATGTTCCTCTCATTTTTTCAAAATATTCAAAATAGTTCTTTAAACTATTATATTTCTATATCTATCTATCACCTGTATGCACAGAACATCCCACTGTTACCTTGGTAACCACTCTTGACAGGTGCCCCAGATACTGCTAAAGATCCAGCAACAGTCGCCCAGCCGGGATTTCTCGGCAGAACTTGAGCAGGGATTTGAACGCCTCCTTCAGAGCCACTGCATGCTGGACATGGTGGATACCAAACACAAGTGAGTGGTGAAATCACTAGTGCTAGCATAGCTTCTCATACAGGGATCTGAATCCTCAATATCTAAGTTCATGAGTTTGGTAAAAATAGGATCTAGTAATGTCTTAGATTATAAGATAGTCTGAATTATATCCCAATGCATGTATCAAATTGACTAACAAATCTCATACTTTGTACTGTAGCTTGTGACAAGTAGAATATACATGGAGGGGTGAAAGCAAAACTATGCTAAGTGCATATAAATATATAAGCACTTAGCATAGTTTTGCTCTCACCCCTCAAAATTTAGTCTCTGTCATATACCCGTATTATATCCCTGCTACGGGGAAGTGGGGCTACAGTATTATGTAGGACCCCTGCTATATCATTCCATCACGTCCCATTACATCCTGTCCAGTCACATCCCATCCTGCTCTCAAATGACATGGAAACAAGATGTCATTTGGGGTTATTACCTTTTAGTGATATGTTTTCTTTTAAGCATACCCAACTTTTTGTGTCATCTGCTGTAAGCAGATGTGCCACATATGGATCACTTTTCTGTCGTCTGTCTGCCCTTCCGTCTCTCTGTCCGTCACACTTTTTCTGTCATGCTTCAGCAGGTGACACACACTCTTGTTATGTACCATAAAAGTCAAGGTCATTTTTAAACCCAGTCACTGAGTGGCTAGAGCTCTCGCCCCAGAAACTGGAAGTTGTGAGTTTGGCCATGACATACCAAAGTTTAATAAGATGGTACTTGGATAGCTCTCTTACTTGGTGCTCAGCATATAAGGGTAGTTCCAGGACTGGTTGGCCCGGTGTCAGGATGATGTGACTGGGTGTGGTATCATGTCACTTGTGTATGGGGTGATATCGCAGTTTGGCAGAACTGAATCTGTCTGACTGAAATTCTGTAGCTAGGATGTTAAATACAAACAAACAAACATTTGTTGACATCTAACAAACAATATATTAACCATGCTTTGTATAGGTGATTACTGAAGATAACCTTTTGATTCCAAACTTTACATAATTCAAAGGTCAATATCAATGGCGTAGAGTGGCATATTGGATTGATAAATATAGATTTGTTGTATATTTTATCCGTTTACAGTTGTGACAACCTGATGTTCCTGCTAAACGAGTGCACCAAGGTGAAACTGTTGTCAGAAACCCAGCAGAAAAGACTCATACACAGACGGTATGTCTCACATGGTATATCTGTGGCGCCATCTTGTGAAATTTAATTGTGAAATATGTTTTGCACAGTCTTGTTAAATGTTTTGAATTTGAATGGTAGCCTTGAGCGTCCTCAAAATTCATTAGATAACTCAAAAAAACTTCTATATTTGAGCTCCTGGTTGTTCCAAGAAATTGTTCAGCAAACTATTTAAGATATAATCTTGCAATTATTCCATACCTACACTTCTCTTATTTCATCCATTCTATATTTTGTACATTTTGATTTGTACCAAGTGTGAAGTAGATTCAGTTTCATAATTTGATAATGAAATAGTGTAAGATATAAAGCAGCAGAGGTTGAAACTTGCAGGGCTTAATTTAAGAAAATTGTTTCAATTAAGATTGCATCTGAACTGTACATGTACCAGTAGTTTCAACATTTTTCCATTTGTCTGGTTGCTGAGTGATTAGAGCATCTGTATTTTAACCCTTTCCCTCATAGAGGACACCATGAAAAGACCTATGCGAACAGCATAAAACCAGATCAGACTGCGAGTAACGGACTTACTGTGGTTTTCTGCAGATCAGGCTTTATGTGGTACCTATTGACTGCATCAAAATGAGTCTATATGAGGGAAAGGGTTAACTGGAAGGTTGTGTGTTCCAACCCTGGCCATGATATCTCAAAAGTTCATGTTCTGATATATCTCTTTTGTGCTTGGCTCTCAGCACATAAAGGTACTTCCTGGACTGGTAGGGCCAATGTTTGGATAATGTTACTGGGTGTGGTCTTTACTCATGTGTGTATGGTATGATATGACAGTGAAGCAGCTCTATATGATCCATCTCATGTAGACTGAAGTCCCAAATGACTGAAATACTGTTGGTGAGATGTTAAACCCAAACAAGGAATAACTTACAAATTGGGTATTGTGATTTACTGGTAGGTTAAAACACACATATACATACAGTTCAAGCTACAAAACAGCTAATGCTTCAAAAAATCTGAGCATGTGCCATAAAGTAGAAACATAAACTATGAAATTATATTTGTATGGGTCCAAAATAACAGTGTAACATGTATAAATAAGATATTTGCCTGTATTAACCTAGGGTTGACAATAAAAAATGTGATTTTTATTACAATGGAGTCTATGCAAGATTGGTTTTGTAATATTTGTGTATTATATATATTGTGCAGGTCAACAGAATCTCAGAAGCCAAGGTTGAATGAGCAGCCCTCAACCCAGCCCTGTGCCAGTCTCATCATCAGGGCAGAGCCCACGGTCAACAGTATCCTCAAGGTAAATCAAGGGGCACAGATACTCTTGAAATAGGGCATTCCTGATGTTGCTGTCAATGATTAAACACTTCCTTCATTATTACTGGGTTATTTTTCTGACTAAGCAACATTATCACAAACAAAGTTCTCTTGTATTTTGTTTTTCAGTTTGGGTTACAGATAATCCAGTGATTTCATTTGAATATTATTGCAAATATTGGAAATGTCCTTACTCTATTGTCTGTTAACTGTGTTAATTGTGAAATTGGGTATTTTTACCAAATCAATCAATTTGAAAACAACAACAAAAAAACATCTATCAATATAGGGGTATTCATAAGTGTTAAATTAATTTAAACATGGATTCACACTTCCTGCATAGCAAAGGAAAATTCAGTTTCATATAGACATTAGGCACATTGATGTGACAATGTGAAATATTCTCAAAAAGCTGCTTGCTTTTTTGCGGGTGTACATGCTTTTTGTGGACCTATCACAGGAACCCTATATAGCCAATAGAAATTGAGCATGTACGGTATAATTGGTAGACAGTATTGTACTTTGATTACCCTATTGGTCAGGAAACTGGTTGTTTTATATTTAAGCCCCAAAACATCAGTTTATATGACTTTTTGTCTTGATTATACTACAAAATAGTTATAACAAAGAAATCTCTGTTTTTAGACACTAGATGCAGACTACTCGAAGAACCAGGATGCACTGCTGGGGGTCCTACATCACATGTTGTCGGGAAAAAGTTTTGAGTTGATCCTGGCTGCTGCGGCTGCTACGGGAAAACTTCAGATCTTCTGCTTCAAACTCATCAAGTATGTACTAGTGTTGTTGTATTGTTGTATTGGGGTTTACCGTCGCTGGGATAGTATTTCAATCATATAGTGACATTCAGCTAATTACAGGTGGAGGAAGACACAGAGTACACAGCGGTACCCGGGTAGAACCACCGACCTACTGAAAGCCAGCTGGAAGGCTTCCTCACATGAAAAATAGGAATTTCCTACCAGGGATTCGAACCCACGGCGGTGAGGGGCTGAGAGATTTGTAGTCCACGACTGTAACCGCTCGGCCATGGCGGCCCCTCACTAGTATTGTTCTAATCAATATAAATCAGAATTGATTGAATGTCAATTATTTGCAGACAAACTCTATTTTTGTCATATTGATATCATTTGTAACCTACTTTTATAACATTTAAGTGTGTGTTTGTGTTCAGTGTGTGTGTGTATTTTTTTAAAAGAGAGGGAGAGAGAGAGAGAGAAAGAAGAGAGAGATGGGGGCATATCTGAATCTTAATTGTTCACATGCCTTTACTGTCAATGCACACAAACTGTGATAAATGAAATGTATCAATTTGACTATTAGATAACATGGTAAATAGTACTTCCTATATTATCTTAACTCTATTGCTATGGTTCCTGATTGTGTAATTCAGCACATGCATTGAAGACGAATAGTTTAAATAAAGCTTCACTTACGAATCAGTTGTCAAAGAATTCCTTAAACAGTCTGAATATTTTACTACTTGTAATCTTAGTAAAAGCATACTGATATACTGGTCACTGCTTGAAGCTCCATCCATCCATCCATATATCCAAATTTCTTGTCCAGTCAACCACTGTATATGAAATATATTGAAGTTTCAAATGAAGCAAGATCAAAGCAGTATCAAAAACATATTTCTTCTTCATCTTCTGTTTGTTTCATAGTGCATTAATTATGACTGTCCACATACTTGTTATAAACAGCACATATGTCTATTTGGAGTACAAAACCTTCATGTTTTTGACCCTTATGTTTCTAACGGATTTTACTATAAAAGAAGAATCCACTGGTTTTACCTATATTTCTGTTATGTACATTCTTAGGACTATTTAGCTGCCCAAGTAAAAGTTGCATAGCATAGAATGTATAAATGATCAATAACTGATTTGTGACTGGTTAGGCTTGCTAATCAGACGTAGACTTTCCCTTTTTGAAATGACCTAGGAACATGCATGACTGTATTGCAGGTTCAATGAGTTTGCCAAGCAGAGCCCAGGAGAGGGAGGCAAGGGGTCCCAGACAAGAGCCTTGCTGTTTGACATCTCCTTCCTGATGCTGTGTCACATAATTCAAGTGTATGGCACAGAGGTGAGATGTTTTTGTAGTCAGTACATGAATATTTGCAAACATCTTCAATAGTCATGCCCTGGCTTCACTAAGTAAAGAAAGATATTGATAGGTATCTACACATTCTCATGTCCAGTTTTACAGAAAGTTCAATATGTTTTCATAATTATTTTCAGTATAATCTGCCATCTGCCATCACTTGACCTATCATGGACCTATCCAATATTTACATACATATTCAGATTAGATTATCCAATTGTTACACTGGGATATCTGTGATCAATGGTTGACCCATATGCACTAATAACAAATATTTTTCTTAGCAAAACTTTTAGTGAACAATTAACCTAGCTATGAATGGAAATAAATCCCAGTCGTAAAAGGCAATGCTTAGATTTTCACAGAAAAATCCCATATAGCACCCATTCAAAATCTATAGATTGTTAGTAAATTCACACACTACCCTGTCATGTTGTATTTCTAGATGATAACTTCCAGCTCGGAGTGTATGGACACGTTTTTTGTCCAGTGGGCCCTGCGATGCCTGCCAGAGGATGGTCGTTACAAGTCGGTCGACATCAGTATGGCTGTCGACTCAAGTAAGGTAGACTTCCTCTTGAACGCCTTCACCACTGGCACGGAGATGTATCAAGGGTAAGAGATCTCACTCTACAGTGAATTTTATGCCTCTGCTCTACATATTCCAAGTTGGATCTATACCATAAAAGAAGTGCACATGATGTTCCACTATATTGCATTCTATCATGTCTTAATAAGTTCAATATTCTTTGTTATATTGTTGAGTCAAGGCAGTGTAGCAGAGGTAATAATAGCTGTAATCTTCTTTTGTTTTAATCCTTTACTTTATGAATATTCATGTACAAATTTATGACTTCATGAATATTAATTAACTAAACTTTAAATAGTTTATGAAACAATGGATTTTTCTTTGCTCAGCAGATTGTGTAGAATCTGAGCTACAACATTGTATAAACATACAGAGGAGACCCTGATCAAAATGAGTCTATATCAAGTAAAGGGTTTAGTAGAAAAAATTGCAGTTTGATGTTTAACTCAAGACCATAAATGCTGAAGCCATTCAATATTTTAATTGATTTGAAAAAATCAAGAATGTGAGCAGGGCTTTCCGCAGAAAAAAATTCAGGCACAAATTATTAGTGTGGGATGGGTGCGGGAGGGGTGACCCCTTCATTGTATTCTATAAGTCCTTTTAAATGGTTTTTGTGTTGCACCAGTTCAATCTTTACATAGTGATCCCCCCTACATTCTTTGGTATAAATCTCTGCCACCATGTGTAGCAATATCAGAAATTCTAATATACATTTTTTAATTTTTTTTTGTAAAAATGTTGAAAATGCTGTTTCTATGTTTCAGCTTAGTTTTCTATCATTCATGTAATATTGATTATGACGAAATAAATAAAAATGATAACAAAATAAAAATATTTTATAAAAATTATAAGAGTACTTCATAAGTCATATTTTTTTTTTTTTTTTCAAATTCTATTTATTTTACACCCATAGGCCATGAATGAAAATTGATATCCACGATACATCTTGTTTTTATTCTATGATAATGAGGCATTTGTGAAGAGTTGGGAGATAAACAATACTTTGTTGTTTGCAGTTCAGCCAAGTGGCACGAGATCTGCACCAACACCCCGTTTGCAGTGCAGGAAGTTCTGTTTGCCTGGGAACATGGAGCTCTCTCCTCCGAGAATATCAAGGTCAGTCAGAAGGCTAGGCGAGGATGCAGATACAAAGGTTGTCGGTTCAAACCCTGCAGGGGGCAAGGAATTTTCATGATCTTCCCAGGTGCTAAGTACTGGTCCAATCCAGGAACCGTTGAGAGGGATTGGTATAAGTTGTAAGAACTTGATTCCCAATCAACGTAAAATGAATATGTATAAACTACTTGTAAGATACAGGAAGCTTCAGTGTCAAGAAAGATTAGTAAAAGTTGTTGAATTTTTTCCTATTTCCAATGAACATATAAAGCATGACGTTTTATCAACTTGAAGATATCCAGTTTTATCTTTTATAGCTTGGATACACAGTAAGGCATTATTGCATAGCTTTATCTGACTGAAAGCGGTGTTCATTATATTTCTTTTTACTGTGTTTCCTTCTCATCTCCAAGGTTCCAAGACCAAGATGTAGCTAGCAGTTTAAAAAACTGATCAGCCTGCAAGTTATGTTTTATAAAGTCAATCCCATGATAACACCCAAGTGGAGAAGGGAAAATACTGGTTAAATATAGCTTTCATGAAGTAAAGGATTAATTGTATTGCCATAGTCAAAATTCAGTAGAACAAGGTATCTAAACTTGGGCTCTACTGTAAAAGCATCCACCTCAGATGGCAGGAGGTCATAGGTTTGAACCCCGGCCGCGACATACCAAAGTCGTAAAAAATGGTACTGTTATAGCTCCCTTGCTTGGCGCTCTGCATATAAGGGTAGTTCCAGGACTGGTTGACCCGATGTCAGATAATGTGACTGGGTGTGGTATCATGTCACATGACTACGGCTTGATACTGCAGTGTGGCAGTACTATATCTGTCTCAAGTAGAAGTCGTCTCCAAATGACTGAAGTACTGTCGGTGGGACATTTAACCAAACAAACAAACAAACAAACATCTCTGAATAAAGCATTATGATGGAGCCTCGCTTTATTGGTATTTTATGTCATAAAGATTTGTGTTACTTTATGATCACAGTCAAAAATTTAAAATGTTAAAGAAAATGTTAAACAAAGTAACTTTCAAACAATTAGTTTTAAACATATTTCATTCGAAATGTACATTGTATTCTATATATAAGTCCTTTTAAATGGCTTTTGTGTTGCACCAGTGCAATCTTCACATAGTGATCCCCCCTTCATTCTTTGGTATAAATCTCTGCCACCATGAGTAGCAATATCAGAAATTCTGATATACATTTTTTTTAGCTCACCTATGCACTTGTGCTCGGGTGAGCTTTTCTGATCGCCTTTTGTCCGTTGTGCGTCATCAGTCGTCCATCGTCAACAATTGCTTGTGAATACTCTAGAGGCCACAGTTTTGGCACAATCTTCATGAAACTTGGTGAGGATGTTTGTCTACATGATACCTCGGATGAGTTCGAAATTGGGTCACGTGGGGTCAAAAACTAGGTCACCAGGTCAAATCTTAGAAAAACCTTGTGAACACTCTAAAGCTCACAGTTTTGGCCCAATCTTAATAAATTTTGGTCAGGATGTTTGTCTACATGATATCTTGCATGAGTTTGAAATTGGGTCATGTGGGATCAAAAACTAGGTCACCAGGTCAAATCTAAGAAAAACCTTGTGAACTCTAGAGGCCACAGTTTTAGCCCAATCTTCAATAGATTTGGTCAGGATGTTTGTCTACATGATATCTTGGATGAGTTCGAAAATGGGTAATGTGGGGTCAAAAACTAGGTCACAAGGTCAAATCTTAGAAAAACCTTGTGAACACTCTACAGGCCACAGTTTTGGCCCAATCTTCATAAATTTTGGTCAGGATGTTTGTCTACATGATATATTGGATGAGTTCGAAAATGAGTCACATGAGGTCAAAAACTAGGTCACCAGGTCAAATCTTAGAAAAATCTTGTGAACACTCTAGAGGCCTACATTTTGTCCCAGTCTTCATTAAACTTGATATGAATGATGACCGCATGAATTCCCAGTTGAGTGCAAATTCAGGTAGGATCAATATGTAGGTCACTTAGTCAAATGTTAGAAAAAACACTTTAGATGCCAGATTTTTTGTCATTATGCCTAACACAGCCATCTTACTCAGGTGAGCGACACAGGGCCATCTTGGCCCTCTTGTTGTTTTTTTTTTCTGTAAAAATGTTAAAAATGCTATTTCTATGTTTCAGCTTTGTTTTCTATCATTCATATAATAATGATTATGATGAAATAAATAAAAATGATAACAAAATAAAAATATTTTATAAAAATTATAAGAGTACAGTATAACCTCCAAAATCTGGAAACTTCTGAAATCCGGACGATTTTCTTGGTCCCAAAATATCCCCTTCTGTTTATATCTAAATAATACCTCGGAATTCTGGAACCTCTAAATTCTGAATTCTGTACAATAATTTTGTAAAGATTGGGTAATGTCAATGCTATTTTACCTCTGAAATCCGAACAGTTCTACTAGCTTTACAGGTAATCAGACTGGAAATTGTAAGCCCTGCGGCAGTTTATCCCCTAATTTTCTCCCTGATTGATTGTTTATTAATCAGCAGTGATCGTTATTTTGACAAGCGTAAGAATCACAATATGTTTGCGCCTCCGAGTTGGCGCTGGCGAATACATAGGCAATTAGATAGTGACACATTGTACTGTATATGATTAAAGTGGTGATAAGTGGATTAATTGATATTTTTTGCAACAAACGTCTTTCACAGTTTAAGTGTTATGGCGGTATTGTTAGAAGCGTAATTAATTAGGCTGCATCGAACAATGTGATGGTTTTCGTAAGTAGCAAAAATTAAAGTTGAGAGAAAGAAAGAAAGGAAAAAAAAGAAAAAAGAAATCATTATATGAGGAATCACATTATAACCCATTTTGCAAAAAAAACAAAAAAAAATATATACATGTATAAGGTAAAGCTTCAAAGGATTTGATGATAATTACACTTAGCAAACATTACAAACGCTGTTACACATATAAATAAAAATGACACTATTCACAACCATTAATAGACATCATTACATATGTGCTAGTCTAATTCAGTCCAGACTTCTGAATTCCGGAAACCTCCAAAATCCAAACTTTTTGGTCGGTCCCACAGGTGTTCGGATTTCAGAGGTTACACTGTACTTCATAATGTCATATTTTCTTTTTTTTTTCATTATACCCCCACAAATGAAATTTGGGGAGGTATATAGGAGTCACCGTGTCGGTCGGTCCGTCCGTCCGTCGGTCGGTCTACAAATATTTGTCCGGAGCATTTCTCCAAAACTACTGTACCTATGTTGATGAAACTTCATAGGTAGATAGACCTTGATGAGAGGAAGTGCAGTGCGTAAGAACCATAACTCTGCATGTATTTTGAAAGGAGTTATTGCCCTTTGTCATTTTTAATCTTTTGATTTTGTCCGGACCATAACTCCAATACTAAGTAGCTATGTTGATCAAACTTCATATGTAGATAGACCTTGATGAGAGGAAGTGCAGTGCCTAAGAACCATAACTCTGCATGTATTTTAAAGGGTTATTCCCCTTTGTAATTTTTTCTTTTGATTTTGTCCGGACCATCTCCAAACTAAAGTACTAGGTTGATGAAACTTCATATGTAGATTGATCTTGATGAGAGGAAGTGCAGTGCACAAGAACCATAACTCTGCATGTATTTTGAAAGGAGTTATTGCCCTTTGTCATTTTTAATCTTTTGGTTTTGTCCGGAGCATAACTCCAATACTAAAGTAGCTAGGTTGATGAAACTTCATATGTAGATTGATCTTGATGAGAGGAAGTGCAGTGCATAAGAAAACCACAATGTAAATTCTTAAAGACAGGTTTTTGCAAACAATAAATATGGATGTGAACCATAATTAGACTGCATTTTTATTCTCCTCAGCTACAGATCTTGGGGGCAAATTGTTTTCTTCTGTGTGTCTGTATGTGTGTCTCTCTGTCTATCTGTCTGTCAAAACTTTTTAGCATTGTCCAAAACTTTTGAACCATTGCTCACACTAACTTTAAACCTTACATACAGTCTTTCACTCACGCAAACTTTTGAAACTGTATTCCTACACATGACAGACTTCCGGTGTGGGTATTGATCACCTTTAGTGATAATATTTTTTTTTGCTATGCTTATAAGCCCAAATCCTATGTGTGAACATTCGTTTTATGTGTCATGTGAATACATCCTGTGTCAAAGATGGGGGTGGGGGTATGAATCACCTTCAGTGATAGTTCTAGTTCAATTTATTTTACAAGTATTTTCCTAAGTATATTTTCTTATATAAGCATCAAGTATGGCATTGTGGTAAAAAAAAAAAATCAGTTTAGAAAATAACTTTTTCCTTTCATGTTGATCTAGTATAAATAGTAAACCTTTGCCATTTTGTAAGCCTACCATCATCATGTGACATTTGTGACAGCAGTGATTTTTTTTACTAAGTGAGCGTGCAAGGGAGATCACTGTGTGGAGTTTGGGACCAGTGCTTTGAAATCATAGGAGATTCTTGTCCCCATCCCACACCTCTCTTACCCAAACTCTGCCACAGTAGTTACCTCCCCTTACAGCTGTAGATAACCACTGCCACCACAAGTAAAAATTAACAGAATTTAGCTAATTTTTCTTTTTTCCAAAAAAAATTATTTTACTGCGAGTGTCATTTCCCTAAGTATGTTTTCTTTAATAAACATCAAATATAACCTCATGGCAAAAAAATAAATCATTTTGAAATTATTTTTGCTGTTGTGACAGCAGATGGAGATGCCATTTTGTTAGTTTACCATCATTACGTGACATTTGTGATGGCTGTGATTTTTTTTGCTTAAAAGGGAGATCACTGTGTGGAGTTTGCTCTCCTACAACAGGGTTCAAACCCACAAACTTCTAAACTGCAGTCATGCTATCACAAAACCATGGCCTCTTCAACCCTTTATTTGAAGAAAAAAATATTGCAGTGCATATTTTTGGGACGTTATAATGATACGCATCTTTGAATCAGATGAGCTGATGAAGATCTTCTTAACCCTTTCCCTCATAGAGGAAACCATGAAAAGACCTATGCGAACAGCATAAAACCAGATCAGCCTGCGAGTAACTCGCAGGCTGATCAGGTTTTATGCTGTTCGCTGCTCCTCAGTGGTCTGGAAATGAGGATTTTGTAATTAAATTTGGTAAGGTTTAACTGTGGTTTTCTGCAGATCAGGCTTTATGTGGTACTTATTGAGTGCGTCAAAATGAGTCTATATGAGGGAAAGGGTTAATTAAACACCCTTCCACAGACACACACCTCCTTAAACCATGGGCAAAAGTTTACAGGAATTTTCCTGAACTTCAGGTTTTTCTGATTGCCACAGGACTTCTTATTCTATATTACAATATAAAACTATATAAAGAAATGCTAAAATCAGAATATTCAGTTTTGTTTTTAATCAAAACTTTAATTTTAAACTTTTACTCGTGTTAAACTGAAATGGGGATAATGGTATCTTTTTGTCCCATCCATTCACATTCATGTTGTATGGCAGTCTACCTAGTTGTAATAAAATTTGAACTGAATAAGCTAGTCTAATTGTCATCAGTTGGCATATCAATTTCATCACAGTTTTATGCTCATTTATCCAACTGGTCTGTCCAGCAGTGGGAAAATTGCATATTTTAATGAGTTGAGGTGATTTAGTAAGAGCAAAGACATATTCCACAAAGATAGGTAACTCCTATAAAAGCCAGTGGAAAATATTGTTAAGCACACAGCAGTTCATTAATATTGCAAACTGTCAAAAAAAAAATTGGAAAAAACACAGAGATAAATGTAACCATATTTTATAATTATTCCTCTTCTGCGAATAATTATAAGTCCCCTAACACTGGAGGGGACTATAGGTTTGCCCTCTGTCTGTCTGTCCATCTGTCTGTCGGTCCGTTTGTCTATCCGAAAATCTGATCCTGCAATAACTTAATAGCCATTTAAGATAATATTATGAAACTTGGTACATGTATATGTAGAGATGGCAGTATGGAGATTATGCCAGTCACTTTGTTTTTTTCTCAGATCAAAATTCTGGTTGCAATGGTAACGGAAAAATTATTCACCTCACTAGAAGGGGACTCATGTGTTGCGTGCAGCACCATTTGCTTGTTTTTAGTTTGATTTCTTTTTAAAATTATTTTAAATTATGATTTGAATTTAACCAGTGTAGCAGAACACATTTACATAGTTATCATCATGCAGATACCTTGCTATTTTTCAGAAAACCGTTTTATTTCTTGACTTATTTTAATACTTAAGGTATCATTGTGATGTAATGTAATGTAAGGCACAATTTTCTTTCACTTATCTTCAATAGTAAAGGAGATATTTGAAAACATGACTCTGCGAAAATTGGATAATTTGTTATTGCTTTAGTGAGATTTAGACTAGTGTCCAAACTCTGTTAATAGGACTTAAGTTAGAGTATGATTCCCCTTTAGAGACTTGTTAAAGATCCACAATCAGACAGTGATGTTATTTCCAGATGATCATCAGCTATGTGAAGAACCGCATGCTGTGCCTGCCCCTGGTGGTATGTGCATGGCTGTGTAGCTACATCAACATGCTGAGTGAGGATGCACGTGGCAAACCCCTGATGATGCTCCAGCAGCTTGTCCAGCCAATCACTGGCGAAAACACATCCCAGTATTACTCTGAGAGGTAACCAT
Organism: Solen grandis; assembly: GCA_021229015.1. Lineage (NCBI taxonomy): Eukaryota > Metazoa > Mollusca > Bivalvia > Adapedonta > Solenidae > Solen > Solen grandis. The sequence goes on along the minus strand of CM037781.1, from coordinate 40,093,304 downwards.
CAAAAGCAAGAACACATTTCAGCCTATCACTGATAAAAAAAAAAACACAATCAAATTCTACTCTGAGAGGTAACCAATCAAAAACTAAAACACATCTCAGTGCTTCTATTAATAGAGGGCTTTCAGAAAAACTCATCCCAATTCTACTCACTAAAGAAAAAGCATCTTATCTTTTCAAGCTTGTGTTGCTTTTTATTGTATCCAAGTAATCGAAGATAACTCAAGTATTTAAACATAATCATCTGGCTAGTTTCAAACTCATAGTGCTGTTCACCATGGAGGTAGATGTATGAGGGGTGTTCAAAAAATTTGGGGAAAAGTGTTCTCATTTCTTTAGTTTAGATGGCAAATTTATGAAACTGCACTGAGATGTATAGTCATTTTAATGTGCAAAAATTAGATCTTTACCCCTCTCATGGAATAAAATATAGTTTCCATAGTAATGTCATCGTTGTCTTCCCGGGCCAAAAAAATTTGTTCGATGAAAATGGTCTCAAATTATACAGTCTCAAATATACAATTTTTACCATACGCCTTTCAAACTACTTAAATTTAATGCGCAACCATTTGCAGTGTCGTTCATTGCGTCATTTTGATTTCTGGCATCAGATATATAAACAATGCATTATCTGCTGACTGATACAAAAATGAGTTTTGAGCATAAACAGCCATAAAATTTTGTGCTGTGAATGATATTTCTAAGACTAAAAATACTCAAATGATGCATAATGCCTATAGTGAAACTGTGATAAAATAGTGATATTCAGATGATACAAACGGTTTGAGTAGGACAGGGAAAACATCATTTATGATGAGTGCAGCGGCCGTGACGAAGACGTTGACGCTGCTGTCAAAGCGTTGCTTGACAGAGATTGGCGCAGTTATATACAAAGCGGTCTGTAGTAATGGCACTGTTTTCGTCAAAATTCATGACCAGCTTAATATATATACAATATGTATGTGCCTGTTTGAAGTATTTTGTATAGGATTAAGTTGTGTTCTTCGTTTGTTGTGAATATGTATGAATGTTGACTCTGACGTCGTTTTGTGTTGGGCTGGGTTCCTTTTCATGACATTACTATTTATTTTACTGCTATTTTATCATATTTTACTGGTCAGATATTTCAGATATGTCATTTGTGTAATAAAGAAATGTGAGCACTTTTCCATGAACTTTTTGAACACTCCTCGTAAGAGAACTTTGGTATATGGTGGTGTTTTTTCAGCTAATTGGACCATGTTTCACCCCTGTAATTTGGTAATACAATGTATAAACAAAACTTACAAAATTAAAAAACAAATTGAAAAGTCACAAAATTTTGGGATCTTTTGATTTGCAAATATACTTAAGGTGCTGTTACTGTCACTTAATTTAAGCAGACTTTGAATAGGAAAAAGTAAGACCAATAGATGATACAGGATGTTGATAGCAACAGATGTTGTTATGAAAAATTTGCTCTCTACAGGAAATTTTGTGGGTACAATGTTTATGTGTGTGAATTAATTTTTTATGATATGGATTGGCTATCCTAAGCCCACTTAATGATTCCTTTTGTGTTAATATTCAAATGCAGATAAAATCATCAACATAAATTAATGCTTTTAAGTTTTAGAAACTTGTATTCCAACCAATCTTATAAAGAAGTGTCTACCTTGCCGTAATTCTTAACTAGGTCGCACCTAATGCAGATGATCGTTCAGAAAATGGTGCATGACATCCTCCCACCCTCCAAACGTCTACCCGTACCCCAATATGTGCCCGCTAACAAGCTGCCAGCAGACGTAATGTCAGTTACCATTACAACCGTGTTTGGTAAGGGCTGGGTGGATACCCACTCCCTGCACACACTGGAGGCCCTCCTGAACCTGTGTGGCTCGGACTGGATGGCAGATAGGCTCGTCAAGGTAAGTTGAGTGACCTCTGTTTAAAAATTTGATCTTAAGTTCTGTGACCCCTTAACCTTTTATAGACTCGTTTTGATGCCTTGGCAAACAGAATTAACCCATTCTAGGAGCTGCATGTGAAAAGGAGCAATTACATAAACAAGTTCCATTCTTTCATCATCAATAAGCATAAAATAAAAAGAAAATTTGTTTGATTTTAGTGGGTATGGAATATATCTCATCTTGAAGTGATACAATTTTTATATTTTCACTCGCTGTACTTGCTCGTGAAAATTTGAAATGGCATCTTTTCTCAATGAGATATATTCCATATCCACTCAAAACAAGTAAATATCTTCTATATGCCTCAGGCATTGTAAGAGTAAATACTGCTATCTTCATGATAGTGGGGGCTATATAGGAATCGCGCTCATCACGTCACGGCATGTCTTGTCACATTACATTCAGACATGGTGGGATACAGGGGTATAAGTCATCTTTCGTGAACATTCTAGTTTCTGCAACTTTTGGCCAGGAGTGATATTTATGTCAGTAATACAATTATACCATCTCAGTAGAATGACTACCAAGCTGTTGAAAAATCTACTTTCAGGACTCATTGTCTTTACTTAATACATGTAGTTTGACTGTCTCAAGCTCTATATTAGGACCAGTTTATCTAGCTTATACATCTTAATCTAAATTTTTTCACGACTAATTTGGGGAAAAAGGAATTAAAAAAAATTTTTAAAATTTCAATTAAATTTTTTTTATATAATAGCTTTGTGAAACACAAGCCTGTTCTCACATAATGGCCCTATTTTTGAGGATTAACTGTACATTATTCCTTAGTGTTATTTGGGTATTCCACAATATCATCCTGCAGCACATGTTGGAGAGTTACCGGGTGGAGGAGCTGACGGCAGGGCTGAGTCTTGTTTTTGCTCTTAACCACATGGACCTGGAGCACCTGACACTCAGTCTCCTGCTTCACACCGTCCCCGCCTACCTCCTGGCCGCAGACAAACACTCTGCACTGACCGACCCCCGTGGATACACCCTTGCCAAGCTGTGCGTCCTCACCATCTCAGCAGCGCAAGTGGCTAGGTCTGCACAGAAAGGTAACAGAGTCATGTGTGATTGAGTGTTGAGGCCTTCTTTCAGGTGTTTTATAGGTCAGACATTCTGACCCATTCCTAATTGAAAAGCCTTTAATTCAAATCATGAAGGATTCCTAAATTTGGCACTTCACTTCAGGATTTTTGTTCCTGATCTTACAGTTTAATGTTTCAACTTGAGTCCCAAAATTTCCATTTAAAAGGATGTTATATCATCTCACCAATTTTAGTGTTGTGTATACAGAAATCTGTCCTGTCCATTTATATGTCTTTCTTACAATATGTTTGATGATAAGTTGTCATTTCTGAAACACTGTAAAAATTCAATATGGTGAGCTTGGTTTGTGCAAAACCATGGTAACTATACATAAATAAAGAATAAAGAATCAGTTACAATAGTTTTGCACGAAGACATCAAATTATTTTATTGAGTCAGTGAATTGCTCTAGTTATCTGTTTTCTTTTCATTGCAGAGAGTACCTCTGTCTACAGGCGGGGTCGTAAGAGGTCAAGAAAGGAGTTTGACCTTGAGGATCTGGAAGACCTTGACACCCGACCCCAGAAGAGGAGTAAAACCATGGAGCCCCAGATTACTCTGGACTCAGAGGGCTTTAACTTTGGTAATATACGAATGTAGTAGATACCTTGTAGTTATTTTGTCTACATACTACTTGTAACTATTTGTTTGTGTTTGTGTGATTATATGTAAATCGGTATGTATGTGTGAATATATGTATGTATGTATGTACAATGTATGTATGTATGTATGTATGTCAAGCATGAGTCTAACAAGTATTAAACCATGTATGTTTTAGAATCTATTTTTTTTTTTTTTAAAAATTTCTCATTAGCTATAAAAATCAGCCCTTCTGAAACACATGTGATTAAATTTGAAAAACAAAATTGTCATTGATGTTCACAAATTATCCTCTGATTTTAATTATTGCCAATAATGGTGGCTTGACATATAGACCTAGGTATAACAGGATCCTATATGATCTGTCCGTGTGTTGCAGACTTCCTGAATGTGAAGGACGATGGTGAAGCCTCACCTACCATCGACACTAAGGACCCACTCAGTAAAGCTCTCAGTATGTTGTTGTGTTTTGTATATATTTATACCCAAACCACATAATTAGCTACATATGATCTCAGTTTGGTTCTGCCCCAGACAAATATATTAGAAATGATATGGTGTATATAAGTAATATTTCGATACACATAATACAAGAATGTTGTTTAAAAAAATAATAAAACACAAACGCTTGTCCAAACTTCCATTTCCATCTGTATTTGTTTACATTGGATATCAGCAACAGTCAAAAACATTTTATATATTTATTATTATTATTATTTTATATATATATGACTATTTTTATCAGTGTCATAATTTATAGGACTGATGAAGCTTTAGATTGGCAGTAATACATATAAACACTGTACTGGTGTGTAATCATTGTATGGTAATAAGCATATAAGGGTAGTTCCAGTAATGGTGACTGTCAGAATGTTACTAGTGTAGTCTGTTGTGGTGTTTCCGAGTACAGGCTCCAGTAATCATGTAGTTGTACCAATGAAAATATACTGTTGATGGGACCTCAAATCATCCAGATCATGTTTTGCATTGCTTATGTAAAAACACCTTCAGAAAACAACTTTCTGCTGTCTTTTTCTTGCTTTCATGTATTTTTTTTTTTTAATCAAAAGTGTTAAATAATCTTTAATTTAGAAACTTAAATATATTTTAAATTAAAATGTCTGATGTAATTTCGTTTTTGTACCCCTTCCATCTTGTTTGGCAGCATTTCCTTGGAATGTGTCGCTGTTGAGTTACATAGTTTCATGTCCCATTCAATTTTATCAAAGTACAGTGGTAGGAAAAAAAATCACCTTTAGTGATAGGTCTGTATTAAACTTACATTTGATATGCTTTTCAAATTTTTTTCTCTGTATAAATGGAATCTACTATCCATTATTGTTCACGTATGTATCTACCAATGTTCTGCAACAGTCAACCTGTTCCGGCTGATGAACGCCATTGTCCATGATGGGGAGATCAGTCCAAAGACAAGCTTTGTGGTCAGTTTTATTGACGAGGCTGTCCGGTGCAGCGGTCAACAGAGCAGATACATCCTCAAGTACATGCCTCCAAATATGGTAGGTTGTCTATTAATAGGTTGATAAATAAATACATTAAACCAGGATGACATTACCTTATTTTTATAGTCATATCCTACATTATGGAATAAAAAATCATCTTCATGGAAGAAAAAGTTTGATAAATCTTTTAAAATAGTATATTAATTTTATGAAATGATCATAATATAATAAAATATTGAGCTAGGTTGATGATTATAGGGTAGACTCTATTGTGTATATATATGATTATTCCTGGTACCATCTTCAGATCGCTCCTTTCTGAGATTCTAGAACTTGTCTAATATAGTTCTTTTCTCCTAGTAGCCTGTCTATTGGATGATGAATTCTGCCAGGAGAATGTTAAACTAGGCAAAAAAATATATATCATCATAAAATTAGTTAAACTGAAAATGAAAATGTATACATGTATCAGGATTCCAGTAGTAAACATATTTGAATTGTTGCTATGTTACTAAGCATAGGCAGTACAGTTTAAGTTGTGAAAGTAGTCAGTCTGTAGTGCTGTGAATATATTTTAATCAGCTTGGTGACATTCTGTCATATATTGATCCTCCATTTAGAAGCTTCCTGAACTGAGCAGTTTTTAGTTCGACTATTCGTAGAATATGAGAGCTATTGTAGTCACCCTGGCGTCAGCGTTGGCGTCTGTGTTGGCGTTGCAGCTTTTGGTTAAAGTTTTGCGTGCAAGTTACTATCAACCTTATATCTCAATAACCATTTATGGTATTGACTTGAAAGTTTATAAATATGTTCAGGGGCATCAGACAACCAAGGTAGATAACTCTTGACTGAATTTAATATGAATTATGGCCCCTTTTTAACTTAGAAATTTTGGTTAAAGTTTTGCATGCAATAGAAAATTTGGTTAAAGTTTTGCGTGCAAGCTACTATGTAGTTTGTATCTCAATAACCATTCATGTTATTGACTTGAAAGTTTATGAATATGTTTAGGGGCATCATACAACCAAGGTAGATAACTCTTGATGGAATATATTACAAATTATGGCCCCTTTTTAACTTAGAAATTTTGGTTAAAGTTTTGCATGCAAGGTACTTTCATGCTAATATCTCAGTATCCAGGCATGGGATTGATTTGAAAGATCTTTAATACGTTTAGGGGTATCATACTTTCATGGTAGACAACTTTGGATAGGAATATATTACACGTTATAGCCCCTTTTTAGCTTGACTATTCGTAGAATATGAGAGCTATTGTAGTCACCCTGGCGTCGGTGTTGGCGTTGCAGCTTTTGGTTAAAGTTTTGCGTGCAAGTTACTATCAACCTTATATCTCAATTACCATTTATGGTATTGAATTGAAAGTTTATAAATATGTTCAGGGGCATCAGACAACCAAGGTAGATAACTCTTGACTGAATTTAATATGAATTATGGCCCCTTTTTAACTTAGAAATTTTGGTTAAAGTTTTGCATGCAATAGAAAATTTGGTTAAAGTTTTGCGTGCAAGCTACTATGTAGTTTGTATCTCAATAACCATTCATGGTTTTGACTTGAAAGTTTATGAATATGTTTAGGGGCATCATATAACCAAGGTAGATAACTCTTGATGGAATATATTACAAATTATGGCCCCTTTTTAACTTAGAAATTTTGGTTAAAGTTTTGCATGCAAGATACTCTCATGCTTATATCTCAGTATCAAACATATGATTGATTTGAAACATCTTTAATATGTTTAGGGGTATCATACTTTCATGGTAGATAACTTTTGATGGAATATATTTCAAGTTATGGCCCCTGTTTTAACTAGAAATTTTGGTAAAGTTTTGCATGCAAGGTACTTTCATGTATATCTCAGTATCCAGGTAAGGATTGATTTGAACATCTTTAATATTTAGGGGTATCATACTTTCATGGTTGATAACTTTTGATGGAATGTTATAAATTATTGCCCTTTTTAACTTAGAAATTTTGGTTAAAGTTTTGCATGCAAGGTACTTTCATGCTTATATCTCAGAGTCCAGGCATGGAATTGATTTGAAACATCTTTAATATGTTTAGGGGTATCATACTATAAAGGAAGATAACACTTACTGGAATAAATTAAAAATTATGACCCCCTTTTAACTTAGAATTATGATTAAATTTTTGCATTCAAGCTACTATCCAGCTTATATCTCAGAAATTGCTTGTGGAATTGACTAGAAAGTTAAGGTGTGTCTTCAAGGGCATCAGAAAACAGGAGGATAACTTTTGGACTGATGCAAATTATGGCCCTTTTCTAACTTGGATTTTTGGTTTAAGTTTTGCATGCACAGTGTTATTGTGCTTATGTCTCAGTAACTAGGCATGAGATTGATTTTAGACATCATAAATATATTAAGGGGTATCAGACTATCAAGGTATATCATTTTTTACTATTACTATGAAGGGCAAGAATTGAAATAGATTTCATTTGATTTACCAACAAGCATTTTGAATAGTCGAGCGTGCTGTCCTCTGACAGCTCTTGTTTTTTCTCTTGTTCCTTCTAAAGGCCACTTAACCCTTTACCTTATATAGACTCGTTTTGACACAGTGGCAAAAAGGGCAGATGAAGCATCTCCTCTGTTTGTTAGTCCTCTACTGGTGTTTACACCGGAGGGGACTATAGGTTTGCCCTCCATCTGTCTGTCCTTATGGATGTCCGGAAATCTGGATCCCTCGATAACTTAAAAAAACGTTTAAGATTATATATTGAAAATTGGTATATGAATGATGGCAGTATGGAGATTCTGCACGTCTCTTTGTTGTTGTTTTTTCAAATTTCTGGTTGCTATGGTAACAGAAAAACTGTGCACCTCACCAGTAGGGGACTCATGTGTTGCGTGTAACACCGGTTACTTGTCTATACAATTTTGTAGCTCAGATTATTTGCAGTCTGCACAGTGATGAAGAGTCCATTGTTACAGTTCAGTAAATGATTATTCATCAAGTCCTACATGTCTACATGAATTAGGAGGTTAACCCTTTCCCTCATAGAGGACACCATGAAAAGACCTATGCGAACAGCATAAAACCAGATCAGCCTGCGAGTAACTCGCAGGCTGATCAGGTTTTATGCTGTTCGCTGCTCCTCAGTGGTCTGGAAATGAAGATTTTGTAATTAAATTTGGTAAGGTTTAACTGCGGTTTTCTGCAGATTAGGCTTTATGTGGTACCTACTGAGTGCGTCAAAATGAGTCTATATGAGGGAAAGGGTTAAAGATTATGACAGGTTTCACTATAACACAAAGTAAAGCTGTCCTCAAGGTGGGCTTTTGGTTTCTGAACCAGTTTGTCATTACATATTGCAGCTATGCCAGATCTTGAAGTGTATCCCTGGTGTATTTGGGACGGAGCACATCCTGCAGATCTGTGACTTGTCCAACACCACCGGCCGCAAGATTGCCGCTAAAGCCATCTGTCAGAGCACCCGCTTCCAGGAGGACTGAGACATTGCCTCACCAAACTATCGGTGAACGGCTTATTATGATAAGTCCCAAGGGACAAACTGTGAAAACTTTTGGGACCAGTGCTATACTAGATCAGCCTCATATATGAAGTAATTGAATAGAATTGCAACTTTATTGTCTGTACTCTCATAGCAGGTCATTTTCTACCATTTAATGTAGTTCATTAATTTGGAACTGACTCTTTGTGTTCATCATGTGGTACAGACAGATCGAAGGCATAAGATATTAAGTTATATACACAGACTCAACTTAGATGCTACTTTGAATTCTCATAAGTCATGTTCAATGGGAGACATTGACTACTTCAATAGCCATTTTCATCTTGTAGTCTTTGTGAGTCTGTTTACAGTGTATTGTAATGAGGCCATCGAGGTGAACAGCAACATTGGCAGGTGTTAATGATTTAGTCCACAATACACCAATTTGTCAGGTTTTACGGGGGGCTTTTTAGGATAATAACTGTCATGCCTCATCTTTGTTCTGGTGGGGGTAAGAAACAGCTTCATTGGTAGCTCTTGATGATGTAATGAGTGTGTGATGAGACAAGAATGGGGGTTATGTAATGAGTGTCATTGAGAACATTAGGGTCATGTCTGGAAGTAATAAATATTAATGGAACTAAATGATTCCTGTTACTGTGTATGTGTAGAGTTTTTTATTGGTTATGCCGGTAATGGCCATAACGATTGCCAGTGTAGTGTAAGGGGGTATACTTACAATTAAAAGGTCAAGACTACAATATAATTTTTATTAGTGTTTGTTAACCCTTTCCCTCATAGAGGATACCATGAAAAGACCTATGCGAACAGCATAAAACCAGATCAGCCTGCGAGTAATTCGCAGGCTGATAAGGTTTTATGCTGTTCGCTGCTCCTCAGTGGTCTGGTAATGAGGATTTTACAATTAAATTTGGTAAGGTTTGAGTTTGGCTTTCTGCAGATCAGGCTTTATGTGGTACCTATTGAGTGTGTCAAAATGAGTCTATATGAGGGAAAGGGTTAATATAAGATGGTGTGAGATCTTACGTGAAAGTAATTAGACTGAAAGTGTGTACTTTGTGTAGAAGATTAAACAAATGCAAATGTGTTTAAAGAAAGACAACCTTATCTCACTCTTTTGTCTTGTAATTGATAGCACATAACTCTTGCCTGTAATATATTGTGAACATTGAACAGTTACTGTAGCCAATATCAAGCTAAACAAAGTATTTGAAGTCATTCTTTACTTCTCAGAAGAAGCCAGTGTTGACTAACCACACTAGACTCAAAAAAACACACAAAAAGCCCAGTCTTGTCAGGTTTAATTGTTACACCAATTAATTTGAAAGGTAAGGATAAGTATTGAATTACCTAGCCAGGTTTGAATTCCACTGACAATATAAGTGTTAATAAAGTAATATTTAAATTCTTAAGTTCAGTAGAATCACATTGGTTTTTTTTTTATTTTGTATATGTCTTGGCCACCACACTATTTAAATCTCATGATTTAAAAGGTAAGGTATTATACATTATATTAAATGAGAGAAATGAAGAATTATGTAAGTATTTTTTTGTAGTTTATTAGGTAAAGTAACTGAGGAGATTGTGACCCCCAGCAAAACATGTAAATGTTATTATGAATGATTTAAATGTTGTGACATATGAATAAAATATTTGAAGACTCAGTTTTGTGGCGATTATATGCATGTCTGTATGTTGTATTATCTGGTTTTGTACATGAAAGTTGGTCAAATTTTCATTTATTAAGGACTGTCCCATTGGTTGAAAAGTTAGAGCGACCACCTCGGGAGCAGGAGGTCGTGGGTATGATCCCCGACTGAAACATACCTTAGTCATTCAAAATGATACTGATATAGCTCCCTGCTTGGCACTCAGCATATATACAGGGTAGTTCCAGGACTGGTTGGTCCGGTCTCAGGATAATGTCAGGATATCATAAGTTTTCTATGTTATTTTAAACTTCCTAGAGCAGTCCGTTTTGGCAGAGTGGTTAAAGCATCCGCCCGGTAACCAGAAGATCATGTTTTATTGTCAGTTCCGTTAAAATGGTTCGCGCACATCCCCTGCTTGGCATTCAACTTAATTGTCCTTTACTGACAGTTTAGTCAAGGGGGTATGACAGGAGTATTCATCATCAGACCCCAAGAAGATATGAAAACTGTGCCCCTACTTAATGTCAATGTCAGACTTAAGTATGATAGTCATGCTTAACTGAGTTTGATCGATGCGTGGTGTCCACAACGTCCTTTAAGTGCATTTCCAGCGCCTTAATTATGCTTGAGACAGTGTTTTAGAACACACCGACATATTCAAACTTAAGCTTAGGCATGATTTTTAGTGATTTTTTTTGTCACCTGCTGCAAGCAGAGGTGAAACATAAGGGTCACTTTTCCGTCGTCTGTCTGTCCGTCATAGTTTTTCCGACACGCTTCAGCAGGTGACCCATGTGTTCAAGAGAACACTCTTGTGTTTTCAAGAACTGCTCGAATATCGTACTCGGGCTCAAAATCAAAGTTGAGCAGATATTTGAGTATACATGTAATCCTGATATCGTTCGTAAGTGTGACGGGTCATTAATATATATATATATATATATATATATATATATATATATAGCTAGCTGAAATTGTAGTTCTGATTAAAGTATTTACATTTTATTTGATAACAAGTATGACATTCAGAATATCCCAATATTTTAAGGGCAGAAAACAACCATAAACCTTGTTTACAGCAAACAAATTTATTGCAGGTATTTTTTTTCAGTTCACTTCTTGTATTTCAGATAACATTTATCAAACTACCTGTTCCTTTATTATACCCCCGAAACAAAGTTTGGGGGGGTATATAGGAGTCACCCGGTGGTCGGTCGGTCGGTCGGTTGGTCGGTCGGTCGGTCCAGCGGTCTGTTGCATTTTCCTTGTCCGGAGCATAACTTGAAAACCACAAGTTGGAATTCAATACAACTTCATGCAATGATCAAGCACATGGAGAGGAAGTGCAGTGCACAAGAACCATAACTCCATCTTGACTTATTACAGAGTTATTGCCCTTTGTTACTTTTCCTTGTCCGGAGCATAACTTGAAAAACAAGTTGATTCAAAAATTCATCAATGTCAACCACAATAGAGGAAGTGCAGTGCACAAGAACCATAACTCATCTAGAGTAATTACAGAGTTATTGCCCTTTGTATATTTTCCTTGTCCGGAGTATAACTTGTAAAGTACTGATTGGATTTCAAAACAATTTCATACAATGTTCAACCACAATATGAGGAAGTGCAGTGCACAAGAACCATAACTCTATCTAGAGTAATTACAGAGTTATTGCCCTTTGTATATTTTCCTTGTCCGGAGTATAACTTGTAAAGTATGATTGGATTTCAAAACAATTTCATACAATGTCAAGCACAATGAGAGGAAGTGCAGTGCACAAGAACCATAACTCTATCTATAGGAATTACAGAGTTATTGCCCTTTGTTACTTTTCCTTGTCCAGAGTATAACTTGTAAACTACTGGTTGGATTTCAAAACAATTTCATACAATGGTCAACCACAATAGAGGAAGTGCAGTGAACCCCCTTTTCTGATTAAATACATGGTATATACTTGAAACTTAAAATGTAAACAGATGGCGACTAGGAGAAGTGCAGTGTCCAAGAACTGTAACCTTATATTTTTAAACTACTGTGACAAACAACCATTATTGACTCTCTATCAACTTTAAATAAAAACTTTACTTACTTATTACTATCACAACCAATATACTATGTATACAGGTTCTTATCTATGCTCTGCCTGAAGTCTGGCTTCTCCTGCGTTAAAGTATTTTGCGGGGGTATTAATCACCTTCAGTGATAGCTCTAGTTAATGATTGATCTACTTTTGAAAGTTGTCAATTAAAAATGAATTATTTCATACGAAATTCAAAGGATATGCGACATTAACAACACTCTTTTCCTTACTTATCTTACTAACCGCCTTGTTTATACCATTCCAATTATTAGAAGTGTAAATATAAGCACCGTCTTTATAATTCATCGCCGATTCATCAGGTTTATTCCCCGGACGCGACATTATAAAGTCGTAAGAATATGGTACTAGTATAGTTCTCTTGCTCGCTCTCAGCATATAAGGGTAGTTCCAGGACTGGCTAGTCCGGGGTTGGGTGTGGTATCATGCCACTTGTCTACGGTGTGATACTGCAGTCACTGTGTAGCAGCACTACATGTATACCTGTCCCAAGTAGACATAGTCTCCAAATACCTGCAATACTGTCGATGGGACGTTAAACCCAACAACCTTGTATTATTTTGTGTAAAGTAGGTCAACCTGTGGCTACCTAATATCCCAATCTGAATACGTCTGTAAATGCAGGAAAGGTGCTTTGCGGTCAAGGGATTAAATCTAAAGCAAATGTTCCGGTCGCAGTACTGCATATGAGTGATCTGCACTTTGTAATTATTAATGCGATTACGGAAGTTGTTGCATACACGTAGTAGTGCCATCCAAGGCTGAACGTTTCATTTGTGTAAAAAGGGGTTTGGATAAAGATATGCAAAGATATTGTACATGTAAATAGGGCTGATCGTAATACTAGTCTAAGTGCATATGGAAACAGAAGGCGATGGAACAGTCAGCCCTCGACATGTAGTTCAAATGCATGCCTAATAAAATAAAACAACGATCTCCTCATGCACACTGTTTTATTAAACACACAATAATATACTTTTTTGTTGTTGTTATAAAACCATGTTTCCCCTACCCCAAAGGACTGAAAAACTCATATATAGGTAAGGAGTCATATTGACTCACCAAAGCGAAGAAACACAAGACACGAATGAGACCTTTATACATGTACATGTATTAATATTACTTAAATCACTGCCTAGCTAGGAATTTTAAGAGAAATCCCATTATATGTACTAAAATAAGGAACTGTAACCAAATCGTATGAACGTAAGCCGTCGAAAATATGCATGCAGGGGGTTCATACTGACATTAAAACATCAAAACCCGACAATAAATTGTTCTTGGATGCCCTTCCGAACAAAAAACTCTAAGTGTATTTGTATATGCTCATAATTAAGAGCCCATATTTTGAAAAAAAAGGACTGCAATGTGCCAAAAATGTGTAAAACTAGGGTCCGTACTTTGTCAAGTTAAATTCAACAAGCAGACAGATTTTGGTATAAAATATAGCCGTGCATTATACGTTAATAAAATAAGGAAAAATACGAATGCTAGAACCTAACGTGCCGATAATATACACCATTAGCCTTCATGCTGATAACATAGGTGAGTTTTCATATTTTTAAGGGTGTCCGTTTGTTGTTGATTTTAATTCACGTCAACGTGTATAAAATGCACAAATCACGAGGTGGGGCCGCCGTGGCCGAGCGGTTACAGTCGTGGGCTACAAATCTTTCAGCCCCTCATCGCTGTGGGTTCGAATCCCGGTAGGGACTTCTGATTTTTCATGTGAGGAAGCCTTCCAGCTGGCTTGCGGTAGGTCGGTGGTTCTACCCGGGTACTGTGTACTCGGTGTCTTCCTCCACCTGTAATTAGCTGGACGTCGCTATATGATTGAAATACTATCGCAGCGAAGGTAAACCGCAATACAACAATACAACAACAACAAATCACGAAGTAATAACTCAACAAAAAATACCAAGAACATGCACAGCTAAGATTCATACAAGGTGATTATGTAAAGTTTCACCTCGATCAAATCTGGAGGTTCGAAGATATCCGGATAATAACCAATGTATATGAGTATGTATTACAAGGTATTGGGACAAAAACATTCTAGCGTAATATGCCGATAATATGCACAACTTGGAATCTGATTATCTGTGAATCCAACCAGCAATATTGAAGATGATGTTTTGAAAATGATCCTTATAGTTATATGCACGTTATGCAAAATAATAGCAGATAACTCAAATCTATCCGAGAGTAAATAACACTAAAACACTTTCAAATGGAGCCCAGTCAAAGCTTAAACAGCTGCATAAGAATCACAAGGACAACGATTCAAAATCACGTGAAGTTTCATCTAAATCCTACAAGCAATTTTGAGATAAAGCCAATCCAAAAACCCTTTTATGTGTTTTACGACATACACGATAAATAAGGGGTGGTAACTCTGCCAAAACTTATCCGATCGTGGCATGTTGTCAATATATACACATATTCATAATATGCTTATGCTTAGGTGACCTAAATTTGGCCGGTGTATATGGTTTTGTGTAAAACATATATTGGTTATTGTCATTGTTATTACACATGTCACTTTCATACATAATTTACTTACTTTCTACTGTACACTTATACCTTATAATGATTACGTCTGTCAAATATAATTCCAATAAGGCAAACACTTCTTTAAAATCTTAGTTTCGTTTGGGAGAAAATTCTGCAATAAATTCCCTAAAAGGTTTTCAAATATGAAGGATGGATTCTTTGAATACTTCGATAAAGTTAACATTCGATCAAAAAGTACTAAGGCATGTAAGCGAATCTTCTTACATGTACAACGTGAAAAAGTGATATTGATTTTGGCTCAACACCCAGTCCTAAACTCCCTTGTATAATGTGGTTTCACCATACTGTATATCAATTACAAAAACTTTCAGGAAAAAATTTGAAAGCTTACCGGGAAGCGGGTTAAAAAAAAAGCCGTAAAACTTTAACTTAAACCAACGCAATAATGTTGGAGCGAATAGAGTTATTCCCCCTATTTTTCGAATATTCGAGTCATAAAGTGTTTCATCAAATTGAGGCTAAAACCACTGACGAGGTGGGGAGACATAATAAGTAATAAGTAACATCAACACTATAGTATGCACTATATAGACTCATAAAGGAGTGAATCAGATTTGAATCAAATTTAGATCATAGTTAGTTTTGGAAAAAAGAAATACAGAATCTTCCTAAAATACTAAAATAACACATATTGAATGTTTTACGGATGAACAGCCACAATCCTTGTCTTATCGAACTGTTTATAATAGTAATGATATAGATTAATCTTAATCTGTAATAAGAATGAAACGAAACTCACTTGAAGTTCTAAATTTTGAGCAGGGATAATTCACGAACCAGCTTCAGTAATTCTTTACTAAATGTTGGATAAAAAGCATATTTGTATTGTGGCAGATAAAATTATATAATAATTAACTTCAAATGGTAAATTAAGCTGTCTCAGAAAATATAGGTCTTGTAACATCTTATAAAAATAAAAGATAGCATAGGCTGTTTCAAGAATACACGTGGTCATTTAATCTTTAATTATCTTTAATTAATATAAATATATTTTTATACATTTTTGTCACATGTATTCAACAATTTCACACAATATTTAATTACCTTATACTTATATAGCTCACCATATATAAAATGTGTACTTTTTTTACACCCAGTAATCTTTAACAAAAGTGTAAATAGCATTACTCTTTATAAATCTCAATACTTCACTTTAATAATCTAATACCGGCGATATATGCTTATCAAACAAATCTAATTGATGCCTAGCGGAAATATCGGTAAATTTGTAGAAAAAAAAAACTCATTTAAAAAAGCATTTAAAGACTTTCCTGCAATAATTATTTCGGCACCTGAGAAGGACCCTCTGATATCAAGGTAATTAAATTCCTTCACAATTTCCAGTGCAATATTGTTATTATGAAAAGGCAATATTTTTTTATACACATCCCCCTTTTCGAAATATCATTATTTTAGTTTTGTTTACAATAAGTCTCAATACTCACAATATTCTGATAACAAATCTAAACTATACAGTATTTGCAAAAATATCTTTCTCAATACATGTGTCAATAAACCATGAAGAATAACACTGTTATCTACTGTACTCATACATGTATTTGACATAAAATCAGCTTAAGCTTCAATAAAAGCACAGAAACTCTCTGACAATGAGATAACATATTGCCTAAAATCCTTGTGAAAAGTTTAACTAGGGTGCTCAATAAAGTACTCAACCTATTATTATTCTATTCATTTATGCAGCGGGATTACAAAAGTACCGGACATTGAAGCTGGAAAATAGTTTCTAATAACAATTTAAGCAGAAATGATGTAAAATGACATCAGTTGATACAACTAGTAACATCATTATTCCAATAATTCAATTGACAAATAACTAATTGACAGGCTAAACGATCCCTATATCCCCCTTATCTCCACCAAATCTACCATTCAAAATATGTAATTCAGTTTGTTTGCACAAGTCAAGCAATATAAAACCGTTATTATTTACTCGCCCCTATCACGAGGATTTCTAGCAGTGAATCTATTGACAACAAAGCCCCCCGGCAACAAATTAGTTTAGTTTAAATGTTCATCTTATACAATATCAAGTTGATGTACTCATCAAAAGAATTTCTAAACCTCCTTCTATATATTTTTTTTAGAATTTTATGGAAGTTATGGGCTATGTATTTAATTCAGATTAAATTATTTATTTCAAACAATTCATAGGCTAGAACGTGCTACAATATTTAAAGTGTACATACGCATTTGATTGTCGAAATATTGATAGTAGAAGAAAGACCCTAAAAATAAAAGTCACACAGCGTGGTTATAAAATGTACAGAGTTTAGTGCATGGTATATCCGACATTTTCTTGAGAGACAACCCGATATCTCACCTCATCAACCCAATGTATCTTTGTATGAAACAATGAGGGATGGCACGTTTAGAAATTCCTTTGAGTGTACATGTATATACTAGTATATAATATTTTTGTATAAATCAATAAAATATTTGATATCAAGTACCGTTGAAGCTATCGTGAAAAGGATGAAATTCAAATTCTTCGAATGATTAAAATCAACAAATTCAAAATTCAAAAAGAAAGAAAAATGATAGGCATATCAGTTTCTTAAGGAAACTTCTCAACCAGATAACAAAGGTACAAAGAATCATAAATCAGGACCGCTAAACAAATTTGGCATGAATAATGAGATGAATAATAAAACTAACAACAAAAGTTAACAATAAATGTAAGTCTTAGCGTTATTGCTAGTAAAATTTGTATTCATTCAGACAATTTCTTAGTAATTTAACCCTTTCCCTCACACAGACTCATTTTGACGCCCTCAGTAGGTACCACATAAAGCCTGATCTGCAGAAAACCACAATTAAACCTTACCAAATTTAATTATAAAATCCTCATTACAAGACCACTGAGGAGCAGCGAACAGCATAAAACCTGATCAGCCTGCGAGTTACTCGCAGGCTGATCTGGTTTTATGCTGTTCGCATAGGTCTTTTCATGGTGTCATCTATGAGGGAAAGGGTTAAGAAACGGGATTTATAAAGTAGTACAAGAACCATATATTGATTCTTTTAACAAAACATGTAGATTTTCACGAAGACTTGTTATTAACACATATACACTACTGCAGTTAATGTCATATCAAAATGAAATTAATTAAAATAAACATTTTCTTAATATACGCATTAAAAATGATTCACCTATTTCTGCTTTGTAATATTGAAATACAAATATGGTCTTAAAGTTTTCGATTACATACTTAATGGTTTTTTTTTCTAATACATGTACCTGTATTCCATATTCTAAAAAATATTTTACGCTTATAGTCAAAATACAACTACATGTTCATAAAATGTCATGGATAAAGATACTGTAACAGTTTATGTTTACAAAAGTGATTTGATAACAAAATAATTGCTCGATTCATTCTAAGGAAAATATAAATCTATTTGCTATAAATAAAAATATATACACAATATGCAATAGATCTGTTGTCTGTTTATTTACTATATTTGCTATTAATTTATCAATTTTATTTAAACCATTAAGTCAAATGACTGTACAGTCGACTACTCTACAATTCATGCAAAATATATGGCGTGTATGAAGCGGTTATATCCAAAAACCACCATACTTGACCCTTGGAAGAGAGAAAAACAATGAAATCAAAAGTATACAACCAGATTCTATACTTTCACCGGACTTACATAGCAACAACAAAACCTGTAACAAATGAAATTGGGACGAATCAATATCACTGAAGTTTAAACATTTTCATGACGTAATCATTAATTATTTCATTTCATGATATGAAATATTGCACATAATCAATCTAATATGCTAATTACAGTCCAATAATATTATCTGGACTCCAGTGTTTACAAAAGAAACATGCAGAATTTAATTTCCCCGTGTTTCTTGGGTATCGACTACTGTATTACTTCAACTTCAAATTCCTCATGATATGTCAAATACTATAATAAAGGGAAAATGTGAGAAACGTCTCAAACTATACAATATTTCATAGAAAAAAATATGCCGGGCCTACAAACATTGACATTAACATCAGAAATTATATAAAAGCTCAAAAACAAAATAATTCCAACAGTCTTAACAGTGTTTCTCATTCTTCAACCTTGAGTAAATTGAAAGTTTTCAATCAAGCATCAGAGGAGGAGGTACAAAAGATAATAAACAACTCGCCAAACAAATCCTGTGAACTAGATCCTATTCCAACCTGGCTTTTGAAATCCTGCCTTAATGAACTTCTGCCAGTTTTGACAAACATTATCAATATGTCATTGGACACATCTCATGTACCAGTGCCTTTTAAAACTTCTCGTGTTAGACCACTGATAAAAAAACCGAACCTAGATAAAAACACATTCAAGAACTACAGACCTGTCTCAAACTTACCATTTGTGTCCAAAGTGCTTGAAAAAGTGGTGAGCGCTCGACTTGAAGAACATTTAGTTCAAAACAACCTACATGAAGAAAACCAATCGGCATATAGAAAATTTCATTCAACTGAAACTGCCTTAGTAAAAGTACAAAATGATATCCTTCATTCCCTCGATCAGAATAATGTTACAATCCTTGTACTTCTGGATTTGTCAGCAGCCTTCGATACGACTGACCATGCAACACTATTAAACCGACTGGAGAATGACTTTGGGATTGCAGACAAACCTCTTTCCTGGGTGAGGTCATATCTATCTGGTCGTTCACAAACAGTGTGTATCGATGGAAAACTGTCAAAACCTGTTCATATGAGTTTCAGTGTTCCACAGGGATCAGTACTTGGTCCAAAATTTTACACAATGTACACAAAACCCATTGGTGACATTTGTAGGAAACATGGGCTCGAACATCATTTCTATGCTGATGATTCCCAGTTGTACATTTCTTTCAAACCTATCGATAAAGCAAATGAAACTGTAACAATAGCCCGAGTTGAAAACTGTCTCCAAGAGATTGAGTCGTGGATGAACTGCAATATGCTGAAATTAAATGTAGAAAAGACTGAGGTTATTGTATTTAGTTCAAACCGGAATGCTGCACTTGTAAAAGACATATCTGTCAAAGTTGGGGATTCTGTGATCGTCCAATCTACATCTGTCAGAAACCTTGGTTCAATGTTGGACTCCAACATGACTATGGATCAACATGTCATTGCGGTCAGCAGGTCGTGTTATGGGCAGTTACGCCAAATTGGTCACATCAGAAAATATCTAACAGATGATGCAACAAATGTTCTAGTGAATTCCCTTGTAACCTCGAAAATGGACTACTGTAACTCTCTTCTGCACGGAACACCAAAGAGCATTTTAAACAAGTTACAAAATGTGCAGAATACAGCTGCTCGGCTGATAACAAAAACCTCTCGATATGACCATATAACCCCTGTTTTGAAAGAACTTCACTGGCTTCCTGTACAAAGTAGGATTCAATACAAAATTCTCACTCTAACCTACAAGGCACTGCACAATGAAGCACCAACTTATATCAAAACAATGTTGGAAATTTACCAGCCAAAAAGACAGTTGCGATCTCAGAGTGATTCTCTAAAACTTGTAGTACCAAAATGTCGGACTGTGACATATGGGGATAGATGTTTCGCATATGCTGCTCCAAAACTCTGGAACTCTCTTCCTATCGGAATTAGACATTTAAACACAATGGATTCTTTCAAAAGGGCATTAAAGACACACCTTTGCCTCCAAGCATATAGAAATTGATCTTTGGATATTTTTGGTTTGTCATCTTTTGGATGACATCAGTTTCAGTTGGTCACTACTGTATTTGGTTTGTCATCTTTTAGATGACATCAGTTTCAGTTGGTCACTACTGTATTTTGGAGTTAGTCCTTCAACTGTTAGCTGACCTGACTGTTAGTCGGTCACTACTAGTGATTTCTGTCCAAGGACAGTTATTCGACTTGACTGTTACAGTGTCACAACTGAGAACTGAGTCCTTGGGGTTTTTTTCTACTGTTTATTTCATTTTACTGCAGTTACTTGGTTCCTTGCTGTTGGGGGAGTTAACTGTATCTAATTCCTCCATCAGAAACCTGATGCTTTATTAATTATATATTTTTATATAATATATTTTTATATTACAATGTGAGTGAGCGCCCCTCGCCGCTGTGGGTTCGAATCCCAGTAGGGACTTCGGATTTTTCATGTGAGGAAGCCTTCCAGCTGGCTTGCGGTAGGTCGGTGGTTCTACCCGGATACCTCTGTGTACTCGGGGTCTTCCTCCACCTGTAATTAGCTGGACGTCGCTATATGATTGAAATACTATCGCAGCGACGGTAAACCCCAATACAACAACAACAACAACAACAACAACAATGTGAGTGAGCGTGGTGATTTGTGTGTATGTGTGTGTGTTTCTGAATGCAATTGTAAAGCACTTTTGAACGGACATTGCTATGAAAAAAGTGCTATATAAATGTGGTATAATAATAATAATAATAATTTTCTCTAAACTTTCTCCCTTACGTACACACATAAAATGTTATAATTAAATATTATGGTTTTTTTTTTCTTATGACCATACTTCTATTCTGTCCTACACGGGACCAACGCTTACTCATAATAGCTACTTCTGTGTTTGCACACACACACACACACACACATTGTACAAAGAAATTTCACAAGAAAAAATCGGCCAGGCGCAACCGGGGAGATCGCGCTCTGGAATCTGGATTGCCGGTCCAGTATTCTAACCATTACACCACACACACACACACACACGGCCCTGGTGTCTTTCACATATATTTGCTAACTGTCCTTTATCTTAACATTCTTTTCATTTTTATTGTGACTTCATCCTTATGGCTTCCAGGACAGCGAGCTGATTTTAGCTATTTAACTGGAGCACTACTGGCGAATCAGTCACATTGCAAATACTTATTTCTTATAACAAATGGATTTTTTAAAGGCCACTGCAGCCCAGGAATGAACACATACATATATATATTATTTTTAATTTCTCTAAAAAGATTTCATTGATAGAGAATGATAATTTCAAAACTATGTATTAATTATGTATTCAATACATTCCTTAACAACCTGCTGATAAGATGCAGACAGCGAGACATTGCAGAGCACAAACCATAAGATATATGCCTAAGCCAACTGCAAATAGTTCCTACTTTTGAAATATATAGGTAATAACTTGCAATGATACAATAAAGACAGATTATTATTGAATGAATAATAAACAACATAACTTTCTAAAGATCATTTTGACACCCTAAAGTGCATTTTTCCTTAGGAACATTTCGCCAACTTTCGTCCAGTATTCTTAATAAGTGTATTACTTTTGTTTTTTAAAAAAAAAACTGAATTTCTTTTTCTTTGCGTTCGCAAGGATTCCACCTTCATCTTTCTTTTCTGCTCCCCGTGTACACTGCTCTATCATTTTGTTTGCCTCTCCTGGATCTTTTCTGTATTTCTCTAGAGCAACAATTCGAGCCGGAAAACCTGTTCTTATCTCTAATATTTCACTTTGAATCATCATATCAATGTAATCCTCTGTGTCTAGTGGGTTTGATCGGAGAGCTACTTCCTCCAGCCAGTTGTTGCTTTTATTAAGTTCATTTATCAATGCTAAAACTGCTGATAACTCTAAATCCTTCAGCTCTTTAGTCATTTCATCTATTACTTGAGAGTGTGTCAATAACTGTGATTGAGCTTTTTTGTACTTTTTCATCTTCTCTTTAGATTTCTTTTTGACGACCTCTTTGAACTGCTTCATAATAACAAGGGGAATTTCGTTGCTGTGTCCAATGGCATTTTTTTGGACATTGTGTGCAATTTTCATACCAATCCATTGCACCACAATACCGTTTGTCATCATCATTGCTACATGTATAAGAACAAGGTAGATGACACGACACGTCAAGGGGCAAAACAAACAGTTTGTAACATTTTGCCCGTCTTGAAGATTGAACATTGCCAATTTGGTTTCTGTGACTTCATATTCAAAATCTTTATTTTGTCTTATGCCACTTTCATGTCTTTCGAATATTCCTTCTCTCTCTTGTGCAAACCGGAATCAATTAATGGACCAAGATTCCCTATGGTAATTTCTATTTGTTTTCTTTCATGTAATACCCTGTTTGTTTAGGATAAGCTTTTTGAATTTAGTTGCTCCAAATATCTAAAGAAATCACAAAAACCCTTTTCCCTCACATCCCAAAAAAAACCCTGACATCGAAGACCCAATTTCGGCAATGTTTTCAGCAAATAATGCAGAATTATTGAATGAAAAGTACTGAATGAAAAGTACTGATCATTCGCTATGTTTCTTGTTTCAAAGCCGAAAGAGCTGGTGGACGCTTTCCGTCAGCAAATGTAATCAGAATGCATATATTTTCCTCAATATCTTTTCCAAATAATGACATAATTGATTCGAATATGTATATCTGTGTTTTGGTGAGGCGTGCATCTGGTGCTTTGGTTAAGAAACAAACAGCATCTAGGAAGACAATGCCTTGGTCTCCCTGTTCTGAAAATAGTTCTCTTATTTGGTTCATTATTTCCCGATCTCTTTCCATGCCCCTGACATCTCCGAAGCTCGGAGTGTCTGCTATATTCAAAGTGTAATCAAGGCGACTTCCAGTCAGAGGGGGAATTGTGTAACACGATACCCATTCTGTTTGGGACAAAGCCTGAAACAAACCATAACGTTAAGCAAGGTAACAAATGATTGTATCACAAAAAAATATTATTTTGGCATTCCTTTTTTATTATAAGTGAAAGTGTGTATACATAAACGTATCTACAGAGTCTCTCTCACTATCTTACCCTTCATCCATTAATTCCATTAATGAACATACGCATCTTTCTTAAAATTTAACCTTGCAGTTTTGAATCTACAGTTTAAACCATACACACATTTAATATGCCAATAATAGGAAGAAGTTCGGCTATATTCTTTAATGTCCATTAAATTAGATTTCAAATTAAATTCAAATAACTTATTGGTATTTTATTCCTGTTTATATTTTAAAAAAAGCTCGGGATTTACCATTAAGTTTAAGTTACACGATGAACTATATTGAAGTCCATATTTATATATGTCAATCAGAGCAAACCATTGCTTGATATCTTCAACATATGTCATAACATCAACAACAACAACAACAACATGAAAAATCTTAAACTGGCAGTATATATAATTAAATAGAGATTCTTTTCTTTTCAAAAAGGCTATAAAATATTAATTATTGTGGACATGAGTGAATACTTATACAACAAGGTGATCATGTCTAAATCAAATAGAAATGACGGTTCCGATGATTTTAGTGTGTTGTAATTGCAAAAAAGTATATGTAATAAAACCAATATATACTCAGTAAAAACTAGTTTGCAGATGATTTGGACGAATGAAGTTCAAGAAAAACAAACATTTGTTCGAGTGTGTGTTTGTGTTTTTTTATTATAATTACAAATACATTAGAATGCACAACTTGTTAGTTATACAAGAACAATAAGCGAAAAAAAAAACTTGTGTGCATCCAGAGATTCAGGGCGTATGTTACAGTTTACCATCGCAACATCTCGGACATGTTAAGTGTTTCGGATACACAAATGTTTGGATATAAGCTGTCAACAGTTTAGCATAACTACGCTACAAAGAATGGTTTCGCCAGTATAGGACATCGGTTTGTATTCAAAACATTTTCTTTTGAAATAATTTATCATTTTTATTTGAATTGAGTATGTTTATTAATTTCTAATCTTTATTTTCTGGTTTAACATTAGACAGATACCAGAGACCCAGTTCAGTAGATCAAGCACCATTAAAGAATATTTGCAAGAAAAGTCGGGAAAAATCTATTGAAGGGTTTTCTGTAAAAAAATGAACAAAATGAAGCAAATTTTTCTCCTCCTATTCCAAAATATTCTATGATTTTTTTGTCAAATTCTGGAAAAAGAATAATCTGAGAGTATTTAAACCATTTGGTCTATCGTGAAGTTACTGTTGGTATGTGTATCTTTTATTTCTAGAAGTTTTACTTCTGTTTTTCCTTTACACGAAAGATGTCTATTTTAGCTATTTATTAAAAACGGTCACCATGGATGTACTAACATAGCATAACAACGAGCACGGTGACCTGTCATTTTCTTTTACATTTCCGTGTTTTGCGCTTTTTTTAAGTAATATATGTGAAAATCTGAAATTTCTTTTGAAGGAAAAAGCTGTAGTATACGCCCTTAAGGCCAGTTAATGAGATGACACAAAATATTTACCAAAATAGGTATGGACTATAACATTGGAATTCAGCTTCTTACAAACGTATTTTGATACATGATGTATGAAGCTGCAAGATTATTTGAATATATCAAGCAAAGTCTTATATTTTCTTGTATGATATTTAAGATAAAGTTGAGACTTGCTGAGAAAAAATCTAGTTACAAGACCAATAAGACTTATTTTACGGTAGTCAGATGCGATATACTATTTTGATAGACATGGACAATCATAAATATAAACATAACCAGTAAAATTTAGATTTAATGAATGATTAACACCTCACAGGAATGTTCGTTTGGTGAAGCCCTTTCATAGTTGTTCAAAGAATTTGATTCCATGCAGAACTCTGGTTGCCATGGCAACAGAAAGAAAATTTTTTGAAAATCTTCTCCAAAACTACTTGCAGTATTTCAAAATTATTTGGCAGTGATGTTCCTTAGGAAACTCTCCACTAAGATTGTTCAAATTATGTTGATACGTTGAAAAACATGGCCGCCAGGTGGGCGAAGCCCGTTTTCCTTATATGAATATCGCCCACATTTGAACAATCTTCTAGGCTAAAAGTACTCGCTGGATTAAAGTTATTTGGCACAGCTGTTCCTTGGGTCACTTTCTACCAAGATTGTTCAAATTATTCTGATCCGTTGAAAAAACATGGCCGCCAGGGGGCGTAGCCCGTTTTATTCATATGTATATAGTAAAAATTTGAAAAATCGTCTTGGCCAAAAGTACTGGCTGGATTCCAAAGTTATATGGCACAGATGTTCTTTAGGTCACTCACTACCAAGATTGTTCAAATCATTTTGATCCGTTGAAAAACATGACCGCCATGGGGCGGAGCCCGTTTTCCTTATATGTTTATAGTAAAATTTTCAAAAATCTTATCTCCAAAAGTACCGGGTGGATTTCAAAGTTATTTGGCACATATGTTCTTGAGGTCACTCTCTACCAAGATTGTTCAAATCATTTTGATCGGTTGAAAAACATGGCCAACAGGGGGCGGAGCCCGTTTTCCTTAAATGTATATAGTAAATTTCAAAAATCTTATCCCCAAAAGTACTGGCTGGATTTCAAAGTTATTTGGCACAGATGTTCCTAAGGTAACTCTTTACCAAAATTGTTCAAATTTTTATGATCGGTTAATAAACATGGCCACCAGGGGCGAGACCGTTTTCCTTATACATATATAGTAAAACATTCAAAAAGCTTCTTGGCCAAAGGTACTGGCTGAATTTTAAAGTAAATTGGCACAGATGTTCCTAAGGTCACTCTCTACCAAGATTGCTCAAATTATTCTGATCCGATGAAAAAAATTGCCGCCAGGGGGCGGAGCCCGTTTTCCTTATATGTATATACACAATGTAGTAAAACCTTCAAAAATTCTTCTCCCCTGAAAGTACTGGCTGGATTTCAAAGTTATTTGGCACAAATGTTCCTTAGGTCAGCCCCTACTAAGATTATTCAAATTATTCTGATCCATTGAAAAACATGGTAGCTGGCAGCATTCCAATCAATCAGAAATAAAGATGTATAACAATTTAATAATTTACAGAAAAAGAAAAACAGATAGAGAGAGAGAGAGAGAGAGAGAGGGGGGGGGGTAAAACAAAGATTGAAGAAAGAAATGGGCAGGAACAAAAACAGAGAGGAGGAATAAACACACTGATTGAGGACGGGAACAGAGAGAGAAAGAGAGAGAGAGAATATAATTGCATAATATACCATCACAAGAGAAGGCAGTCTGTGTAGACACCATGTCCCTGGCATTTCTCACGATCGACACAGTAGTGCCTCTCCACATTCACGCTGTGGGGCTCAAGGCTCAGATGTTCCGTGCTGACACAGCGTGGGACATGGCATAAATGCGATACCTCAAAATTTGAGTCAACACTCAACATTTTGTGGTCCACAAGGTATCGCAACTTGTGCACGTGTAAAGTATGCCACCCTTTGTCAGGAAATTTTGCCTTGATGACCCCATAGCCTCCACGACCTTTCTTGACACATCCCTGCCAAATTTGGCATCCATTCGCATCTGGTGGTGAAGATTTTTTTTCAATTTTGGTTTTATATTTAGTAAAGAATGCCTCCATCTTTCTTATGAAATAGACATGTCTGTAATGACCTTTGAACTACATGTATATTTAAGAGATTGTGAAAATGAAAGTAGAAAAATCATTATTGTATGTATAATTATTGTTTTTGTTTTTCTAAACCATATACCGTCCATTTTATTATACATTTTATATATTATGGCCAAGTTTCGTTACTATAGGAAGGAAATCAATTTTAAACACAAGGTTTGTGTGTCAGTTCATGTTATGTTCTATACAACTTAATTTTTTTTGTGGACAATCTGAGCCTTGAAAACAATCCTAGGCTGAACTTAAAGAGATGACAGTGATCAGTGGTGGATTGGTTGGTGACAGGTAAAATCATGTGATGGTATAAGGGAGTCTCTCTCAAAAACAAACATTAATTATCGAAGCGTTTGGAGGCTTTGATAAATGAATGAACAGCTTCAACAATTTTATATTGTTTACATGTGCAAGATTAATATCATAAAAGTATATTAAGATTTATAGTATGTATGGAGGAAAGATCATTGAACGTCGTAGTTCTGGCATTGTTGTAATTTGGGCAATATAATAAATAATGATCAACGCTCTCGCCTGCACCACAAGTGCATAGAGGAGAATTTACCATATTTTTCATGTATAAAACCTGATTCAAAGGACTACAGTCTGTACGCAGTTTGGCATGAACAATTTGATATTTTCTATCACCATGGTAATAATAATTGGGTACATTGATGCAATCAGTATTAATTAATCTTTTAAACTCTGAGATTGATTTAGCATTTCTTATTTCAGCTGGCAAGTTGTTCCATTCTAGTATAACTGAAGGCAAAAAAGAATTCTGATAGAGATTTGAATAAATACTTCTAATATTACTTGCATTTCTAAGGTTATATTGAGATATATTACCAACTTGTTCAGGTATAAGTTCTTGAAAATAAAATAAGGGATAAACCGTGAACCATTTTATAAAATAATATCAATTTGTGCTTTCTTCTTCTTGACTGAAGAGATTCCCAACATGTTTCAGTAGATAATTTATCAATAGACACAAGTTTAGTGGTACCGGTAACAATTCTAGCAGCCTCATTTTGAATCTTATCTAGTTCGGCTTTTTCATATAATGTACAATTGTCAAAAATAACATCACCGTAATCAAGCAAAGGCCTTATAAAAGTAGTATATATTATTTCTAATGTCGATCTATCTAATAAGAATTTCATTCTTTTCATGATATTTATACGGTTCCATGCTTTCGACTTAATATATTCAATTTGATGATGCCAAGAAAGACTGCTAGAAAGATATATTCCTAAGTGTTTATGATTGTCAACTTCTGTTATTAACTCATTATTCATTATAACACTGGGATGATTAACAATATTCCTTTTCTTTGTAAATAGTAGGGATTCGGTTTTCTTAGGATTAAATTTAACCAACCAAGTGTTAGCCCAATTACTAATTTTGTCTAAATCATTGTTCAGAGTTGCTGACGCTGACGTTGGGTTGTCAACAGTAATGAAGAGTCCAATGTCATCTGCAATATTCGTCACGTTTGGTACTTTGATAAAGAGGATTATGTTAAATTACGACAACTTGCTAGTATTACTAACTGGAATGATTTTGACTGGATCGAGTTTTGAAGAGTGTCTCAAATTGAACATGGATAAAATCAGGATAAATTATGAATATTCATTCTGAATATGTATGCAGTCCAATCATGATTATTTTACTAAACATGGTTCCCGTGTTGTGTCCAAGTACCTATAAGTTTTCTCAGACAATAACACCAAAATTTTGTTTTGATGCATTTCAACAATATTGATTTCCACACTTTTAAAGAAAATAACTCATTTGTGACGTCATTTGATTGCATGCCAGATAAGACTATATTGTGCATTTTTGTTACGTATACGCACGTAGTTTATATGAAAAGTTGGTACAAACTTTGGATTTTAATCCTATTTATACGGTAGTATAAATGGGACATGGAAGATATATTTTTATCGCGTGCGCATGTAAAAACAACCGCGTGCACACACAGTAGTTTTCGCGTTCGCACGCAGTAACTTAAAGGCCCGGTCACACAGCCCTCCACGGGCGTATCGCGGCCGAATCACGGCCAAAAATTTCTGCCCGTGAAGCAGACGCTGTTGGACGCTTTGAGGTCGCGATAAAGACGCGATACAGCCGTACTTTACCCGTCGTTGCATGCGGTAAGAAATTCACACGCGGTTGGCCGCGCGAAAAAGTTTTGGGCTGCCCAAAAATTTAGACCGCGGGTAATCGCGGGCGGTACACGTGGTACACACGCGGTAAAGACGCGGTACAGACGCGGAACGAACGTGCTAGGACGTGCTACGGCCGCGGTTAAGACGTGGTTACACGCGGTAGGACGCGAAATTTTAGCGGGTAATCGCGGGTGGAGCACGGTCATAGCACGTTTTTTTCGCGTCTGTACCGCGTTGTTATCACGTGCATTAGCGTGTGTACCGCGTGTAAGCACGGAGAAACGCCTTTCTCCGCGTAAACAGCGCGCCCCAATACCGGCCTAATCACGTTCAATTGCGTCTTGTACACGTCCCAAATACGATTGTCCACGGCCTAATCGCGTCCGTACAACGTCTGATTTTAGGTATATAATTCACGGGACTGTGTCTTGAGCGGTTATGATTTCTACAGCCCGGTTCGGCTGCTTTATTATACCCGTGGTAGGCCGCGGTACCGCCGCGCTTCACCCACGATAAGGACGCGGAACAGTCGCCGGCGTCTGTTCCGTGGGCATACCACGGGTAAACCGCGGGTAAGCCAATTTTGCATATTTTCCACCACGGGCAACCGCGGGCAAAAAAAAATCGCGAAATTTTACCCGCGATACAGACGCGAAAGGCTGTGTGACCGGGCCTTTAAGTTGTCGCGTGCGCACGCGATATAAAACATATCTTTCATGTCCTTCTTTTCCCACCGTACATTTTTCAGACGACAATTCCGCTTTGTGACATTCTTCTTAACTGCACAGGTGTTGAATCAGATGTAAATTTTACTTTAAAAAAAATCAAGTTTCGTTCCTTATAATTACGTTAATACTTGTGGACTAGATCTATATTCAAGCCAACTAATCCTTGAACTAAGCTCTAAGGTGCTGAGCGCCAAGCAAGGGAAATATATCGAAAATATTCTAATGCCTATCAGTAATATTGTAATGGCTATCAGAAATATTTTAATGACTATCAGAAATATACTAATGCCTATCAGAAATATTGTAATGGCTATCAGAAATATTTTAATGACAAACTTATTTGCTAAAGCTGTGATATTGGAACCTAACTTCATGAATTCGAGTAAGAATAACCAGCTCACTTGAATGTTCTCTAGTCAACCATTAATCAGACAATGTGCCAAAACCTGTTACACTATTCTTCAACGTCGTTAATTCTATCCTTGTAAGTACTGATTATACCGTTTTATACATTTATGTTATCATATGAGGAAGTCTTCCAGCTGGCTTGCGGTAGGTCGTTGGTTCTACCCGGATGCCTCCGTGCATTCGGGGTCTTCCTCTACCTGTAATTAGCTGGACGTCGCTATATGACTGAAATACAGTCGAAGCGACGGTAAACTCAAATAGTCAAGTCATTTATGTTAATTTGTATCCAAATTTTATCTTATACAAGTTTTAACTTGGGGTCTTTTAGTCCATCTTTTTTTAAATATTTTAATTATTAAAATCATTGCTAAATCTTACCTAGAAATTGGCGGTGAAAACTTGTGTTATATTGTAGATTACAATTATGTTCAAGTCATGTAGTGATGGATCGTGGTTCTGTTGTAATCTCTTATAATTCAATATTTGAATGGTCATGCACTATTTGTATGTGTTTTGTTATCTGTAAATATTGTTTGAATAATAATAAAAAAGCTAAAGCTGTGATATTGGAACCTAACTTCATGAGTATGAGTAAGAATAACCAGCTTACTTTAATGTTCTCTACTCAGTTCTCTAGTTTGAGGTTCAAACATATGTCACTGTTGGTTTGAATGTCCAGACGCTAATCCCTATTGTTATTGTTCTCTAATAGCAAAAATATTTTTTCCTACGTGTTGTCGTTGATTTTTTCCACATTAATTATTGTTTGTACATGAATGAAACTTATAAATAAATAAAAAATAAATAAATAAATAAATAAATAAATAAATAAATAAATGACTGTCATGTCGAGACCACGAATGGAACCCACGAGATTCCGAGTACGGGACAGAAACTTTTACCACTCAGCTGCCAGGGGGACCGTCACATAATTACCACTCAGCCGCCGGGGGACCGGTAATATAATTACCACTCATGGTCACATAATTTCCACTCAGCCGCCGGGGGACCGATAACATAATTACCACTCAGCCGCCGGGGGGGGTTACCACTCAGCTGCCGGGCGGGGCGGTCACATAATTAACACTCAGCCGCCGGGGTGGATACATAATTAACACTCCGTCCGCCGGGCGGGGGCGGTCACATAATTAACACTCAGCCGCCGGGCGGGGGCGGTCACATAATTTAACTTTTATTTACAAATGCATACGTCCTACCGTAGTAGGAAACAACATATAGATATATAAAGTACAAATAAATGCAATGGAAAACGGCTGGTGGGATTACTGATTATACTGGAATCTATAATCTTTATATGTATTAAGCCTTCTCTCTCCCTCTCTCTCTCTCTCTCTCTCTCTCTCTCTCTCTCTCATAGAGTCTCTCCTCGCTATATCTATTTCTAAATTGCACATGAGATTTTCTAACAGAGTATTTATCATACATAATAACATTAACAATTTAAGTACATGTATTATATATGCTCCCCCACCCCCTCTCTCTCTCTCTCTATCTCTCGCTCTCTTGTTCGTGATCTGGATATGTAAATAAACAGAACATGTATTACCAAAATAACTTAAAAACA
>CM037781.1:40010989-40060989 GCA_021229015.1 Solen grandis | reverse complement strand
TATACCAGAGATATTAAATATTTTCAAAATGGAACAACTAGAACTAATCATAGGTATGAATAATGAATCTAGATAAATAATTATGTATTATCAAAATGCTTGTATATACATGTAATACATATGCACATGAAGGTTGGTTAAGCATAATAAGAAACAGCTAGAATATTATAATTATAATTATGATGTATGCTCAGTTTGGTTAGGTTAAATACCTTTATAATACATCAGTTGAAGTGAGTCATGCTTTTTTTTTAGAGTTTCCAGGATGTTATGTTTTTGAACAAAAATGACAACATGCTTAATTATCTGTGCCTGAGTGCAAATGAATTGTTTTTTTTTTTTTTTTTTTTTTTTTTTTTTTTTTTTTTTTTTTTTTTTTTTTTTTTTTGAGTTTAACATTTATTGTCCCCGTAACATAGATAGCAGTGGGTCGGGGATCCATCCCACTGACCACCTTACAATATTTTATATGCATTTACAATAATAAAAATGTCAACTCCAGCATTATAGAAAATGGACATATGAATAAAATATTGAATAAAGAAGAAGAATTTATATATATGTAAACATAAATCTAGTGTGACATACAAGCAATAAAGATTGCTATCTGTGTTATATAAAATCACTTATATCAATTAAACATGATTACATAAAACTGAGCTTACAATTGTCCATCCTAGACTTGCATCTTCGGTGTACTTAGAACTTTTAAAAATCTCTATTTCTAATTTTAAGACTTGTTTAAAGCTATAAATGGTTGGTATCACATTTTTCATCTTACTTAAGTAAATAAATTTTTTCATGAGTAAAAACACTAAATCATATTTGTTGTCTGTTTCTCCAGATCCTAATATCACAAAAGAACTGTCAATGTTTATTGATGGTTCAAATTCTTTTATTTTATCAATCAAATATTCTATTATTGGTTTTATTTTTTCACATTCCCAAAAAATTTAAAGAAGGGAATTAGTACCTAGTATTCTATGAATTATTCTTGTTTGCAACCACTGTAAGTAAGTATCTTTGGTACATTTAAAGGTGTAAGTGTAAATAGCTTCCCAGTTTATATCTAATTTATGTAACTTTTCAATCCATTTAATTTTACTGGTAGGAATTTCTGTATTTTTTGACAATTCATTGAATTTTTCATCAAGTAATAATAGGATTTATGTACACATTGTTTTGGGGATTCTGAAACAGAATAACAGGAAAATTATTAAGTTGTATTTTTTTTTTTGGCATATTAATATAGCAGATTTTAAAAAAACATGTAATTTATTTTTGTTTTTATTTATTTATCAATATCAACAAAGTTTCCATTTATATCAATTAAATCTTTAACGAATCTGAATCCTCGATTATAGAGTTTGGGTAAAAAGACATGATTCTTAATATTAAATAAACAATCATTATAGAATAATGGCATATGTAAAAATTTGTATATATCATCAATACACACTTTGTCCATATAGTACATATATGATGTGACAACATCAATCCAAAATTTATTTGAAATTTTGTCTATAATGTTTACACAATATAACTTCCCAAGTTAAACAGTTTGTCTATATCAAACAAAGATCTTAACAATATATAACATTTACTAGGACTGTCACTACAATATTTTCTCAACCATTTTATTTTGAGACTACGTTCATAACTGTAAATATCAATCATGTTTAAACCACCATTTTCATACTTTTTTGTAAGAATCAGTTTTTTTATTCTACTTTTTCCATCCCATATGAAATCATATAATATATTATTTAATGTCTTAAAGAAGTCTGTGCTTGGTGTAGGTAAACTAATAAACAGATGTGTCAACAGTGGAAGCAAAAGAGCCTTGATAACAGTAATTTTTCCTATTGGGGTCAACTTTCTTTTTTTCCAATTACTAATGTATGTTTTAATTCTCAACAATTTAGAATTAAAGTTTAAAGTTTCCATCTTAGACAAATCAACATCAAATAGCAATCCTAATAATTTGAATTGTGTATCTCCCCAATTTAATTTCCATCTTGTTTTTATTGAATGTGCACTATATTTTAATGAACCAATCCAAACTACTTTTGTTTTATCGTAATTTGCTCGTAATCCAGACAACAGAAAAAATTCATTAAGTAAGTCTAAAGCTGAATTTAAAGTATTTTCTGTACCATCTAATAACAAATATGTGTCGTCTGCAAATTGTGAAAGTTTATATTCATTTCCATCAATCTTTATTCCTTTAATATTTTTACTATTTCTTATCTTAATGGCTAAAATTTCAGCACAAAGAATAAAGATATATGATGAGATAGGATCTCCTTGCCTGCATCCTCTATTTACTTTAAAGAATTCAGACAAAAAACCATTTATTTGAACACTTGTTTCAGTATTATATAAAAACATCCTAATCCATTTCCGAAAAGAATCGCCAAAATTAAAGAATGTTAGGGTTTGTTCAATGAATTTAAAAGAAACTGAATCAAAGGCTTTTTCAAAATCAATCAACATTACTAATCCTGGTATATTATTATCTTCAGTATATTTCATTACATCATACAGCAGTCGTGTGTTGTCACCTATGAATCGACCTTTAATAAAGCCCGTTTGATCTGTAGATATAAGTGAACTTAATACTTTTTTAAACCTATTAGCGATTGTGCCCGATGCAATTTTATATAATACATTCAAAAGAGTTATTGGCCTTAAGTTTTTTAAAAAATGCTTTGGTTTGTTATCCTTAGGTATGCATGTAATGATACCCATCTTAATATTTCTCGAGAAAGAGTTTGATTTAAAAGCATCATGAATTGTTAAAACTGCAAGTAATTTTCTTCAATCATTATAAAATGTAACAGTTTAACTTGTAGCCTTAAAGTTGAAAAGTTTAAGTGGTTATGTAGATGCATTGGTAGAGAACTTGCCATGTAAGTGAGGGCTCTCGAGTTAGAGTCCTGGCCCCGTGTTCTCGAAAATACTTAAGTTCAAACTCTGGCTTTAATTTGAGTAACATACTTAAATCCCTATCGAAACTAATGGGCGTAGTTTGAGTATAATTATGAAAATCATACAAGTTTAAGTACCATTTTAATGTTTGGGAACACAGGGCCTGGTCTAATTGCACATTTTTCTAGATTGGTTACAATGTGGGTCTGTTACATTTCCTATTTTTCAGTATATTACTGCTCTTTGGATTATAGTTTGTTCTTTTTCCTGTGAATTCAGGGATTACATGTTATTCTAAACTGGTTGTGGATTATGTAACAGTCTATAAGTATCCCTTATTAGAAAATTGTGTACATGGTCCAATTGCTCAATTCATAGAGCACTGGCCATGCATGTAAGCAAGGGTACAGGAAATTACTGGTTATCTCACCTGATTACAAATTTAAAACTTTTATTTCATTTTGATTTTTATTGTTTGTGTAGGTAGGAAAATCTGTCCAGTTAGGCCAGGCGGTAGAGTAGCATGGTGGCGTCAGTTGTGGGTTTGGGAGAAGTGTAGTGTGTATGAAAAGGAATATCTGTCCTGTTAATGTTATATGTTGTGTATTTATTTTTGGAACTCCAGGACAGCAGGAGTCGTTGGTTTGAGTTATGCACCAACAGTAGGCACACTTAGAATTTTCTGGTGCTTACTTTATTTTCATTATATTGCAGTCTTTTTTGGTAACCAAAGTCTGAGGAATTTGTATAAACAAATTGAAAGTTAAATTAATTATTGTGTTGACTGGAGTTTACTGTCACTGCAACTATGAGTATTCCAGTTATATAGTGATCCAGCTAATAAAATGGATGATTACACATAGGCAGCCAGGCAGAACCACCAACCTACCACAAGCGAGCTGGATGGCTTACTTAGATGAAGAAAGTGACACTGCAAGGAATTGAACCCACAATTGAAAGAAGTTACGTGATTGAATCTCTGCAGTTGTAACAAATAAGCCACAGAAAACATTAATTTTTAACAAACCATTATAAATAGATTGATTTTTTTAATTTACCATCAAGCTGCGACAGTATTTCAGTCATATAGCGACGTCCAGCTAATTACAGGTGGAGGAAGACCCCGAATGCACTGGGGCATCCAGGTAGAACCACCAACCCACTGCAAGCCAGTAGGAAGGCTTCCTCACATGAAAATCAGAATGACCCAGCCGGGATTCGAACCCGTGCAGTGAGGGGCAGAGTGAGTGTTAAAGTGTTTTGGCCACGGAGGTCCCATATTAAAAATATAATTCATTTACGCTCTACTTTTGCATCATATGAAAAGAACAAAAATTAAATGGCAATTTTTCATTTAAATTATATATATATATATATATATATATATATATATATATATATATATATATATATAAAAGTTACAATTATTGTTATTGTAATGGCCAATAAGTTTTACCCTAAACATTGAGGAATAAGTGTCAGTGACCTGTCCAGCTTAGTCAGTAGAGCATTTGCCCTGAAAGCAAATGGCCCCGGGTTGCGTCCTGGTCAGGCTGGACACATATATTTCTAACCCTGATGTCATTATTGTTATTATATATATATATAATGCACTCACCACACACCCAGACCTAATGTATATATATATAATACACTCACCACACACCCAGACCTAATGTTATTTTTCCATATACATTTAATCTTAAGCATTTTGTATCAAAACTTAATTTTTTATTCTAGAAATTAACGTACTGTAGACTACCGTCTGATAAAAAATGTAGAACTTCGATTAACTAAAATTATTTATACAGCTACAAAGGTGTAACAATAACAATTTCAGTATCTGGTTCAGGATATGGTTCGTTGAAAATCACCATATTATACTAGTCTAAAACAACGGATGTACCATTAATGCATTTTGTAAACAAACGTGCGATTTTAAACACTAGTTTCTTCCTTTAACTACAAATAAATCAAACAATTTCCCAATAAAACCCGTCTTATGTTTGATTTTATTCGACTGGATATGAACGTTCGGCATTTTCCGATAGGAGGTCAGCTGTTACCGATCGTTTTTTCTCGACAGGTAATAATCGATCGATTTTTAAAGGATTCCGATCGTTTATCAGCTGTTTCCGGTCGGAAATGTGTTATTTTCTAGGTACAAAATGCACGATATCTCAGCTTATATAAATGTGTTATCCTACTAAGTAATATATTGCGATAGAGAGTGAGAGAATTAATAGAAAAGAGAGGATTGATACGCGGAGAGAGAAACAAACGATAGAACATACACGCGTACAAAACGCGCGCATTACGGGGAAATATGACGAGAAAGACAGAAAAAATGAAAGAAAAACGAGCATTAATATACAAAGAGAGAGTCTCGTACACATTCGTTTTATGTCAATAATCGATAACACAATACTCTACCTGTATACCCGTGTTTACAATTTTTATCATCGAGCCAGTCACGAAGATGTAATTATTAATATTATTGTTAAGTCAACAAGGGTCGCCGCGGGCGAAACTGTATTTTTCAATAGTCGGACAAATCGTGAGTAAATTCTAATTAAGGGATGCTATTTTAAAAAAAAAATAGAAAAGCAAGAAAATGGGACAAGATAAAGTTATTGTTCTTTGTCACTTCACATCCTTCCATTGTGTAAAGAATGATATCCATGCCTTAAATAGTTTTTAAAATATGTTCTAGAAAAAACATAATAAGTAATAGAGATGAAGCAAGATATAGTTATTGTTCTTGGTAAGTAAAGTTTGACCATTGTATAAAGTATAAACTCAATCCCTAAAGTACTTTCTGAATTGTGACATACAGATGCGACTAAAGACACTACAGTCATTTGAGACTCTAAC
Source organism: Solen grandis (assembly GCA_021229015.1). NCBI lineage: Eukaryota > Metazoa > Mollusca > Bivalvia > Adapedonta > Solenidae > Solen > Solen grandis. The sequence continues at coordinate 40,055,184 of CM037781.1, read as the reverse complement.
AAGTAAATATTAATCAAAGCGCCGAAGGCACTGAGAGACTGTCGGCGGATTGGTCGTGGTGAGCAGCAAGAGCGCTAGATTGTAATCCAAATAGGCTATACACTTTATTCTTATCTGTTTATAAAGGGGCAAAAAAGAAACAAGAAAAGATAGTTTTCATTGTTTTATTAAACGTTAGAACATGATAATCAAAATTAAATACATACATGTACATCTAAAATAAATATTGAACAAGAGCTGTCAGATAACAGAACGCTCGACTATGGAATTGATTTGAAATGCCCTATATATAAAATAGTAAAAATGATAAACCTTGATACTCTGACCCTTTATATTTATGAAGTCTAAAATCAACCCCATGCCTATGATGATGATGATGCTGATGATGAACAAAAGCAACGACTTACTAACGTAATCTAGAATAATGACTTGAGCACACCCTTCCCAGTTGTTTTGTTGGGTTTAACGTCCCACCGCCCTCCCCAGTTGATAAGGTGTGAAGAAGGCCATTAATGGCACGTGTCAATACCAACACACACACACACACACACACACAATTAAAAGTTCTAAATTTTATTGATTATAGATATATCCATCATTATTTTATTTTTTCTTCATAATATAAAATCTTTAATTTCCTTCTTCATACTTCTTTTGCGTCAGCATGCGCGTTTTTGATTAATTTATTAGAAATGTGGCATACACGCGCCAGTCAGTGCGGTATGGGTATACCGGTATCACCTTAAGAAATATCCACTGTGTATAGTATGGTACAGGACAAATTTATATTGAAGTGAGCAATTTTAATTTGGCGTATCTAATAGAACAGAACAGAACAGAATTTTTATTTAGACTTAAGCATACATAAGCTCATCGTCATACATCACAGATATAAATATAATAAATTGGATGTTTTGACACATGCACATGTAATATATATATATATATATATATGTCTTCATAACTTGTCTTTGGTACGAGTTTGCATATGAACATACAACTTTCATTTGCGTGGTATTTTTAAGGTGCAATGGAATTTCCATTTCGCGGTTATTTTCATTGCGCGGTATATGAAAAATCTTGATGATATAGATACACAAATTAATAATATTTATTAAATTTAAAACATTATATTGATCATTATCATTTTGTGATATGTTGCCTGTTTATCTGGATACACTGTCCATTGTTTTATACCTGGCCTGGAGAGTGGAGCTAGCAGTGTAAACATCGTACGTGAGTCTGCTTTATTTAGAGAGAACATATTAAAAAGCGTATACCAGAGCACAAGCATTGTTTTCTTATTTTAACCCAGGCAAGAATAATATAACAAAGTTCAACTCATTGTGTCTAGCAAACATCATTTGCGTGTTTTATCGAGGCACAATGGACTTTCCATTGCGCCGTAATCTATATGACTATATACTCGTTTAATCTCCATTTTAATAACTCCACCAAGTTAATTCGTATGCTATTGCCTTGAATTAATGTTTTTATATAATAAAACAGTAACATGTGGTTTAAAATAAATTTATGGCATTTAATAATGCTTTTCTGAAAATTTCCATTGCTCCGTAATCATTTCCATTGCTCCATATATGAATAATCTCAAATTAATAACTCTAAATTTATTCGCATGTCATTGTCTTAAAAGTCATGTGAATATACAATTAAACAGTTATAGATGGTTTAAAAGTATTTTTATGCTATTCTAAAAATAAAATTTCCATTGCTCGGTAATATTTTCATTGCGTCCATTGCTCCATAAAATTGTCATTGCGTGTTTTATGTCTACCGCTTCACGTATTGTTTTCATTTATCCATATGAAATTCGTTTATTGACATCATTGTTGTTACTTTGCATTTATGTGACATAATAAAATATGAACAAGAAAACATTGTTTTTATTTAAAAATGAGACAAAAATGCGACAGCGCGCGCAAGAGTGAGAGAGACAGAAAACGAGAGACGGAGAAAGTGAGAGGGGATATACATGTATATAGAGGAAATCCTTATTTTAATTACACACATTGCATTAGCTCAACGCAAAGCATAAACATTACAAATAATACACATCATACTGCAAAGAGAAGAAATAAAATACACCATTTTAATATATATTTTTAATATATCTATTAACCTAGGCACAGCATAAACCATCTGGGCTTATTGTACATTATCACCGTTATACCTGACTGCGTACAGGTAACCTTCACTCAAGAACTGGAAAGTTGGCATAGTGGGAATACTAAAAGGTGTGAAGTTGGCAAAGTGGGAACAAACCATCCCATCCGAGGGTCAGAAATTTCAGGCAGGAACGAGACTGTGCCAAGTTCTTGCCCGGAGGCTGAGATATCCCTGTCCTACATGTCCTAAGAATGTTGGAATTTTTTCTACCAGTAATGTTTGTACAGTAGCAGACGGTTATTGCGCTGCAATTAATCATCAGTAAATGTTGAGAGAAATCGACATTTTAAAGTTCATACGTAATTATATACTGAAAATCGTGTGTTCTTTTGACTGGAATTTACGATAAAATAGCATGCCCTCGACTGCGCGTAGTAATATTCTTCAATATCCTTATGCGTTATTTCACTTTCACACTGATGAATAAAGTACATATGATTTTTTTATCTTGAAAAATGATAAAAGTAACAGATGATCACGTGACATATACGATAGAGTTATCTGTCACGTGGTAAATCCCGATATTCCAATGCTGAGTATGGGAGAAAAAATATCTCTCTTATACCGATCTATGTGTAAAGCAATGTTATTCAATAGTTATGCCTTTCTTCTTAACGTAAGAATTAGGAGCCTTCCAGCTGGCTTTCGGTAGGTCGGTGGTTCTACCCGGATGCCTCCGTGCATTCGGGGTCTTCCTCCACATGTAATTAGCTGGACGTCGCTATATGACTGAAATACTGTCGAAGCGACGGTAAACTCAAATAGTCAAGTCAAGAATTAGGAACATGAATGCCGCTAGGCCGCCAGGCTGCTAACTTCACGCAGTCAGGCCGCTAACTTCACGCAGTCAGGCCGCTAACGTTAGAAGCTGTTAGGGGGCAAGATAAACACATGGACATTAGGGGCGATGTAGTGATAGAAACACAGTAGACAAGAGCCTGGGAAATGGCATGAATGGGGTTATAATTAAGAATAATGTGTGTGTGTGTGTGTGTGTGTGTGGTTAAAAATATTCTTTCTCTTAAGTTATAAGCAAAATATTGTATGATAAATTTATGTTATGGTTAACTTACAGTTGAAAAGTGCGAATTTTCTTGGAATGGACTTACTTTTACTACATACACATGTTTACTCAATGACTTCCCAAATGAACACAACACATTAAATTTCAAAATGAGTCCTTGGGACAATGTATATAATGTCTGACACTCCATCGGTTTAATTCCTTATGTTTGTCACCCTAGTCTGACGAACCAAGCATGATTTGACAATCGTGTTCCATTCTTCTTTAAAAAGTTTTCCACGAAAGAAATAAACCAAAAAGTTGAACGTATAGACACACCACAACATGAGCCTCAGAATGACATCGATCAATTGCAATCTGACTATGTTATATTCACTCATGTCACTCCTCAAGTCTTTCAAAGCCACTTTAAACACATTGTACGGCAGTGTTAAGACAGTAGTAAATACACATATTGACAATAAAAACCCATAGGCTGCATTTCTTCTCTTATGTTGCATCAACATTAATCCATTTCCTGGAGCGATCTTTCTAGATTGACGATAGATGGCCAGTCCTGCGACAAAACAGCATGCAACAATAATCGTCAAAATTATTGCATTTATAAAAACAACAATGATTTTCCATTTCCCAGTGTAAAATATTGCATAAGAATCTGAAGAAAACTGGCATCGTTTAACGGTGATAATAGATCTCAGACCAGATTCATTAACGATGGAAACCTTTTTATGTTGTATTTCTCTCGTGAAATTGACAGCGCTGACAAAATCTGTGTCATTACATATTTGTATGGCAGTTGTATTTCCTTCGAAGGTGCCAGACAAAAACGTGTTGTTTGAAGAATTCTCTTGGAATGTTGTGTTGCTAAATGATGTGTCTGAATGACTGATGTTTTTTGATAGGTCAATTAAAATCGCACTGAAATCTTCAGCACTCGAGTCATTGAAAAAATCGCCAAAATGCTTCCATGTACAATTCTCTTTTTGTTCGCCTCTATCGTGTAACAACATTCGTTCTGTTGAAACAAGCTCAAATCCAAACAAAGTATGACCGGTTAGTATCATGTCAAGTGCCAGAAGTATGAGACTAACTCTGACCGCGACAGCTTTTGTTATTTTGTTTTTAAACAAAGCGGGATACAGAGTGACCAAGGTCTGCTCCATGATAAGAACCGCGAACATCAACAGAGAATAAATTGCTGCAGTAAGTACCACCCATGCTGTGACCATGCACGAAAAAGAAGATAATGTTCTGGTATCATAATCGGACACTCTAATGAGGGTTTGTCTCAGTACACTATTCCAGAGCATAGTGCAGTCCGAGATGGCCATGCACGCCAGATAGACCGATGTGGAGTACTTCCGAAGACGAGGTCTCATTAAGATCCAAATACTGAATGCATTCCCGAGAGTACCGATGACCAGAAGAGCAAAAGGTCCATACTTCCACAAGTTTTTCAAAATGCTGCATTCTACAGTCTCAGTTTCATTACAACGATAGCTTTTGAGCCGATCTTGCAGTTCCATGCTAACCCGTGTATCAGTATCTGGAAAATGGTTATCTTCCAAGCAAACCGATGCTTTCTATATATTTCTATATTTCACACTCGCTGCAAGTCTTACTGGTTATGTGAGATATTATCACTGTGAGTTGTGATTGGATGAATTGAAATGAATTGTCAACGAAACATATTACTCTTTACAAATATAGCCTTTTTTTCGATGAGCGAATTCATCCAATAATATTACTTCTGGTGTGAATCATCAGAACGAGATTCAGATATTTAATTTGACTCAGACTAATCCAACAGTTTCATTGTCTTACAAATGTATACATCTGGAATAAAAATAACACCAGTTCACAAGTTAATAACTTAAAGAAAAGTTAAAATTCAAACATCGATTACGATAAAAGTTATCGCAACTTATTTAAATCACTTTCGATGACTCTGATGGCGGCGTATGTGGTCATTATTGTGGGAGAAAACTGGAGGAAACCCATGTGCCTGGACGGGCCATCACTGTACTCTCTCATGTTCGTGACCAGGAATCTAACTCGGGGCGCATTAGTTAGAAGCGAAGCGATAGAATAAATTACATAATGGAAAAAAAACGAGAAATTCGACACTATATGCTGATATATGAGAAAAATAGGCGGAGTTATAAACTCTAGTAAAAAAGGCGGAACTACGAGAATAAAATGAAAAATAAATCATTCAATAATATCATTCGTTTATCGGAATTTCAAGTCAGTCGCGCGATCGGGCCTATACACAATTAACGGTCAGAATTCAAACCAACCAATCGTCGAACGCATCATTGGAACGCATATGTAACCACCCCTCTCTTTCGTTCTCTCTCTCTCTCTCTCTCTTCATTAGTGCGTGCTGCTTAGGATCGGTTTTTCAACGGTTTAACATAACAAATATGGATATATACGAGGCTTCGAAAATCGCATAAAATCGTTTGAAAATCGTTTCTTTTTTAACGTAGGAATACCTTTATATTTATATCGTAATGCGACCCTCGAGGCGATATATTTCACTGACTAGTGTCTTTCCTTGACGATTTGAACGAAATTTGCTAAAACTGTGTAGAGAAAGTTGCAAAAATTCCGGGACCCGTGTACGAAAGCCGGTGTATTAAAGACAGCTCTGTTTAGGCTATATTTATTCATGAGTATCTTTTCGTTGATAAATTATTTATACATAATTATTAATCGGTGTTAACGTTTTATAAAAGACCCATAAATGACTGGAACACTGTCGGTGGGACATGTAACTAAGAAAAGCAGACAAATGATGATCAGCAAAAAATGCTCGAAAGTCACTACTTAAAGGCATCTCGAAAGGAATGTGGTATCCCACTGAGCCAGGCCCCCACCTGCTGTGACCAGACCTGCTAATTGCTGACTGCAGGGAGTCTTTAGCCAATATAGTACTAATCTGTCACAGTAAAACCTCTGATGGGTTAATGCAAAACTAAATTACCTGCTAGTATGGAAGTGAGACAGTAGGCTAGTTTTACACAAAGCCATAAACATTTTAATGAATGTTAGTGATAATGTGGGTTGTTGATCCCTTACATATTCTTTATTGCATTGATTACTAGGTGTCAATTTTGTAATTGCATGATTATGTCATAACATATTATGACATAACAAACAAAAATCAAGTATTTAAAACAGTGTTGATTTTCTGGCATAAACATGAGTTGAGGGAAGAATTGAGAGAATGAAAGTATTTATTAATACATAATTTATTTCCAAACTTAATGTCGCTTTTTATGATAAATTTTACAAATCAAAATAAAATATAAATTAAAATATATATGAGAACTAAAAGAATGAAAGAAAGAAATAACAAAATGTATAAGAAATAACAAAATCAACCAACAAAGTAAGAAAGAAAACAAATAAAGATTTATATTTAATTAAATAAAAAAGAACTGATAGAATAATTTCTGGTATTTAGGATTGCGTAATTGGTATATTCACAACTATTTCCTTTACAAACTGTGAATGACTATGTCCAACCCCCAAATATAGCATACATACACTTGGATCTTGAACAATACCTGTGTGACAGACACATCGTGACAGACTGTGGCAGCCTGGCTTATCAGAAAACAGATGCCTACATATACTGGGGGGTGGGGGGGGGGGGGGGGGGGGGGGGGGTCACTTATATAAGGGTTTTGAGATGCCTTTAAGCAGTCACCAATAAATCGCACATTTAATAGTGACCAAGCTCCTGGAATCAAATTCGACGCCATTCAGTGCGTTTGAGATCTTCATCGTCACGTGACGTTTTTGAATGCAAAATGGTAAATCTGGAGAAATAGACAGTTCTATTTTTCACGGCTGTTTTCTGCCTGAAATACTCGTTTTCAATTGATTAAATAAAGCCATCGCATTCAAACGTACCCGGTACGTTGCTTTAACTGAAAAACTACCGCATAAAAAAATCAACAACCTTATATATACTAAGAAGGTAGGTAACTCTTTCCATTGAAATCGTACATCATGTCATTTTCATTGCAGTAACTCCTTTGATTATTGATGGATTTTCATAAAATTGGTCTTATTTTGCATGGAAAGGATGAATAAAGACATACAGGGACAAAAAACAACAACAACAACAAAAAACAAACAAACAAAAAAACAAACAAAAAACACACCCCTGCCTGAGGAATCGCCCTAATAATGTTCGCTAATTCTAAAACACGTTTGGTCTGAACGACAGAAACTCACCAATATCTCTCGTGTAAAACTATAGAAAAACTAAAGCCACAATAGGAGTATTGAATTGTATGGCTTCTATATTATGGCTTTAGTTTTTCTACAGTTTTACACGGGAGAAATTTTGACTGTCAAGAGTTTTTCATATGGCATATACATTTGATGTGTGGAACAGAAATAAGGAAATAATTAGAAAATGGAATTTCGGCTTCTATGCAATTCATATAAAAATCCATTGAATTTGCCATACAAAATGGTCGCCACGAGTAAGGATATCTATTGATCATTATGGGAACTATTTATTGGAGAACACCGGAACTGTGAGAAGCGATTTGAGTTGTCACGTCACTTTCCCGGTATCTGTTAACTAATAAATATTTAAACCTTTATTGACACTAGTATACCCATGACTTGAATATTTATTTACTGAACATAGATTGGTATGTAATACCATATTTTTCTTTGCTGTGCAGACTGAGTAGAATTTTACATTTTCTGATACCTTATAGTTTAAGTATTAAAATATCACTCTTTGATCTTGTTTCAGTGACTAAATATTGATCAGATATTTAATTACTAGCACTGTTTTCTTTTTCAAATTCACCTCATATTTCAAATGAGCTATTCCTCATGAAAAATAATTTATGAAAATTATATGCAGCCGACAAGCTGATCAGGTTTCATACTGAATAAGTCCTACGGGAAGCAGCCTAAATTAAAGCAAATTCTGACTCTGGCAGTTTTAACAGATTATCTCCAGTAGGACATCATGGTCTGGTATTAGTACTTCAGAGTTTGAACGTCATATATATGTTGCCTTAAGCAACTCTTTTATGTAACTATAGGGCATAAAATACAGTCTACGCTCGATACATCGGTTTTCGATACATGGGCAAACTCGGGTTCCGGCACTAAAAGTCATGTGACGGATTTATTAATCTCTTTACAAAAGCAAATTTGACTTCCGGTATCGGCAGCAATTCTCGATACATCGGCGAAATCGAGATTTACAAAAACTGCCGGTGTATTGAGAGTTGACTGTAATAAAAATTGACATGGGTGATTAATACGCGGCTTACTGAAATCAGTTTGATCTACATAGACCACGTTTGCTATGGAAACTAAAATAATTTCCTTATAAAACGTAAAAAACAACACCATAGTTTTATTGATGAAATCGAGGGTGAGATGCTAATGTTATACTAAAGTGATAGAGGAGAGTGTTGAACGAAAGTTTTCACACAAACAGCAGCAGCAGCAGCAGCAGCAGCAGCAGCAGCAGCAACAACAACAACAACGCTTCATAGCAATATGACACAAATCTTTGAGCTTATTGACGGTTAAGGTAAAGTCTCTGTAATGTTACCGCTACATTTTGGACCACTTAACCTCTACCCAGATAACCAAAGTACCCTAACGAAACATAAGGAAACCTTGGGTTTTCCTCCGTGAAAGGCCATGAGGTCCGAAATGTAGCGGAACCATTACAGGGACGAAAGATGTATGTTCTTCTTGGGCAGGGTAAACGTTATAAGAAAGATGTGATTTGTATAAACAAATTTGACAGTGCAATGAAGTAAATACATGTAATATGTTATGACCAAGAAATTGTAATCTAAAAGTAATCAACCAACACCACTAATGTTACACAATGATATCACAAAAATTTGCTTAAATATAAAATCGAGGGAAGAAAGCTTGATATGATTTTGTGAGTAATTGCCCTCCATATTCGGCCTTTGCTGGGTCTCTTTTACATCGGAAATATTGTTAAGTAAATATATACATGAAGATCTATCCACGGAGTCGAGGGAAGCAGATCATTACAATAAGTTATTTGGTTTGGTCACAAAAGATGAAAAGTATATTCAAGCTTCAATTCATTCAAACCGGAAGCTCCCAAGGCTTGTATAAGTTGTTTTTGTTGTATTGGGGTTTACCGTCGCTGTGATAGTATTTCAATCATATAATTACAGGTGGAGAAAGACCCCGAGCCCCTGCCTGTATCAGTGTAATATACGTCAGTGATTCTATTAACGTTAGCTCCTTTATCATATGCCACAGAATACAATGAAAACACACAGCGAGAACTGTTCGAAAGCAACGTAATTAACTTACCTTATCACAACGTACAAATGGGTTGTTGTGATCGCACTATGTATGATTGTAGGGCTTATATTGATGAAAGTCAGCATGGGTGTGTGATGGCAGGGTGTTCCTTCACAAAAATGCTTCATTAATTTAATCTACACAGATCATAACTAAAATATTTTAATTATGAAACGTCAAAACATATTTTTATATTTAAGTGAGAATTGCTTTTTTCAAAGGTCATTTTTATCATAATTAATATAGAAATTCTTTGTTTGAAAAGTACAAAAAAGGGGTAGCAAACGCATATAAGTAAAAAAAGGTAAGTTTAACAGGTAATTATAGTATAGAAATTTAAAATGCAGTTTAATGGCGAAGTTATCGTAACATATCATGGCTGCTTGGCGCATGAGTCGAGTAATCCATTTTTAGATAGATACGCTCGTGCGAAAAAAAGAAGAGGAATTGCCATATACAACAGTATAAGGCGAAATATTTTGAAAGAAATGAGCTGAAACCAACGCCCATTTCCTTCTTGAATGTGAGATCTTCAGTAATCAACGAAGTACTTTACTTGACAAAATTAACCAGCTTAATGTCAACATGAATGTTGAAGTACTATTATTTGGTGATCCTATGTTACCGGATGAAACTAATAAATGCATTTTTAAAGCAGTGCATCAATTTATTACCAATACAGGAATATTTAGATAGTTTGAATACTGATAAGTTTAGCGAATACCTACATGTTATACATATCATTTAAAGTTTAAATTCACCTTATCTTGCAGTTAGGGTTACCCCAACCAAGTCCACAATTTGGTCTTTACTTTTTTCAACCGAGGCAGGAACAGGCCTAGTGACATCTTATTTTGAAAACTGTTTCATCCATCAGATAGCTTATTGGCATTATACATGTATGTTTGTTGTTGTTGTTGTTGCTGTTTTTCTCTATCAACTTCATCCTCTCCCCTATTTTGGAAAATATTTAATTCATCATTTAAGATTATATTATGATTTTTTTTCTATTCTCCCTCAATTTCAACCTCTTACCTTTTATCTCCTAAGAATATCTGGCCAATTCACTTGCTTCTTTTCTCCCATATGTTGTTTCTTTATTATATATTATCCATTTTAAATTGTGTTTATCAGCCATTGATGTATTTCATGTGTGTGGGAAATTGACTATATAAGTATTCTATACTTTCGTCAAGATCCTACTGCTTTATTGTCATGCAAATCTGCAATAAATATGTTTAAACTAACTGAACGATTGATAGGGGAAAAACTGCGCATAATCATATTATAGGGTACCAGCGCTTTCTGAGTAAGCCCAGCTTAGTTCCCTTGTTGTCAGGCCTTTGGCATTTTTTCTTGTGCATTTTCATTTATTCACATAAAACTTCACCAATTTCATAGCTTCACAACTTTACGAAGGGAGAGAGAGAGAGAGAGAGAGAGAGAGAGAGATAACATAACAAGATGTATCTGTTGAGTATGTTTAAGTTTGTTTATTGGGTTTAACGTGCCACCGACAGTATTTCGGTCATTTGGAGACGATGTCTAGACAGATATAGTGCTGCCACACTGTAGTATCACGCCGTAAACATGTGTCATGATAACACGTGTCTGAGATTATTTTAGTATTTTATAAGTAACTCTATATGGCAGCCGTATTAAAACGTATTGCCTAACGCTCCCCTGTATTGCAGCAAATATCTTATGGCAATACACACCCTTAGTCAGTTAAAAATGTCTTCGTATGGTTGCTCGTATGTACTGACGGCTGATTGGCGCCTATTTCTCAACGGGCGATTTTTTTTTATGAAATCATTTAGCCAAATAACTGACAGCCAAGTGTCTGGTTTTCGTATAATTCGAGATGTATCGTACTTTGCATATGACGTATAGGGTGTGGCAAGGCGACCAGCGATCTGACATGTCCATAAGCCTAACCTGTGAATCTGCTGACGCCTTTACACCTGGTCATGTTATATAGATTTTACAAGCTCATTGAACTTTACAAAGTCCATAGCGTGAAAACAACAGTGGTAAAGAAACAATAAGCATACTGGAGGGGATAACATGAATATCATTCGTTAGAATGTTATAAAAGGGTGTGCTTTAAAATATTATGTGAGTGAAGATATGCAAAGTTTATGATCTATAATTCAATATATACTTTAGATGAGTATTGTAAAAATAAACTGTTAATTTAAGTTCAATGATCAAAGATATAATAATAAGGTTCTAAGTCATAATGATTAAAATTACACGTACTTAATTACACAGTACGTTCAGGATTTCTATCGTGTTCTGTGATAAGTGGATAAGTATTTAAAGCTGAGAGATTTGATTATCCCAATTAGTTTTGAATCTATCAAAATATTGCAAATGCAGATTAACCAGTACTCATCACCTTCGATTGCTTGAAATCTATGCTCGATTTCTTTTGAGTGCATACTACGTGACTTTTAACTTTTAAAACGTTCCGTTGCGCTTTTTTTTCTTCCTTTTGACTAAATCGACATTGATGTTTCAAATTTCTTAAACGTTGGCCATTGAGAAAGTAACATTTGAAATATCTGCGGCGTTAATCAATATAGGATAGACAGGTCGAAAGACATTGGTTTTCTGTACACCGCGAGTTACAGTAATGACATTTCTTGTACTGTAAAGGAGTATCAGTTACATGCAATGTTGTGGGCCGAAATATTGCAATTCTTTATTTTTAATAATATGATGTTATCGCTATCTTGTTCTAGCAAAAATTAAACAATATGACGTGGATTTTCTGGAATGGGTAATTTCTTAGTGCCGTATTTGTAGAAAAAATATCTATATTGCTTAAAAATGAAATCGGACTAGTTCATAAGAAGTACTCTGCCAAAAGTTTTGTAAGCAACTTCCAAGAGTACTGACTTGATTTAATCATTTAATATTTTGAAATGCATCATTATACATAGTAAATCAAATGTGATTAAATACAGTATAATTTATTTTTCTGCTGAACATAAAACTATCATCCAATATTTGATCATCTTTATTTTTCTCGTCTCTTTCATTGGAAATACACCAAGTTCTCCATAGTCAGCTGTTTACAATGCTGATTGTTTACGAAATTAATTTTAAATAAAATACAAATAAAAATGCGAATAGAAGTATACTTTCACAACTGCATTTATTGCATCCATCTCCACAGTATGTATTGGACAGTACATTCACCTGTGAAACTACAGCTCACGTTTTCAAACTATAATGGAAGTAATATCCAGTTTTCTTAAGAATATTTAGAAATAATGCTTAGACACCACAGAAATTTCACAATGTTTAAAAATTGTTATTTTGCAGAAATAATCTTTTTAGCCTGTGAAAACCCGCTTCACGCGTATTTTGATATTTTCCGTACAGAATATACATGTACATGTACATAGGAATGGTAGTCGTCGAAAACGGAAGCAAAAAATTCGAGTATCACATAAATAAATAAATAAATAAATAAATAAATAAATAAAAATAATAATAAAACACGTATGTTGGAGAAAAGTGCAGAGAATGAAGATTAAACCCTCAAAATTATAGTCACGTTTTTAGTGGGAAAACAAACGCCTGCTGTAAGTATCTAATAATAATAATTATAATTAAACAGTTTATCGATAAACGCTATCGAATTTAAGGAAAAGATGTTTACAAAGGAGATTTTTCATACCGATAAAACTGGTCAAGTTTCAGGAAAGTCACGCATGTGCAGGATGTGTCAATTAATGTTTTCAATCATAGTGGCATGCAAAACTTAAAACAACTTACAACACCAACGCTGGCGCCGATACCGACACTTGGGTGATTGCAATTTCTCTCATATTCATCGAACTGATGATGTTTTACAATAAATGTAATTTATAATTAATTAAATTTATCATTATATCTTACAGTTGTGGTCACATCTTACTTAAATGAAGTTCACGTAAAGGTAGTTACCGTAGTGTGAAGTACGCATAGATACCGCCGACTACGCTGAACTGGAGGCTAACTAGGGACGCATTTACGTCTAACTATGGACAATCACGTCGAACAATGCGTGAACAACGTTCAAATATTAGGGTCAAGTGCGTTGAACTACGGTAAAAGGCCGTGGCCGCGACGGTGCAGTACGGTTATTCAAAACGTGGACACGGTAACTGCGCTTTTGGATCTTTACGAATCAACATTACATTGCTGTTACAATTTTTTCTTCTTTGAATCTACGGAATCCAGTAAAGACCATCGACTTTGAAACGCGATACTCGAAAGTACGATGATGTTGCGACAGTACGATAATGAAAACGCGACAATACGATAGTGCGGTGATGATAATGCGACAGTACGGTCATGTAAACGCAACAATACAATAGTGCGGTGATGATAATGCAACAAAATATCGTGTTTTCACCATCGTAATATCTTACTGTCTTTTTATCATTATCGCACTTTCGCGTTTTTACAATTGTAATATCGCACTGTCGCGTTATCATTATCGTGCTATCGCGTTATCATTATCGCTCAATCGCCTTCCAGTGCGCATGCTCATTCTCAAAAAAATATTCAAATACTGCTGTACAGATGGGCGAGTTTATTATTCCTCTCGCTCAGCTGAACTGCCTTTCGTCTGTGTATTCTTTGAAAGAATTCCGGAGAAATACGAAGAAACATGGTTGCCTCACACTCTAATTCCAGTGGCAGAATTGATATTCACAATTTAGATTTAGATTGCAAACGTTATGCCATTATTTAAGAAAGGAAACAGAGAGTATCCAAGCAATTATCGTCCAATATCATTAATTAGTTGTATTGGTAAAGTAATGGAACGAATAATTTTTAAACATATGTATAATTTCCTCCACTCTAATAATCTTATTTATACAAACCAATCAGGTTTCATACCAGGACATTCCACAGTTTATCAACTCATTGATATTTACAACCAAATATGTAAAGGTTTTGATGATAAAGAATCTACTTGTATGGTATTCTGTGACATATCTAAAGCGTTCGATGGGTATGGCATCAAGGACTTCTATTTAAATTACGTCAATATGGGTTTTCTGAAACTATATTAAATTCGTTAGCATCCTATCTTCACGGACGCAATCAAAGAGTAATGGTTAATTCTACATTTTCTGACATCAAATCCCTGAAGGCAGTAGTTCCTCAGGGTTCTGTATTAGGTCCTTTACTTTTTCTCATTTATATCAATGACATACCAGACTCATTACTAAGTACAGTTCGGTTATTTGCGGACGATAGTTCCCTAGCAGTTACTAGTCAAAATAATGATTATATAGAAAGTACTTTAAATCATGATCTCCAAAAACCGCATGAATGGTCGAAACAATGGTTAGTCTCCTTTAATCCCAATAAAACACAAGTAGTATTTTTTAGTCTTACAGACAATGTAAAACCTCTTTTATCGTTCGATAATTTTAAATTTTTCTAACCAACATAAACACTTAGGAGTAACTTTAAGTAGCGATGGTAGATGGCATCACCATATAGATAACATAATAAATTCAGCCATTAAAGTCCTTAATTCAATGAGATTAGTTAAGTATAAATTAAACAGACAAACTTTAAATCAAATATAATATCATATCTTCGTCCATTATTGGAATATGCATCTATTCTCTTTGATAACTGTACAGCCTTTGAAAAAGATTCACTTGAAAAAGTTCAATACGAAGCAGCAAGGATTGTTACAGGCCTAACTCGATCTGTATCAATTGCAAATCTTCTAAAAGAAATAGGTTGGACATCTTTAGAAAATAGGAGACATTATCAAAAAATAATTCTTATGTACAAATTATACAGTGGGGACTTACTGAATTATATCATTCAGCTCTTTCCCGATTCCGTCAGTAATACAACACCATATGCACTACGCAATGCTTATGACATTAATTATGTACGTATGAGAACAGAAATCTATGCTAAATCTGTTATACCATCATGTATCAGAGCATGGAACAATTTAGATATAAACATCAGACAATCTACATCTTTAAATATTTTTAAATCTAAATTAACTCGTTTTTATAAATCACGTACAGTTCCAAAGACATATTTACTTGGTGAAAGAAATATTTCGATCATTCATGCGCGATTAAGAAACAAATGTAGCAACTTAAATTCAGACCTCTTCAGTAATCACCTTAGAAACAATTCAATCTGTGAGTGTGGATATTATAATGAAGATACAGAACATTACACTTTTAATTGCAAGAGATTTACTCAAGAAAGGCTAGTTCTATTTCATGAAACTAGGAAATTTCACCCACTTAGTGTCAGTAAGTTAATGTTTGGGATAAGTGAACTTGCCCAAAATGACAATAAGTTGTTTCAGAGTTTCCATAAGTATATAAAAAATACAAAACGCTTTAATTAACATCTTTATTTCATACACCCTTCTACATGTCAATCGATAAAGATGTTGTTAGCGGGGTATACTTTCATACAGTGACTATATTGTTTATTATTATAATTTGTTTATGGGTTTGGCGTACATCGGTTCATCTCTGTAAATATGCGTTATTGTTTTAAAATTTAACAATAATTACATTATCATAATATCATCATCCGGAATATATTTACTGAATGTATACTTTGGAAAATCTAAGTTGTAATAACTTGTGGTTTATCCATTTGCTCATAATTTAAGTATATGTATCATATATGAATTGATGTATGTAATATGAGTAATAAAATATGTTTAAATCAAATATTCACATTCAGTATACTGAATCCGTTCTATGGGAACATTTTTTCCATTCATGTAGATTTGGCTATTTTCAAACCCGTCCTTTTGATTATTAAAATAGTATGTAAATCTTATTCTGTGCGCCAACTACTTCCTAAATAACAAGAAATATCTTTTTTTGTTTGTATATTTTGATTTTAAACAAGAAATATCGTTGAAAAAGATATTCGGCGTAAAAAATAAAAACAATTAAAGAAAGTAAAAGTGTTACAATCTAATACATTACATATGGTCTGTGGTTTTAAAATAATGCTTGTAATTAGCTGGACGTCGCTATATGATTGAAATACTGTCGAAGCGACGGTAAACTCAAATAGTAAAGTAAAGTAAAATAATGCTATAAAACGTATTTGTCGCTTTTATGAAATGTGATTAAAAAGGATAAAAATGTAATATAAGCGGAACATAAAAAAGTTCATTCAGTGGGATTCGATCTTGGGGTCCCTAATTCAATAGACGAGCACTTAACCAACTGCACTTAAAACTATTGTAACGTGTCCGAAGCGGTCTGAAAGTCTGAAAAACTATAGATATGTGAAACTATATTTCTCTTGTGTTTTTTTTTCATATCTGAGCTTCAATATCTCTTTAAACCCTACCAAGTTACAACACACCAGATAGCGCAATGCTTTCTGGGTGCAGTAGTAACTTTACCTAAAATACTTAACGTATTTCTGTAACTGCTACCCGCCAGCAGGCTCGCCACCTCAAATTCAATAGTGTAGGAATTGAATGCATGTATAAGCGGAATCATCGTCGGTCTTCAATAGACGCACACAATTATATATAGTATGTGGAAAATATATATTTCCTCTGGGATTAGAATAAATTAAAGGGAGGTAATTAAAAGAAAACATAAATATTTAATAATTACCACCTTGTAGACAAAAATAAAATAACAATTCTGAATCATATAAAAAATTAAACAATTATTCCAGCGCCAAAATATTATAATATAAAAGCCTAAAACGTTTCACTATATATGACTTATGTTACCGAATTTATACATTGCGAGTTTTGCGACTTAGAGGGACGAGTCCACTATCAAGGTTAACTACGTTTTCTAAAGACTCACAACTGTTTATTTTTTCAACTGCTTAGTTTTTTTGTTTGTATTTTTCAACTGGATGGTTTTCATGTTTAAATAGGTAGATTAAATTGTCAATTGCCAAATGACAATCATGCAGAAAGATATGCACCCAGAAATTCCCATTGTACCATGGAATATAGTCCTAAAACAATTTATGCAAACCAATGAAACGAGTGCTTTTCCGAACTCTTCTGTTGTTAACCAACATTTCATTGGTTCAAGAAATAGGTCAATATCCATTTTATACAGCTTACGCCGAAAAACAGTCCTTTAGGTGTTACCTGATTTACAGGTAGATCATTTAATATATATATATTTATTTTGGTATTTGAAGATTTTAACTCACAAATGCATTTAATGAGAACGACCACGCAGGAAGTCTACCAGTCTCATAAACCAATTATGTATTCTTGCAAATAAATCTAACTTTTTCTCACTATTCATATTATGTCTGAAATTTCTATTCCTTTCTTTGTTATCAATTAATTGATCTGACTCGCTTGCAACAACTGCATCAGATCCAACGTTACTGTCAACATCATCCATATCCACAGAGACGTCTCGATTTGTATTACTTGACCCAGTATTCATGTTTGACTGGGAAGGTTTAATGTCCTTGTTGAATATCCTATTGCGTCTCGAGGATTTTCGCTTTATAGACGATTCAGCATCATCTGAAAAACTTGATTGAATGTCAGTGTTGTCTTCAGATGGTCTACAGTAAACTATAGCCGAAGATGCTGTCGTGTTTTGTTCAGTCTTATCGCTATCTAAACGTTCATCTTCTCTTCCTTTATTCCCATCCACCGCGTCATCATCACTAAAATCTGGTTCGTGTAAAACGAGCATACTTTCTAAACTCGGTCGAGATATGGGTTCTCCCGTTTTAGCATCAAATATTTGCACGTTACCTCGAGGACTTACGCTTGGCATATGGCCTGACCAAAGCCCCGATTGCTCTAAATATCTTATTGAGTCTTTCTTCAAGTCTTCTAGACTTTTCGATCTAGCATAGATTTCAGCAAACTGATATCGTATGTTTGTAAAATAGCCGAGATCCTTTTTTATCTGAATCATCTTTGTAATCAAATCTTGCAATTGGACTTGTTTCTTTTCAGGCGTTCCTTTATTATCAATGGGCAATATGATTTCATTGCATCTTCTTATCAATTCTGACAGTTCGTGATCTTTATCAGATAAATATTCCCTCATTTTATCATTACTATCAGTGTTTGTCAGCACAACCAACGCATGCTTTTCAACACCATCTCCAAACCATTCAAAAAACAGTTTTTGTGTCCGTTTCATTTCTTCTGTATATTTTTCAGGCTTCAAAACATAAGCAATGACATGAAAACCAGGCGTCGATGTAGCAAGTGCTTTAAGAAGTTCTTTTCTTATTTCATTCTCTTCTCGTCTGGTGTCAAACAGACCGGGTGTGTCCACAACAGTTATGCGATAACCAAACCGATCTTCCTCCTGAAATTATTATAATGTATAGATAATAATCTAACATCACGATAAAATAGGAAAACCACAGTTTATTTCATCTAAACCAGAAAAAAAATCATTTTAAGTAGACATTGGTCAAAAGAAGACATGATTGTAATCAATTTCCTAGGAATGTATTTTGTGATGAACTGACCTTCATGTGCGTTGTATTTGTGCAAGACTGGCTACTGCCTGATACACGGAAAGCCGCTGAATCCTTATCATCATATCCCAGTATTGAATTTCCGGTAGAACTTTTTCCACTTCCGGTGCGCCCAATAAGGAGAATGCGCAGTTCCTGCACTATTGAAAAAAAAAGTTCAGTTTGATTTTTACTGTCATCATAATATCGATAACTTATGTTATTAGCATATGAATGACTTCATCTTACATATTTTTCAACAGCATTTAAGCTACATATTTTTGTTTTTGTTAATGTTGTTTTTGATGTGAAATATTAAAGAAAAACTAACTTCAGAAGAAATTGCGAACTAAGATAAAATGGACAACAAGAGTTTTCTCTGGAACATGCGTGGCACCTGCTGAAGCATGATGGAAAAGGTGTGACGGACAGACAGACGACGGAAAAGTTATCCCTGTATATAACCTCTGCTTACAACAGGTAACACAAAAACAACTCGGAGACAGGACATCACATATAGAGGGATTCGAAATTTAAGAACAAACTGACATAATCACATGGTATTCTGACGTCATCGGTGATTATCTCCGAAAACCACCTTTGATTTAATAAAGCAACATGATGGAGTATAAAGTATATATTGTGCCAGGAGGACTTTCTTTCTTATGTCCGTAAAACACATAACCATTACTTAGGTCATAGCAACCGAGTATACAGATAAATAAACTGCATGTCATTAAGAAGGTACCCGTTTCTCGGCGTGACTTTGTGTCCCTTAAAGTTGTTCCTGTTGCCATTTGTACAGAACCCGTAGGCACTTTTAAAATGACTGTCAAGGTGGACCAATTTTGTATTAATCACCGTTGCCAGGGCCTCATTCCCTAATGCAAGTGTCGCACATCTTTGGTATCGTCTCTAACAACCACATTTCTGTTGTCTTATGCACTGTTATAAGACAAAAATACAATACACATTAAAATAGTCGTGATATAAATGAGATTTTTTTCTTTACCTTTTTCTTTGGTTCTTAAATCGGAAAACATAAAGCAAAAATATATTGATGACAAGTTCATATTAACAGCATTGAATAAGAAATACTCATGTGTCGAATTCATAGAGTTAAAACAACAACAACAACAACAACAACAACAACAACAACAACAACAACAACAACAACAACAACAACAACAACAACAACAACAACAACAACAAAATTACTAGCACGCGCTATCCCGTGGTTTATATCTATTCTGTTGAGGGTTTTGGCTGACTTAAAGCAGGAATGGTTGCCTAGTTACGATAAAGATTAGAAGTTATATATAAAAAACAGTTCCAGAATGAGGACATCTGGAGTTAAACTATTTTGTATTCTTCTGCTACATCCATACGTATGTTTCAATCTACAAATGTAAAGAAATACGTTAGCGTCTTATAATATGGTATAATAGTATAAACATCCAGTAAAGTATATGGATTTAAATAAGAAAGTGATTTAATATTATTGAAAACAAATGTTATGTCTTATTTATAAAATTTATCGATATTATTAAAATGTCAAGTTAAAGTATCATAAGCTAAAATGTCCTTGTAGAAAGTCATAATACATGTATCCTCGAGTACACAGTTCTGACGCACCTAAGAAAAAAACATGGTCTTTTTTAGTTTAACATAAATAAATAAATTTCCATTGTATTGCAAAACTTAGTCATTTACTCAAGGTCTTACATTGTTTCGAAGTGGTTGACATCGTTTTTTTTTGTTTTTGTTTTTTTTCAATGAAAAATCAAATTATGCATGTCTGTATAATTCAGTGAGGCTGACTTGAGAATACATTGAAACGACACATCTGATTGGTTTTTATATTCAATCATTGTAGCATGTAAATAAAAATGGAAATTTCGTGTCAAAAATAATGTACAAGGGAATGTCAGTTGCACAGATTTTTTATTTCATTGATTCACTAAAAATATGCCAGATGAGAAAAAGTACTTATTGGAATGAAGGTTATGCAGGTGTGTTGTATAAAGTACATCAAATAGCCCTGCATCAATAACTCGCCACATTTTGGATTTCTAGCGCTAAAAGGGATGTTGACAAACAAAACTTGTAAGAATTCCATTTAAAAACAACCACGAAAAAAAAAAAAAAAAACGAGGTCAAAACAAACAAGAGGGCCATGATGGCCCTGAATCGCTCACCTGAGTACCATTGCTTCAACTGATGTCAAGGTTTTTAAACAGACAAGGATTCTGATATAACTTAATCTAAAACATTTTACCCCTGACAATACTACACACCAAATATCTAAGCAATGGGCCATATGGTTTCAGAGAAGACTTGGGCGCAGGGTCATTTATCACCGTAGGGCCAAGACTTTGAAAATCTTTGTAATAAACCATTAGATGCAACTACATACCAAAAATCTTAGCTCTAGGCCTTATTGATTCATAGAAGAAGATTTTTTAAGATTTTCCTATTTAACTCTATGTAAAACAAGTGACCCCTGGTGTGGGGTCATTTATCACCATTGGGCTATGATTTGTACAATCTTGGTAGTGGCCCATAAGATGATGCTACATACCAAATATCTAAGCTCTAAGCCTTATGAATTCATAGAAGAAGATTTTTTAAGATTTTCCTATATAACTCTATGTAAAACAAGTGACCCCTGGTGCGGGGCATTTATCATCATAGGGCTATGATTTGTACAATCTTGGTAGTGGCCCATAAGATGATGCTACATACCAAATATCTAAGCTCTAGGCCTTACGGATTCATAGAAGAAGACTTTTTAAGATTTTTCTATATAACTCTATGTAAAACAAGTGACCCCTGGTGCGGGGGCATTTATCATCATAGGGCTATGATTTGTACAATCTTGGTAGTGGCCCATAAGATGATGCTACATACCAAATATCTAAGCTCTAGGCCTTGCAGTTTTGCAGAAGAAGATTTTCAAAGTTTGCATTTTTAAAATCTATTTTTAGCTCCTGTGACCTAATTATGCAATGGACCAGAACCATTTATACAACTTTAGTAGAGCTTCATCCAAGGAACATTCCTGCAAAATATTTTTCAAATTGGCCAAGCCGTTTAGGAGGAGATGTTGTTTGAAGCAATTGTTGACGCCGGACGCACGGACGCACTGACGCACGGACGCACGCACGCACGGACGACGGACGACGGACGCCGGACAAAAGGCGATCAGAAAAGCTCACCTTGAGCACGTTGTGCTCATGTGAGCTAAAAAGACGCCAGAATAGTGATGCGTCGGAAGAGAGTACCGTACGATATATAGTTTATACTTTCTCCAGGTCCACAATAAATACCAATTGTATCTCATGTCTTTTACTTTTATATAAATTATAACCAGCATGACTAAGCCGACCGTTCCTAGTGGCCGAGTGGTTAGAGCGTCCGCCTCGGGAGCAGGAGTCGTGGGTTCGATCCCCGACCGCGACATACCAAAGTCGTTAAATATGGTACTGATATAGCTCCCTTGACTTGGCGATCAGTATATTAAGATAGTTACAGTGGTCAATGGCTCTCAAAATATACTGAGGTAATTATTCAAATGGCCAGTGTTTACAGTTTCGAACACGTTAATTATACGATGTATTTGTTTCTATGTATGTTTTTTAGTTGCCACTCAGGTCAATTTTTCCTATCATGAAACTCAGTTACATTAAATAGGGAAGTACACTTTCCCTCCCGTCTTATTCTTTACTTACTCATTAGAAGTATATTGTACTTGAATATTTCGTTTATACTAACAAAAATTACTCACTTCCAACTTCTAGTATAAAGTATCACAATAACGTTTCTTTCTGCAGGTCGCCATGACACTTAAAATATTTCCCCCCATGGCCACAATAAAAACACACACAAGTATCTGCACAAAACACAAGACGGCTGTGTTACACATGTGAATACACTTCACTGGTGTGCAATATGTTTCGATATAAATAGATACAACCCTGCTACTGTTTATGTATAGCTTCTAAGATGAAAATTAACCCAAACGCAGTGTTAAGTTCTATACATTTTTATTTATTTATTTATCTATTTATTTTTTGATGAACTTTATGTGGTTTACTTAATGTCTCACTTTTGTCACGTAGGCCACAGAGGTAGGCTTACATAGCCGTTCAAAACATATTTTCACATAACCTGGGCAAAATACGGAAATATAAACTTTGAACTTGGACTAAATTTTGACTGAAGCTGAAAAGTGGGACAAACGGTAAATACATCTCCCTCTCTCTTTCCCGGAAGCGACAGGTCATGGGTTCGAACCCCGGCCACGACATAACAAAGTCGTAAAAATGGTACTGTTATAGCTCCCTTGCTTGGTGCTCAGCATATAAGATAAGATAATTCTTTATTTCTTAACTTGAATAACATATTCCTCGTTACTTACAACATAAATTACAATATCATAAAGTGGTCATGCTAACACACACACACACTTCATCGAGGGTGAACCAAACTCTATCATTTAATAGAAATCAGTAAACAACAACAACAACAACAACAACACGCATACACAGATATAATCCATATAACCATTTACTTTTAATGAAGTGGACAAAAAATAAATTGGTATAATTTTTTTAAAAAAATAAAAAAATTCACAAAAGCTATATAAATATAATTCCCTTATTTTCATTACTTCAATCATACAGAGAAAAAAAGATATCCAACCTTAATTTTGATGATTTATTGCAGCGCCCCTCACGTTAAATGCATTATAGTCATATTTTGCTAGGTTTAAAATAATTTTTGAATTCCCCGATTTCATTAATTCGGTAAATTTATATACACTAGGTCTTATATAATAAGGTGTTTTAAATACTTTTTTCTGGTATCTTCATATAAAGTACAAACTAAGACAAAATGATACTCGTCTTCTACATTACGATTATAACAAAAAATACAAAGCCTCTCCTCGCGTTCTACCCTACTATTTCCATACCTTCCGGTCTGGATTCTTAAACTATGTGAAGATAATCGAAGTCTAGCTAAGCTATATACGTATTTAATTGGTAAAATTGACAGATATTATTCTTGTTCAAAAATATCTTTATAAAATTTATATGTATGTAAAACACTTGATTCTTGAATGGCTGAATACCATGTTTGTTTAAAAACATCTATGACTCTGTTTTTGAAAACCAAATGAAACTTATCTAAGTTAATAAAACTAGAATTATCACACACATATGAATCAAAGCGCTCAATGCGCTGAGAGACGGCAGCCGGATTAACAGGAAAAAAGTTGTGATTCTTAATTATTGATACATTAAAGGTAAAAGCCACATGACGCAAAAACTTCACACACACTCCTGCAACTACAGTCGATAGTAAGACAATCGAATTCGCACTCTGTTTGTTACAAAACAATCCGGAATTAGGGTCATGAACCTGACTGTAGGATCCGATTCTTATACACTATCTTACTTATTACTTGTTACTTAAGTGTAGAACTTGACAAGGTACTTGATGTTTTAGATGCTTGAGTGTCTGTTTCTATTTCAAAGTTAAAAAATGCTCTGGGAGAAACCTAACTCGCTTTCATGCAAAATTACGCGTGAACTACTTTAGGTTAACTACAGACATTCAAAGCGCTACTTTTTTCTTTTTACAGGAGTAGAAGTATGTAAAATGGGTTGCTATTCTGATTTATAAGTGTCACGGATATATTGTTCACGCTTAAAATGGATGTTTACAGGGCAAAATAACACGTTTACAAACAACAGCACATGAATAGCAGTTACGGTTATAAATAAAAGGTCTGCGTAACATATTCCATTCGTATTCATAAGTGCAGAATCGCATTGCGTGGATCCGCACTAAGCGCGGAGAGGTACAGTTAATCTTGCCATGGAAAATATGCAAATTAGCAAGGTCAGCGATGCCTGGTAAGCGTTTCTAGCCACTAAAGACGACAGCAAGCTGCCGTCTAAAAACATAGTCATCCAACAATTTTTTAACATCACTCATCCAGTTACATTTACCTCTATCAAGATCTTCATACAACATACCAACAACCGTTTTCATAATTATATTATACTTTTCATAAGTTTACACCAGTATTTTATCACCCGACTAAACCTATCGACATATAACGGGAATCTACCAATTTCTCCATATATACCCATATTACATGTAGATGTTCTCACACCTAGCACATTTTTACCGAATTTTAAATGCAAAGTCTCAAACTGTTTGCTCTTTGCTGGGATCAATCGTTACACATGGTAGATAATTATCAGTAAGTGAAAGAAGTACCTAAATTCAGACGTCATATTACCTTGGTACATGCCCTGAATTAAGATACCCTTGCGAAGTATAAAAATTGAAATAAACCCTTTTACCTAAATCGGATCTGGGCGATACAGAAATAATGGTCAGAGAGAAAAAAGCAAGGACTTGAACCCACAACCCCAGACAGTAATTTTAGCCATTTTCATGGATGCTCTTTAATCACATATAATGCATTAGAGTCCAAGAATCTTAAACAGTTTAACCCATGTTTTATGGGGAAGGTGAATTAGGTGAATTGATAACATTTGTTTTTCTGATTATGAATATATTTCTTAAATATATATGTAAGTGAAATGTGTCATTTTAATTTCTATGTATGACAATCCGCTATTACGATTAAATAAATGTTTGTAATATTGTGTTCTATTCATTTAAACAGGCGTACGAATAGCTCTGTCACCTTCTTTTTAAGAAAATAACAATATGTCGATTTTACCCCCCTTTTTTACTCCATATGTCCCTTTTTAGCTGAAACTCATTTATATAACACTGATTAGGAAACAAGTTATTTTACCTTATACTAATCTCTCCCGACTGATCCTTGGTTGGACCAGTACTTTGCGCCTTACCCTATGGGGAAAATCCTTGTTAAAAACGGGGATCATACCGCACCATTCGGATCCGTATGTTAAGTACGTCACCACAGGACCAGGATCCTTTTTGTTATTCCTACTTTTCTTTTTTCTTTTTTTTTTACATTTTTCTATTTGACCCTTTCATTCATGTAGAGCTTAATGTAATCCATCCCTTATTCTCATCCTCACTTTTTACACCATTTTTATCATTACCATCATCACCTGCATAAATATGTAAAGTGATTTCTATTAAGATCTTAAGAATTGTTTTTATTTTGTTTGTTTGTTGTTATTATATTTTTCTTTTATCTCCATTGTACATAACATTAATGTTTTATTTCAGAAGGCCTCGTGTAAAGAAGTTACAATGTTTGTAAACTTACTGAGCTACCTTCTATAAATAAAGATTTTATTATTATTATTATGATTATTTATATTATTATTATTCATGGTTTTTCAAATGCCTAAAATAACGTCAGTGGACAAACATGCATACATTGCCTAGGGCGCCGTGGTCCAGTGGCAACGTATCGATCGGTCGAAGTTGGTTCGACCGTGAGAAGATTCTTCTGACTTCCGGGCAAAGTATGGTCAGGTAAAAAGAAGTTCCAACCATTCAGTTGAGAAGTGAGCAATAGTGACATATACTTCATAGGATCCTTTCCACGAAAGGCCAATACTCAGTATAAAGACCATCTCAGTATAGAGACCACCTCATATAAAGACCATCTCAGTATAGAGACCATCTCATATAAAGACCATCTCAGTATAGAGACCATCTCATATAAAGACCATCTCATATTGAGACCACCTCATATAAAGACCATCTCATAAAACATTAAAAGCCCCTATAAAGCCATCTCAGTATAAAAGACCATCCCTCATAAGCATCTCAATAAAGACCCATCTCATATATAAGACCACCCTATAACCCATCTCATATAGAGACCACCTCATATAAACTCTCTATAAAGACCATTCTTCATCTCATAAAGACCATCTCAGTATAAAGACCATCTCATATTAAGACCACCTCATATAAAGACCATCTCAGTATAAAGACCTGAGACTTGTTTCGAGTCGAACGTGATAAATACCTTTAGTATATGAAAGTCCACTTCACTGAAATACAGGTTATGATTTGTACGTCATCTAACTTTTCTTCAATGTCCGTTACTTTAATCCCTGTCAACGCCGCATATCTTTTATAAAAGAAATTTCCTGTATAAATTAAGCACACTAATGGCAAATTGTGTTTTCAAATAAATGGTACTGAAGAAAGTTTAAAACATTTGTTTTGGAATTGTTCTAGAGTTTATTGTATAATACAAAGTATAATAAGTAGGACAAAACACAATTTACATTATTTTTATGCTAAGACTCAAACACATTATGCCATCTGTCATAAGTCTGGATTTAAACGTTTTATGTTAGCATGGGGAGTTTATAAGTAATCAAATATTAAATAACTGGAAAATTGTAAGATCATTTTGACAAAGGTAATTATACATTATTAATAAGCAAAACTCCACGTTTGGAAAAAAAAGATGTGATTTTTATTTTATTGTGAGTGTGTGTGTGTGTGTGTGTGTGTGTGTTTGTGCGCGCGCGCGCGCGTGTGTGTCCTTAAATGCATGTTATGAATATGCTCATTTGGACGGGTGAATATATTTTCTTAAATACAGATACTTCAGGAATGTACCTAAAACCTTGCATTTTATATTATCAATTATTGTGAGGTCAGATGAAACGAACGATATACAGAATATGAATTATGAATTCTAACAGAAGGGTAAATAATAAACTTTACCTAAAATATACCTATACTCTCGGTTAGCCGACCTCAACGTTTATCCGAGCATTTAATTTTCCAGGCAGTCATCGGTAAATCGCAATGCTACTGTGTTCCAGTCATTTTTAGAATTATGTCACATAATCTTGGTTTAAACGTATATTGTCAAATACGACGAACATAATCTTGACACGGAGTTAACCAGCGAGATCAGAGAAAGGCTAGTCAGAAAAAAAAAAACACCTCTAGGCTGTAAAGAAATCCCACCCTATCTGTAAACATCCACTATATTTGTCGTCAAGAAGGGAGGGGAAGGCTGTTTTATTTATTTTTTTACTTTTATTTATTTATTTATTTTTTTTAAAAAAAAAATTTTGAGATCCATTATGGACATGCAACTTTTATGAAAACCAAATGCCTAGAGGGGGCCGAATTACGCGCCATATATTGTGCTTTAGATAACAACTGTGTACTGTGTCGAGATAACACTTGACATTTATGTATTTTGTCGAGATAACACTTGACATTTATGTATTGTGTCGAGATAACACTTGACATATATGTATTGTGTCGAGATAACACTTGACATATATGTATTGTGTCGAGATAACACTTGACATGTATGCATTGTGTCGAGATAACATTTGACATATATGTATTGTGTCGAGATAACACTTGACATATATGTATTGTGTCGAGATAACATTTGACATATATGTATTGACATATATGTATTGTGTCGAGATAACATTTGACATATATGTATTGTGTCGAGATAACATTTGACATATATGTATTATTAAGGAGACGTATAGTGTGATTAACATATGAATATTTAATAATCATTACTGAAATCACTGCACTAAAAAGGTCCTCGACACTTTTTCTTTGTCTCAAAAATATTTTGTTGATACATGTAGTAAGATTAATCACCATTTTTGTTGATTTTGTGAATGCTTTAATGAGCGAAATTGAACCCTCCCCCCAATAAAAAAAGTTCCATTTGATAGATCTTACATTCACAGAGCACGATTCCACGAATAAATATACTCACGAAATTACCTTCACTACAGATTCAACAAAATTTAATGTCAGCGAAAAAGAAAGACTTTTCAGTTTGCATTCTCTTTATCATTACCCGCTTTCCAAAGTTAAGTAATGTGCGAATCCAGCAATTTCTCTCAAAGGGGAAAGGGGGGGGGGGGTCCGACAGGGATAATTACCATGCCCAGTTCCAACTATGAAATTGTGCAGGGGGGAGTCCGTGATTTGGTGATTTGATGTCAAAACACTAGATTACTGGATTTAAAAACGTAAACATAATAGCTAAATCCCAGTGGGGTCACGCCCCTCCCACCCTTCTTTCATACATATTTTAAGCACCGTCCCGGTGGCCGAGGGGTTAGAGCGTCCGCCTCGACAGCGGGAGGTCGTGGACTCGATCCCCAGCCTCTCCCCCCTCTTTTATGCATATTTTAAGCATAATAGCCAAATCTCGGAGGGTTCGGGCCCCCAGTATCCCCCATTGATCCGCGCATGTAAGTAAACATCAAAATCTATTCGTGTTTTAGTCCAATGTTGGATATTTATCAACTGCAGTGACAAATCTCGTTTAATTTCAAGGAGACCATGAATCATACTCAACCTACAGGAAATAGACTATTAAAGTAAAAAGCATCGCTTGTAATACAGGTCCCGTTGATGGAGTGGTTTGAGCGTCCGCTCAGTAAACGGGAGGTCGTGGGGTCGATCCCGGCCGCATCATACCGTTAAGTCGTTACAAATGTACTGGCACAATTAATACATCTCTGGCGCTCAGCACATAATGGTGCCTGCGTGTAGTATCATGAAAATTGCCTAAAAATGACTGAAATACGGTGGGATGTTAAACCAAAGTAAAGGACACTTAGTCTTCAGATCATGTATTTATAGGTTTGTTCAAGTTGAAGCCTCCTAATTTTTTCAGTAGTAGTTCAAACGCGTCCCTAGCTGGACGTCGCTATATGACTGAAATACTGTCAAAGCGACGGTAAACTCATATAGTAAAGTCAAGTCAAGTCAAACGTGTCCAGTAACTCGGGTAGAAGCACTGACAAAGTTTAACCCTTGTTTGATATGATATATAGATAAAGAGAGAAAAAAAAGAAGAGATATTTGGAGTCAATTAGACGATATCAAATTCAAAATGGACAATTTCGAGCGTCATTTAAAATCTTGGACTAACCTACCTTTCCTTTTGATTAGGATGCCGAGCTTAACAGATATAATTCTAAGATACTCACGTTCTTATTAAATCCCATTAAATATGATAATAAATCCATTGTAATATATATGTACGAACCTCAAGAACGTACTCACTCTTGTGCTTTATGCAGGAAGTGAGATATCATCATATCACATGTGTGTAAATCTATATATAACCACGATTTAACACGTCACAGGCATACCCGAAATACACACACGTACAGATTCAGTGTGTATTTTCACGCCTCTATCCCGCACTTACAACAGCTACATTGTGAGATAAGGTTGAGGATGCATCGGTTCATTGCATCATTCTGGTTATTCTTTTACATTTTACTTTACGGCCAGACTATATGGGGTTATAAAATCAGCTCCTAACGTCACTTCGCTATGCTACGTAGCATACGTAGTTAACGTAGCGTCATTAAGGAGCTGATTTTAGTCAGATTGACTAATGATGAAAGAGATATCGGAGAAACAACCCTGTAACTCCGATAAAATTCCCGTTTGTCTGTTTCACTTTTTTGCCAATGCTATAAACCTGTAAACCCTTGACCACAATTAAAGGGACCATACTTGCCACAAATGTCATGACCACAACCCAAAGTCATGTACAAGGTCAATGCCACATGCATCGCATTGTCTACATTTTTGTTTAGTCGTTATATTACTTTTTGAAATCGAATGTGGCTTCTAGCTTCATGTCCCATGTTAAGGCAATGGACTTTTTATTATGCAAGTATATGAGAACTATTTTTGATATCTAATCAATTACATCAATAGTATTTTTAATGCAATATAAGATATAATGATATTGGCTGAGAGGGTAAAGTCACTGACTTTAACACTCAGTCCCTCACCGCGTGGGTTCGAATCCCGGCAGGGTCATTCGGATTTTCATGTGAGGAAGCCTTCCAGCTGGCTTGCGGTAGGTCGGTGGTTCTTCCGCGCATTCGGGGCCTTCCTCCGCCTGTAATTAGCTGGACGTCGCTATGACTGAAATACTGTCGAAGCGACGGTAAACTCAAATAGTCAAGTAAAGTCAAGTCAAGTCCTTCTTTGAGTGTAATTCAGTCTCTGAGTCAAGGAAAAAAAATAACCCAGTTTCATGTGCCATTTAATGTGCCTCAAGGACGTTTCAGAGGGTTACAACTGTTTTAATTTTTTTTTTTTTTATTTCACGATCATTTATTTCAAGTAGAATGGTAAAGGAAAGCCCAAATTTTAAGATTCGAGTGTTAAGAATTTCATTACACGTATATTTGCTAAATTTGGAAGGTCCATAAAGTCATTTTGAGTGTCTTTATGCAAATTTGGCTATTTTGTAATAAAAAAGTAGTTTTGGTAAAAATTAAAACAAACATGCTGAGGTATGTATTTTTTTTAAACTTTTTTTCAGAAAGCTTTCATATAATCTGAAAAAAATGAAGAAAATATCCTTTTTTTTTTTAAAAATTATATTATTGGGAGTTTTACATACATTTTGGTCCTGACACAAACGAAATTTTATGCTCGTTTTGTATTTTCAATGCATGTTCGACATTATTTTCACCTGCAGCATAAAGAATAAATATAAAGAATATAAGAATAAAGTTGCAAATCGCGATAAAATATTTTGAAAATATCATTTTAATATTTTCTTAAAGCATTTATTTTTAATGCCTTTGTGTCAATAAATTATTTTCTACCATAACCTTATCTCTAAAACAAGCATGGTCACCTCTATTTTTTAGAAAAACCTGTCCGCAGAAAAACAACAATAACAAAAAAAAATAACAAAACAACAGCAACAAACAAACGCTGAAACACCTTAAATCACTGTGCATCAAATCATAAATTTGTTTGTTTGTTGGGTTTAACGTCCCACTGACAGTATTTCAGTCATTTGGAGACGATGTTTACTTGAGACAGATATAGTGCTGCCACACTGCAGTATCACGCCGTATAGACATGTGGCATGATACCACACCCAGTCACATTATCCTGACACCGAACCAACCAGTCCTGGAACTACCCTTATATGCTGAGCGCCAAGCAAGGGAGCTATAACAGTACCACTTTTTACGACTTTGGTATGTCGCGGCCTGGGATCGAACCCACAACTTCCAGGTTCCGGAGGACGCTCTAATCGAAAAAGTAATTTTAGTCCTGAGTGAAATTTGCTAGTGAGTCATTTCAAATTAGAATTACTTTATATCTGAACTGTAATATGTATTTATACTTTGCCTAAATGTTGCTTTGAGATCAAAAATATTTTTATAAAACAAAAAATGTTGCCCCAGATATAGAGAACATATATTTGAGTTGAAACCCTAAACTATAGAAAGTCATGACGTGCGAAAATGGTGAGCATTTTCCATACCGTATGACTTTTAAGTAAAGGCAGTTTCAGAAAATTGTGTGATCGGAAGGTTACAGAGTTGGAAAGTGAAATTAAATATCTGACTGAAGACAGCACAAATCCTGCTATGCTAAGTGATATACGTGTGTGGACTGGTGCTGAGGCTAAAATGTGAGTGACCTTAAGGGTGAGAAATGGCGGTCAGCGGTCATTGGTAAAATAAAAAGATACAGCTCTCCTCATACCAAATAATGTAATTATCAGTATTGCCAAAGACGGAAATCGTGTCTATAGATACGAGAGCTAGTCGATTTTATGGCATCCCATAATATGCACCTCTAAGAGACAGATGTGTGGTAAACCAGTTTAAACATCAATGAAAGGCAGACGACAGTGTGTTTTCTTGGGTTATAGAAGCTGAGATGCACGCTGCAGCTGACCGGTATGGTGTCAATATCGAGATATCATTGGATCGGACGTTTGATTCATGGAACAGGTTTGTATGTGTAGCTAGTGGTAAAAATGCGGAATCTAGGGTAAATCTTTTATTACTTTTAAAACATTGTCATTTCAGTTTAGTTAGAGATAATAACACTTGACAATGGTTATAGCACTGTTGACTGGTTTGACAAAGGTTCCGATGTTACCCAACAAACAAGACCTATCAGTATTTCATATAGTGTAATCCCAATATATATGTACTTTTAAGTTTCATGTCTGATATATTGAGTGATATAATTCAGAAAATAAACTCTTTACGTGCAGGTAATGACACGTTATGAAAAAAGCCGGTATACATAGACAGGCAAATTGAAACAAAGTACAGTTCCGCCTGACCGTAAACAGCAGATAATAGCGATAAAAAAAACAACATCTAAAAGTGAAGGTGAGTTGGAAATTAAAAAGAAAATCGAAAAAAAAAAAATAAAAAAAAAAATAAAAAAAAAATAAATAAATAAAAAGAAAAGAAAAAAGAACAAGAACAAGACTTCAGTTGTCATTTACCTGTCTAAGTTTAAACTGGCTTAGACACAGGTTTCACTGTTGAAAAAAGGTTTGAAGTTCAAAGCGGGTAAGGATTGAATTGACAAAGGTAGGCTTCTAGCTGATATTTCTTTTCAGGTGACAAACAAGTTTCAAATGAACAGGATGCTAATAACCGATTTAAAGTGAACGAGAAAGGTAAATTCGCACCGTCATCTGGAAGAGACCATTATAGTGAGCAAGTTCAAATAAGAATTAACCATTAAAAAGGAAATTGGTTAAGAATGGCATGGTCGATAACTTAAAAAGAAAAGGTTCGCTAAACACATCAGAGGCAGAGAATAAAAAAATGCATTCTACGAGTTGTAACATCATGATGATACAATTGTTTGGCCATTTGAAAAGGGTTTTGGTGAAGTAGTTGTGAACAAAGAGGATTACGTTTGTTAGTTACAAAGAGAAATTTTAGAGAGTAATTCGGACATGGAAATGCCTGAATGTGAAGCCAGTAATAAAATGTAAAGTAATCGGTAAAAAAAAAATGTATCGTGAGGGGGCCATTTCGGCAGATCTTAGAAAATATTCAATTCCACGGTATCCTAGTCCCTGGAAACTACAAGGCATCCGAAGATGCATCAAGAGAAAGCACCCGATCGTGAATGGCATTGATACACCGACAGAAAGATTAGATGACGTAGCTAAATGTGAGTTAAAAGAATTTGAAGTATCGTCGCAAAGATATCTAAAAGACACAACGGAATTTATTAATAAATAAAAAGATCCTTATCTAATTGATCGTCTTCTGGTTTGCTTTGATGTTTGTTAATTGTACCCATCGGTGCCCCGTAAAGAAGGGAAAGATGCTTGCTGGGAAGCGTTGAATATGAGGACTGACTCACTGGTTGATGCTGAGAACATGACTTGTATGAAAGAGACTGTTCGAACAAATTTTTTTGGTCTGGGTGACAAAGAGTATTTTCAAACTGATGACATTGTGATTGGTTCCAGGCTGGGAAAGAATTTTGCATTTTCGTATATAAAGAAATGGGATGAAAAACTACCCAGCACAGAGAAAATCCCTATTATCTAAGGAATAACTTGAACGCTGCGCAGAGCATGCCAACAGAAAACCAAGAAAAAGGTAAAGGGAGGAAAAATAAATAAATAAATAACGGACTCGGTAGAGTTATGGTTCTTGGTCACTGTACTTTCCTAGTTGCCATCTACTTATATCGGAAGTTTCAAGTCAGTCAATACCTTGTATAGTTTTCAAGCATGTAGTAAATAAGTTATTCTTTGAATACCAATATACAAAACAACAAACCAACAGGGCAGAACAATATGCCCCCGATCACAGATCTTGGGAGCATAAAAATAAAGAGTTTGAGCAAAAAAAAAACACACACAAAAAAAACAACAGAGAGGTGACCCATACTTTCTTATACATAAATTCATTTCTCACATCTTTTAGAATAAGAAAAAGTATTTCCGTTAAAAATTAAACTAACTCATTAACATACAAATTTAACTCTATAGTTCAGATCTATTTTTTGCCATAAATTTATAAATAGTGGCAGTACACCGCTGTCCACTGTGGCATAGTGGTAAACGTCACGCTTGAAGATATCAAAATGGTTCTGCTTATGATTGATGTTGTTTTTTTTACATTCAGTCTCAGAGTACTTTTCATTTTTTGTCTTTTATTTTAAATCTCTTTAAATTAATTTCAGTTTTTTACATAGCAGGAGGACAACCAGCGTCGGAAACCCACGAACGCTCATTCCGTTGCTTCATTCATCGCCCGTGGGATTTTAAGTTAGCATTTGCTTGTTATCGATTATTAATGAAAAGCCGCGCCACTATTCGCAGCCCCACTATGTAGTGGGGATTTTTTTCGTTACACTTGGAAAATCATTTTGGACTCGCCCATCTGTGTACGAGTCCAAA
The DNA here is from genome assembly GCA_021229015.1 of Solen grandis. Taxonomy (NCBI): domain Eukaryota; kingdom Metazoa; phylum Mollusca; class Bivalvia; order Adapedonta; family Solenidae; genus Solen; species Solen grandis. Next base: position 40,019,920 of record CM037781.1, on the reverse strand, counting down.
TATATTCAATATTGAACAGAACAATATCTCAAATAACCTTTTTTTATTTTATACCTCATTCTTTTATTCAATAACAAAGTCATTTATATCAGAATCTGGCAACCTTTTTACAAACGACCCTCGAAAACACTGTCTTTATAGTAACGTCTGTTGATTCAGATTTTCATTTGGAACGTTTCGGTCTTTATCATAGGTGCGAATCTTACAATATAGAAAAAACACACACACAAAAAAAAAAACAGGATTCTGTAAGCGTGCGTCCAAAAACAGAAATAAATACGATCATGTGATTATAAAAAGCATCTCTGATTGGACGTAAGAAAGTAGGTATATAGTATATTGATATACAGAACAATGATATATATTTTATTTATAGAAGTGTATCTTAATACACATTGAAACAATATGCCACGGTAGCCCTAGTTCGCTCACCTGGGGACAGCAGCCTAAATAAATCTTACTATCTTAAATATTCGAGATTTTACCTTTTAACCTTGTTATTCCAGAGAAAATATACTGTAAAATCATTAGTATTTGTTGACAATAAATTCGTTGATTATGTGCCTAAGGGAATTTCTTGGATACATTTATTCGTGGATCTGTGTTTTAGAAAACGGGAGGTCTTTGTAAGAGACAAACTTTCTAAGGGATTAATATTCATGGATACCCCCCCCCCCACCCCCAAGAAATTGACGAAAATTAGTGTCCCACGAAAAGTGATGATTTCACAGTATCCTCCTCTTGTTATATCATAATTTGCCATGTAGTACAGACTGCCGACCTTTGGTTTCAGAGGATTTGTTCAAAAATATGGCAACCAGAGTATTGCACAGATCGAGTTTATTTCTGCAACAATTGTCACCAGTTTCTATTCAGTGGTTTCAGAGAATATGTCATTTATTGTATATGTATATAAAATCTAAAGAAAATATAATATGTTTTCGTCCTTCAACAGATAAAGGCAGATAAAGATAAAAACATGAGAAATTATTTGATTAATTTGTAGATTTTGCAGCAAAAATAAAACATAATTATGTTAAACATGATAATAAAATCGTCCTTTACTTACAATATGATATATACAATAACATATTCATACCTTAAATTTAAGCATACATGTTTTTTAAACATACTTGTTATGACAGTTATACATATACATGCGGGAGAACATCATACCGTATTTAATCAGTACTTACGTTATTTGGAATTGGAACTAGCAGGAGATCATCATTTCATATTTCTACATTCACTGTGTTGTAGCGGTAAATTATTCAGCCGAATAATTTGCGCTACAACTCTATATTTTTCTTTCATCTTCTCCATCTCTCTCTCTCCGTTTATGTTTTATACGCAATTCATGTTGACATGTATGAAGTTATGTTCTGTCTGTGTCATTTATCATGTTCATACAAATTATGTTTATTAAGTTTCATTTATATTTCGCTAAAATTGTGTATCTCGAAAAAGTATAATATCTACATGTAAATTCTTTTCATAACTTTGATATCTGGCACGTGTCATGACTAATTAGTTTATTGCAATTTCAATGTCTTACATCTTTAATGGCTTCATTGATTATACCTTTGGTCATCTAGCGGCATGATAAGTTTTGTTAATCCGCTTTGTCACTTTTATGGCTTTCCAGTAACTCCGCCCACAAAGGCGTGATTGGCATATCTGTTTATTCTGTAATTTGCTTTAATAGTTGTTGATTTTGATGGTAAAAAAAAGGATTCAAGTTTTAAACATCGTCCTGTGCAGAAGTCTGTCAGGACAATCTTAACGTATTTGATGTCAAATATCGTGCTTTAAATTTATACAGAATACTGTATATTACTAATTGTTTGGATATATCTGTGTTGAAATATATTTATTTAACAACACAGAGACTTGTGTATTTTATACATCCAAAAGTGTAACTACGGAAGGAAAGTTATTACGGACTACCGGATCTCTAAACTTTCCTATTTTCATCGGGTTACCAACTGGCAAATAAGTTTTCAATTCATGATTCACTATACACATGTATATTTTGATTTTTTCCCCGTATATAATTGTTTTATAAGTTCATACACAATGAACTGGAATAAGTGATTAGAGTTTTGTCTAAAATGGTACAAAAGATACTCCCACCCCACGAACGAGATACAAACCAGGTGCACCCTTGTCTAGCACTCAGCACGTAATGGCACAAAGGCGTCTATTCGCAAAATGCGCGAATGTATCGCCCGGGACTCCCTGTCTCGTTAGCAAAGAACAGGACCCGGTGGATGGGTTATCCTTGACCACAAAGCCATAATTAGAAAATGAGTGTTACCATTAACTATAGGAGAAGAAAAACTCCGCTGTCGAATTTAAGCCACCAATATAAGATTATTCAATACTTGAAATATAAATAATATATGAGTGACTCAAAATCCAATGGACTGGAAATCAAAGAGTTATTAACACTTATTTAAATATCGTAATTATCTCCTAAAACACGCATGTATTGCTTTCACCAAATACTTTTATGTTACTCATTTAAGATATACCGGTACATCATACAAACACCAATTAAGAGATCATGAAGAATGCATGCAGTTATGCTACGTGATTAAAACTATTTTCAGTATCAGCAGGGTCTCTGTATATATAGAGGCCCTGGTATCACAGACAGTATTGTTTATGTACAGATCTGCATTCTAAGTATTGCATAATTAAGGTACATGTAATTGCTGATCGAATTAAACCTTGGAGAGTGACTCTCTTTTGATCTCATTTTTAAATTATACAAAGAGCTCTGATTTTGGGGGTCTGTGTACTATTGTATGACTTTATCCACGAATATTCATCCTCACGAAAACTGTTTATTTCATAGACCTCAAGTTTTCTAGAACATGGTTCCACGAATATATGTACCAACGAAATTAATTCAATCACAGATTCCACGAAATTTAATGTCAATGAAAATAAATTATTTTACAGTATATAAATTTCAAGTAAAACTATTTTGAATTGTTTAAACAAATATATGATTTTCCTCAGTTCAGAGACATTTATATGGATAATGTATTTTTTCGTGGAGGACTACTTTTGGAGGCTTTCGTAGAAGGTTTTGTTCACGATTTTTGCGCCCATGAAAACGTTCTTACATTTCCTAAAACCTGAACCAACGAAGATAACAAATATATACCAAGAAACTGACTCTGTAACCGAATCAACGAAATGTAATGTCATCGAAAAGTTATGATTTAAAGTAATCGATACTGTTATCATTACTGTGTTTCCACGGAATAAATGTTTTGAAGTAAAGAAAAGAACTAAAAACGTTAACGTTGATGCGGAAATATAAAATGACCCCAAAACTTTCAGCACTAAAGTTTGACATTGTTAAATGGTAAACAGTCTGTTCGTAGCTCATATAAGATATTTCACCTGATATGTTTTATCTTGTTAGCATTAAGACATGCTGTACCTCATTATTATGTCGTATCATATTCTTAACAAGATTAAACATTGCCAGTGAAATCTCTGGAAAGATACTTTACTATTTAATGATATCTGAGTTGAACCAAATTTTGAATCATAAAAACATGATTCCTTTTCTGTCAAGATTAATACTGCTGCCGCTTTAACCAATCTGTCAGCTCATTTCTACTAGGGTTATAGATATACCCTGTTTATATAAAGAAAGAAAAAGATTGAGACACAGGGAGAGAAAAATGTGAGCGCTAAGGTATTTTTTTAAAATGTCTATTTCATAAAATGTCACGATTAAAATATATTTATATTATATTAGTTTCAAGTTTATTGGCAAATCGGCATTATAATATACATATATGAAAATCTTTTCGAAAATATTCGTGCATACAAGTCGTGTGGAGCTTGCAATGACTTTCAATAACTTTCTGCGAACCATGTGTGGACACCGGGTGCCCGTAAATCATATGTTGTCTGTGCGACTCCCATGTGATAACCATGCCAGCAGCGGCCAACTCGCTGGGTCCGTCATGCGATGCCCGCACAAGCTAAGACTTCAAGAAGCCGTGTGCCCTTAAAATGCAAGTGCTCCCGACTTAGAAAGCAATGTGCGATATAGTGTTTGAGGGGAGACAAATCTCGACACCGTTCTAGTTTTTGCTTCTGTCATTATCTCCCATAACCAGTATTGCAAGGAAAAAATAATTCATTAACAAACGCATAAATATGATGTTTATATAAATTCGAAAAGAACAACAAATCTAGAAATAATTAGATCCAATTACAATATAGGCTATGTACAGTAATAGTCTATATTTACACAGGGTCTCTAAATATACATTAGTATTAAAGAGACACTGGTTTACAAGATAACATTGTGAGAAAGGTAGATCGTCCAACATCAAAAACATAACTGTTAAACCCTTTCGATTGCGCTTAAATGAATGTGCATGTCTTCGTTTTGCAGAAAAGACATTTATAATAAGCATGTAATTTATAGTTTTCACTTATTAAGCGATTTCTACTGCACGATTTTGATTGGTTGCCACCGCCGCTATTTTGAGCGATTTGATTGGTTGAGTCTATTTCAGCTTGACATTCACATTTTTTGTTATGGACTAATGTATGTAACAGGTAAATATACTGGATTATTTTATTCATTTCTATGCCTGTTTATCCTTTTATTTTCCTACTTCACAACCTTAAGAGAAAGCAACGTTGCCATTTTCAATAAATAATGCTGTAACTTGATAAACACAATGCGTTTTAGCTGCGTTTGCATATTCTTGTGCCAGTTGTATGTTGTAATAGCTTAGTAAAATCCGGATAGATTTGATTTCGGATACTGATACCAAAACGATGAATTCACGGACATTATACGTTGCTCTCAATACAGTATGAAATATTTTAACAGAATATTTATTCCACCTTTCTTCATAGTTCTACTTTATATATGTTTCATTCAAGTTTCTATCTGGGTTCATCCAAAAATGATGTCTGTTTTTGAAGATAAATTTAATGAGACATTGTATTGTAGACATTGTAAATGGAATAGTTCTTTATAATTTCATTATGTCTATATAACTACAATTTTCATAATATTTGTATATTTCTTTGAAAAGATTTGCATTCAAGAATGAAAAAGAGAGATGTTAACTTCGTATGTTCACGAAGCTACATTAGATGGAGTGGAAACTGTGCTCCTTTAAGTTTGATAATGAAATTTTCAATTGTGTATATATAAATAATTTTATAAGAAATGTCAAGAAACTTGATTGCTTTACGGTTCTTGGCAATTCCCATAAGACTATATGCGATATGGGATATAATTAAATAAGCCTTATTTCATAGCTCAGTCAGTAGAGCATTTTGTCCTGTAAGTGAGGGGTTTTGAGTTCAAGTCCTGTTCTGGCTGCACATTTTTCTCACCTGGTTACTTTTGGCGCCCATGTTGGAGATGTAATATGGCATAGTTCTCCAGCATGAACAACAGCCTATAAGTAACCCATATCAGTGAGAGATGTGTGTAAGCTGTCTGGTGGATCAGTCTGTAGAGCACCCTATGTTAGTATATTGTAAACAGTTTGCTAATTACCTTATGGAGACTGATTACTAGTTGGGTTTAAGCCTATCATCAGCTATTGAACTATATTTAAGGTCAGTTTGAATATTTCATAATTAAAAAAAAAAGATCAAGTATCCTTCAAAGTAAGTCATTATATGAAATAAGGAATAAATAATTTGAAACTGTTAAACACTTTGAAAATAACTTTAAATGACATATATAGGGGGTGCCATTTTTAGCTCGACTATTCGAAGAATATGAGAGCTATTGTAGTCGCCTTGGCGTCGGCGTTGCAGCTTTTGGTTAAAGTTTTGCGTGCAAGTTACTATCAACCTTATATCTCAATAACCATTTATGGTATTGACTTGAAAGTTTATAAATATGTTCAGGGGCATCAGACAACCAAGGTAGATAACTCTTGATGGAATTTAATATGAATTATGGCCCCTTTTTAACTTAGAAATTTTGGTTAAAGTTTTGCATGCAATAGAATATTTGGTTAAAGTTTTGCGTGAAAGCTACTATCTTGTTTGTATCTCAATAACCATTCATGGTATTGACTTGAAAGTTTATGAATATGTTTAGGGGCATCAGACAACCAAGGTAGATAACTCTTGATGGAATATATTACAAATTATGGCCCTTTTTAACTTAAAAATTTTGGTTAAAGTTTTGCATGCAAGATACTCTAATGCTAATATCTCAGTATCCAGGCATGTGATTGCTTGGAAACATCTTTAATATGCTTAGGGGTATCATACTTTCATGGTAGATAACTCTTAATGGAATATGTTACAAATTATTGCCCTTTTTAACTTAGAAATTTTGGTTAAAGTTTTGCATGCAAGTTACTTTCATGCTAATATCTCAGTATCCAGGCATGCGATTGATTTTAAACATCTTTAATATTTTAGGGTATCATACTATAAGAGATAACTTGATGGAATATATTAAAGTTATGGCCCCTTTTTTATCTTAAAATTTTAGTTGAAGTTTTGCATGCAAGGTACTTTCATGCTTATATCTCAGAGTCAAGGCATCGGATTGATTTGAAACATCTTTATTATGTTTAGGGGTATCATACTATAAAGGAAGATAACACTTGATGGAATATATTAAAAATTATGACCCCCTTTTAACTTAGAATTTTGGTTAAATTTTTGCATTCAAGATACTATCCAGCTTATATCTCAGAAATTGCTTGTGGAATTGACTAGAAAGTTAAGGAGTGTCTCCAGGGGCATCAGAAAACTAAGGAGGATAACTTTAGGACTGAATTTTATACAAATTATGGCCCTTTTCTAACTTGGATTTTTGGTTAAAGTTTTGCATGCACAGTGTTATTGTGCTTATGTCTCAGTAACTAGGCATGAGATTGATTTTAGACATCATAAAAATATTAAGGGGTATCAGACTATCAAGGTATATCATTTTTGACTATTATAAATGTACAGGGTATGTGAAGGGCAAGAATTGAAATAGATTTCATTTTACTCGTATTTACTAACAAGCATTTTGAATAGTCGAGCGTGCTGTCCTCTGACAGCTCTTGTTATTGTCTTGAAGAACCTGGTTATTGTTTCAGAATATTTTTATGCCCCCACTTGAAAAGTAGGAGGCATATAGCATTGCTGCTGTCTGTACATACATCCGTATGACCAAAACTTTTCCTATCATTAACTGGAGAACCGCAGGGCTTGGGTTTGTGAAACCTGGTGGGGACATTGGCCTTGACCAGTAGATGAACCCTATTGTTTTTGAGGTCACTATGTCAAAGGTCATGACTCATGGTCACTGTAACCTTCAGTATGAAATCCTTGTCAGACTGAACAAAGGTTCTTGACATGCTATCATTCAACAAAAAAGCAGTTGTGGGAGTATCTGTGTCCTATGGACACATTTCTTGCTTTCTCTCAAAGACTGGCAAAATACTTTTCTATAAAAGTTTCAAACCATTGGTCTTCTCCTGTCAAATAATAGATTTAATTATATATTTTTTATGCTTCCTTTGTCTTTTTCGTGGTAGAAAACTGGTAAATTATTTATTTATAAATCATGCAACAATAAAATGTTATCATTTTATATATTAAGTCATTTCAAACTACCTGAGTTTACAAGTCTGATTTATTATGTTGCAATAAATGTTTTTGTATAAATCAAAGCTATTTAAAAAAATGCTGTTTTGATAATTTTGATCTTTTAAAAAAAATAAGGTTTCGTTTCCTGTGGTGTGTTTTACTGCCGTTGATCTTCTTAAAAGATTTGCAGTGAAGCAGTCCTGGCTGTCATCAGATATCATATTGCAACCAAAAAGATAAAAAATAAAGCTCTTGATGCTTTTCGGAAGTCATTTAATCTGGCCCTTGGATTAATTAAACAATTGATGCTTTCATGGCTTGTTTCAATGGTACCTGATACAGATAAGAGGAGTTACCCCTTACAGTCTCCAGGTGTTCAGAGACAGGTTGTTTCATCCCAGGAGGTGTGATGTATGTTAATCACATTTGTTTTCAGCGGATGTATCTCGCTGGGTGGTGATTCCTCAGTGTCATTTATTCTAAGTGTGAGGTTTTTTCTTCCTTTTATTTACTTATTTAGAAACTGATATAGGATGTCAAGTTCATCAGCAACAAAGTGAGGAAATTAATAAGACTTTCTGTTAGGGGTGCATCCCGGTTCATGGTATGTATCGAAAGACCGGTATCCAAAATTTGATCGCTATATCGGATCCTATGTTTTTGTATCAAACGAATATCGATACAAAACTGAAACTGAATTTTACATTTTCTGAAAATTTGCAAAAAAAAAAAGTGATTTTTTCAGCGAAAAAGCTCTTCCTTCCTTGATGCTTTTTTGCGGATTAAAAACTTTCCAGAGTATTCAATCTTGTTACCGGTATAAAATAGGTATGTGTGAATTACCGAACCCGATGTCTTGGACGCATATGGTGGACTACTCCACTTAGGCGTATTTTGAAAGACAATTTGATGGTGCTGTAAAACTCAGGTGCAGAGCAAAGGCGACAATGCTAGCCTAGTGACCTTGTTGCACACCTTAGAAGAAAACACAAGATTGAAATCACAACTTATCCTTCAGTAGCTGGTAATCTTATTAATTCATAAACAGTTATATATGTTTAATTTTGCAATAAAATACGCCCAACTTAACTGTTAATAGGTCTATTGATATTGATTTATTTTCACACTTTTCAGAATTTAATTCAATAAGATATGGTCAAAAATTTGAAGACTGCATGAACTTTTTAAAGAAAAAATGCAGATGAAACATCAGAGTTTTTGGCTAAATAAAGACTAATAAAATCATTAAGATACCTGTTTGATCTCACTGTATCAGTTATAATAAATACAGTTTCAGCGTCATTTCTTATTACAGTCAAAGATCAA
>CM037781.1:39960889-40010889 GCA_021229015.1 Solen grandis | reverse complement strand
AAATTAATCATGCGTTTTTTCAGAAAATTTTTTGGTTAAAACACAATTTATCTAAATATCCCAAAATTTATGTGCAGTATTCGGAATTCGGAGGGTCCAGTTTAGAGAGTATTTTTCAATATGAAATATATAGGGGAAAAAGTTGGACTTTTGAAATCGTGCGGTTTAAAGAGTATTCCCGTTTTCAGAGGGTGTGGTTTGTATTTAACAGGTTAACTTTCATAATTTTGAAGGGATACTTCATAACATCAAATGGTTTGCCAAACACATCAAACACAAATATAAAAATCAAAACCATCACTGAGGTCATTATCTCTTCAAATCATTTTTCTTTAATTTCTACATTTTATTATTCTTCAACATTATTCTCCATTTCCTTTTTTTCTTCTGTATTTCAAAAATACATCATCATCTAACTTCTTTCTATCATCATCACCACCACCACCATCATCATCACCACCACCATCATCATCATTATCTTTGTATCATCATCATCATCATCATCATCATTATCATCATCATTATCATCACTCACATTGTTGACGAGGGTGAGCATGTTAGTGTTGAAGAAGGGCGGGTCCAGGACACACATCTGGTACAGTATACAGCCCAGTGCCCAGATGTCCGCCTTCTCTCCGTAAGGGTGGCCCTTCACCATCTCCGGACTGAAAAACACACATTCAATCATTTAACATACCAATATTTCTTTAATAGTGACTTGGAAACTAGTTTTAACAATATTTATCTCTCTGGTTGGATCAGTACTTTTCACCAAAGAAAGTCTGAAGCAAATAATCTGCAGTGTAGCAGCACTACAGAATTTATCTTTCTTTAATATTCTTGGCATATTGCTAGCAGGACATAAAATCCAACAAAATATATAAATAAAGGCTTATCATGCCAAGGAAAATAAAATTTGTAAAATTCATAATGTGGTCAAAAGATAATTACAGTATTATCAACATACATGTAACTGAAATACTCTTAAAGGACCATAAAAGTCAACGACAGATATGTAGCAAAATCACAAGACTGGACGTACCAAGAATACAGGATGGTCCCACACACTGATGTCATCTTACTGGTGTCTGTACCCTTCACCTTGGCCAGACCAAAGTCAGCTGGAAAACAAAAATACCACTCCAACTATCAGGGTATGCCAGGGCTTACCTATATACATGTATGCATTGTGTAAGTTTTTGAAAAGTTGAGTTATCACTTAAGTGATAAATACCCTCTCTACATGGCTTTGACTCAAAAATATGAATAGATATTGACATGACAGGACCCACATCACTTTGTGTAGCGGGGGTATAACTAATACAAATTTTATATTCTAACTTCGTACAAATTCTTTCTTTATCCTGTAAAAACTAAAATGTTAAAAAATAAATGTTATAACTTACATTGGAAATAAAAAAAAGAAAGGGACTCACTGATAGTGACTTTATCGTTCTCTCCTAGCATGATGTTGTTTGGTGTAAGATCCCGATGGACGATCCCTTTATCCTTGTGAAGATACCGCAAAGCCAAAACCATCTACAAGTTAAAAATACAATCATTAGTATGACAACAAGTTAAGCTTATTTTCTATGCAAGACCTTAATTATACATGTTAACTATCTCAGTTGTTGAAAGGCTGGCTGTTAATAAGACTTCATTTATCTGAAATAAAATCTTGTAATAAACAAAATATTGTTCAGAGTGGTGGCATACCATGACATTACTTATCAGTGCACTTGCTTTTTATCTGGACAGCATTGGAGTTCTTTGTAAATCTGATGTACAAGTCCTGGACTATTTTAAAACAAAAGATACTCTTTATTTCCTATGAAATTCTTTAACTAAATATATAAGGGAGAACTCAAATGTTTCAGAAAACCTATGCCTGAGACTTGAGATAATGTGCACTTCATCTTCTCTCTCTTTTATAAAAATAGCTACCAAAGATTATTAATAACTCCATTATACCACACTGTCAGACTAAAAGATCTCACACATATTGAACTTTTATAAAACAGAACCAGACAAGACAATCCAGTGCAATGTGATTCCTATATAGCCCTTACTGCACTGTGTCAAGCAGGGACATAAACATTGCCTGAAACTCACGCAGAATGGATTTATGAAATATATGTCTGAGATTTTCTCCCCCTCTGTGTCTTGCTCTCAGAATAACCATGTGTACATATGAGGGACTGGAATGTCTCACCTGTATAAGGATGCTCCAGATCCTAGCCTCAGTAAACCGATCTTTCTTCTCTTTAAGCGAGTTAAAGTGTTCATTCAGCGGGGCTCCCTCTATGAGGTCCATGATTATATGTAAGGTGTTGCCTGAAATATGTCAAGAGAGGCGGCCACTGTCATTGTGTGATAGAGATACTGAAACATGCCAAGAGAGGCGGCCACTGTCATTGTGTGATAGAGATACTGAAACATGCCAAGAGAGGCGGCCACTGTCATTGTGTGATAGTCAGAGATATACTGAAACATGTCAAGAGAGGAGGTGACTGTCATTGTGTGATAGTCAGAGATACTGAAACATGCCAAGAGAGGCAGCCACTGTCATTGTGTGATAGTCAGAGATACTGAAACATGTCAAGAGAGGAGGCGACTGTCATTGTGTGATAGTCAGAGATACTGAAACATGCCAAGAGAGGAGGCAACTGTCATTGTGTGATAGTCAGAGATACTGAAACATGTCAAGAGAGGAGGCAACTGTCATTGTGTGATAGTCAGAGATATACTGAAACATGTCAAGAGAGGAGGCGACTGTCATTGTGTGATAGTCAGAGATACTGAAACATGTCAAGACAGGAGGCGACTGTCATTGTGTGATAGTCAGAGATACTGAAACATGCCAAGAGAGGAGGCAACTGTCATTGTGTGATAGTCAGAGATACTGAAACACAGGCTGAAAGATTCATACATACATTAGATGTGTTATATCATAAGGAGAGAGAGAGACAAAAGAGAGACAAAAGAGAGACATACAAATAAACTGCTTCTTTTATGAGGTTGGTAGACTAACTAACAGTTAAACGTCAGTTCATATATGGACAAAGAGAAAGAGAAAGACAAATAGGGACAGAGGGAAAGAGAGAAAGAAAATAGAAACACACAAAAGATGAAAAAAAATAAAATGTCAATAATAAGACTACACAGAGGCATATCATCCTAGCTATCCTATCTTCACATAACTTTCCATGAGAAAATCCATATGACTTCGGTTTATGAGACCTAGGTTTTCAAAAAAGATCTTCAAAGATAATTTTTTAGTCAAGTAACTTCAAGAATGAAACATGTCAAAAATGTATGACAGTCTGAGACACAGTCGAGTCTAACCCACAAGTTAGTACCTTCAAGGAATGTTTTGTGGTAGCGGACAATGTTGGCATGGCGGATACCCTGCCGCATGATCTGCAATTCATTGAGCATGTCTACCAGACTGGAATCACTGGAATTTTTGCCTAGCGCTGGGTTGGTCAGGTCAATCTGTAAACAGAAAATAAACAACTGAAACAGACTGCAGTTACTTTGATTTTAAAAATAATGGCAAAACATCAAACTAACAAAACCAGTTGGCAAAGATGTTGGCAAGCAAGGGTCCTTTCAAATGTCAAATCACATTTGGATAAGATCTCAATTTCATTTGTGTAATAATTGAATGATATGTACATGTACTGTTTAACCTCACTTTAACACCAACTCAAGATTAAGACCAACTCAAGATTAAATTCACCTTGAAATTAAGACCACTCATTTTCGTCTAGTTCTGACTAATTTTACTGAAACCGATGGTGGGCTTGATAGTGAGGTTTTACTGTATATATATTTGGAGGGCCGACCATAAAATTGTTCTCAGTGCTTACAACTGGTAGATCAATATGGAACATTTTAGTCAGCCCTTGATTTGACACTATTAAAAATCTTTCTCACAAAATAATTAATGTACACATATATCTTTTACTTATTTGAGTTTAAACTTTATTTATTTTACATTGATTACAAAACAAGCTATAACAACTTAATATACTAAAATAAATTATTCTCACTCTGGTGACCGCATATGTGATCATTAATGTGGGAGAAAACCCACATGTCTGGATTGGTGACCACTGTACCCTCTCATGTAAATGACCAGGAATCTAACTGGGTGCACTGGTGAGAAGTGAGGCACATTATCACTATGCTATCCAGGCTACTTGAATTAATTATGCTGATAGCTAAAGGAAACTTATTAAATGGTATTTCAGTCATATAGCGACGTCCAGCTAACTACAGGTGGAGGAAAACCCCAATTGCACGGAGGCATCCGGGTAGAACCACCGACCTACCGCAAGCCAGCTGGAAGACTTCCTCACATGAAAATCCTAATGACCTTGCCAGGATTCGAACCCACACAGTGGAGCAGTAGTTTACAAACACCCATTATATATAATTGAACATTTGAGCTGTTGAAGGACCCCCTCTACACCAGCTCCCCTCTCAAAAATCGTTTATTTACCTGACACTGGCAAAAATCATCACAAAAGGGAGCCCCTAGATATAGCTTATAAACTTAATAAGTATACTAAGACTATCATTTACCTCTTTTAGGGCAAGAAACGACTGTCCACCTCTTTTCTTTACTTTATATACACTTCCAAACGCTCCCCGCCCGAGATGTTCAAACACTGCATAATCCTTCACATAGTGGGTGGCAGTCCGGTTTTGGTTCATTTCCAGAATGTTTTCGTGTATCGAAGTCACTGTTTCATGTGGTAAATTGTTAATGAATTGCACTAAGTGTTTGTACGCGGATAAATCACGATTATAGTGTCCGATGTCAATGAACATGGTGTAGAGATCAGGGGGGAAGAGCTTTTTGAAGAGCCGACGATTTCTCTCCATACTGAACAAAAAACGCAAGGTTCGGAAGGCGAAACGCTGGAAACAGAATGTTACATTATGTTAGTGAATATATAATCCAACATTTTGCCGGGGTTTAATGTCTCATCTACAGATATTTTTCAGCTATTTGAGGACCTCAATTAAATTTGATTAAATAAGCATAACATAAAATTGTGAAGAAAGATAGCAAAATGAATCTATATAATGAGATTTTAAACGTTTTATACAGATTTTTTCTTTTCTTTTCACAATTTATCTTTTTTGTATATGCAACCATGTCAGCTTTACTTCAGGACGCCATAGTAGATGGATAGAAAATGGAAAGATAGGTAGCTGGAGAGATAGAGAGATAAACAGTACAGAAGAGGAGAACGTGCAGACAGTCAGATTGACTAACAGACAGACAGTCAGATTGACTAACAGACAGACAGTCAGATTGACTAACAGACAGACAGTCAGATTGACTAACAGACAGACAGTCAGATTGACTAACAGACAGACAGTCAGTACCTGAAGAAGCTGGATTGCCTTCTTCTCCCTGCTGGTGCACTCAGGATATGGTGGCAGGATGAGGAGCCCAATCGTGTAGAGCCCATTAGCCTGGGCAATCTGCTGGGCGTTTGTGTCATTCAGGACCAGCTCCGCTAGGGCTCCACAGCAGGCTGTCAGAGGTCAAGAAAAGGTCATTTTTCAAACAGAGGTGGGGCACACTTATCAAATTAAAATGGAGTTGCTAAGAAGTTTTCCTTGGATCACATGTGCCACCTGCTAAGCAAGCAAGACAGACAAGGCAAACAACAGAGAAGTGATCTTTATGTGTCACCTCTGCTTACAGCAGGTAAAAATTGACACCATGAACGGTTTAAAAGCAGATCTGCCTTCAGAAATAAAGATTTTTTCCCTTTCTTTCAAGAGATATTTTTTATCTTAAAGTCAGTTAGATAATATTTTGAAAATAATTTCGAAAAAAAAAATCTTAAAACATAAAATAGAAATATCTGATGTTGTAGGGAAGTTTTGACTAAGACCTAAAATTATTTCGTTAAAAATGTTAAGCTGTAAAAGTCATTGAGTACTCATAAAAAATAATTGAGTAATTTATCATCTGTTACCCCATCAACTTAATTAAATTGGATTACCAGGTATCTCAAGTCCAGAATCCACATACAATCAATGTATGTTACACTAGCCTTACAGTAGGCGGTTATGATCCATCAGAAATTAAGCGAGTATTTGACTATTCTTATCTGAGTAAATAATAATGCTCACCTTGTTTTAATTTGTACTGAAGTTCCACAACTTCTTCAGCCTGAAACAAAAAAGAAGATACATTCATGTAAAATCTATTAAAAATTTAATAGGAGTTGTAAGATTAAACATAATCGCAACAAACTGAACTGAGGCAAAATTTAATATGCAAAATCATAAAAAAGCCAAAATTATAATATAAAAAGAATAATACGTTTAAGTACTTGCAAATAAAAGAAACTAACAAAAAAGTACTGACTTATTTAACATCATCAAAATGGTATAAAGTTGGACAGTATCACTAACATCTCCATAGATCTACATTTGTAGCTTTTAATGTTGACATGGAAATTATTTACCATGACCTAGTAGTATAATTCAGGTCACTAGCCTATGAGTGTTTCTGAGTTGTTTGTTTGCTGGGGATGACCATATCACTGACAGTATCTCATTTGGGGACTCTTGTCTACAGTAGACAGATAGATACCACACCATAGACACGTGGCATGATACCACTCAGTCACATTACCTTGATACTTGGGCAACCTGCCCTGGAACTACCCTAATATAATTAACAACAAAAAAAAACAGGGATAATTATATTAGTGCCATTTTCAGACTTTGATATAACATGGCCCAGGGTCCTTTTGGGATAAAATTTAATTTTTCCCTGTACTTTGCAATCATGTTTGCAATATTGAAAAAAAAATGCATTAACATAACCTTTAGAAGTAACTACTTGGTCAGATTCCTTCAAGAAAAGTAAGTGCTAAGGCCTAGCTATTATTAAGAAAGGAAAATAAAACAAATAATAATATAATACATATATTCCAGTGCATTATGTGAAAAAGCAGTGCATCATCTGTAAGATATCATCTGAGTAAATTTACTTCTTTTTTTTTTACATTATTTTTCATGAAAAATGCATCTTTCCAGTTTTTAGCAGCGAAAATGTAAGTCCCCCATCTGTCTCATTCATTGTTAGGTACAACTGCTTAAAACAATATCAACACATTCATGTGTTTTTGTGTAAAACAGGTAGCCATTGATTACCTATTATCCCAGTATAGCTATTGGACAGTTTAAAGATCTGTGTTCTTTTTGAGTAAACCAGGTTGACCACTGACTACCTTATATCACAAGCTTTTTTTTTAATTAAATTTTAATACATTCTGTACACACTGGAAAGGCCTATGTCTCAGTTCCTGTTTGCAATGATCTATGCAACTGCCATGGTTTAAAAAAGAAAAAATATGTCCTATAGGTGCTTTGGTACAATAGTTATGAACCTACAGGGGATCTGAAAGGTAGTACTTGTCAAGATCTGACCAGACACCAAATACTGATACCACTATTAAACAACCAAGAAGGATTAGTGAAATAGTAAAAAGTTGTAACCTTATAGATTTAGAAATAACAAATATGAACTCAGAAGGTCCACAAACATGTAGAATGAAATGAACTGTTCTCAGCCTGAGTAGGGAACAGAAAACACACACCCCAAAACCAAAGAATGAATACAAGGACAAAGTTGATACTGGTATACTATAGACAGTGTAATATGAAACCAGGTGATGAAATTTACGGTAGCTTAACTTTGCATAAACTGATTTATTTTGTCATATATTCATAATATGCCTATGTATAGGTGACCTAATGGCCCACTGGACTGGGTGTATTGTACTATGTATAACAGATTTATTGATTATTGCAATGTTATTACAAATGTCACTTTAATAAACCTTGACAAACAATTAACTTACTCATTAGATACAAGTTAGAAATAAATTAATGTCATCAAACAATTTTTTTTTATTTATTTACAAAAAAAAAAGGAATCAATTTAGAGTGAAAAGACTTTGTGCTGGAAATTTTACAGAGTGTGTAACATGACAATACAGGTGTTGATTTGGTGGGTAGAGGAATGTAACATCTATATAAAACTGAAGGTGAGAGGAAAGAAACACACAACATGATGGTACACTATGTCTTAATCTATTTCTCCCCAGAATACAGAGTTACACATGTGTGTAATATTTAATCATTATTTTCACAGTTAAAATCTGTGTCTCATCTCTATAGATTGCTGTATTTACTCTGAAAACTTTGTATGAATTAGATCTTAAATGGATTGCCATATAAGCTCTCAAAACTTTGGATGGTTTGTGAGATCTGGAAATGGATAATGGATTTCCCAATAAGCAAGCTCTTAAATTTCTAAATGTATTGCTTAAATCACTAGCTTGAACGCTCTAATATCTTAAATGGGTAGCCTAATTTATGGATTGCATGAAAGCTCTTAAACTTTTATTTGGATTGCCTGAAAGCTCCAAATTTTATCATGGATTACCTAAAGCTCTTGAAATTTGATATGGATTGCATAAAAGCTCATTTTTTATTTGGATTGCCTGAAAGCTTTAAAACTTTTATTTGGATTGCCTGAAAGCTCTTGAAATTTGATATGGATTATCACAAAGCTCTTAAATTTATATAGATTACATGAAAGATCATTTTTTATTTGGATTGCCTGAAAGCTTTAAATTTGATATGGATTGCCTGAAAGCTCTTGAAATTTAATATGGATTATCACAAAGCTTTTAATGTATATGGATTGCCTGAAAGCTCTAAAACTTTTATTTGGATTGCCTGAAAGCTCTAAAACTTTTATTTGGATTGCCTGAAAGCTCTAAAACTTTAGAACCAGACACTTATGAATGTGGTGCAGTATGAGATTTAGATGATCGTGGGAGGCAATGTACATGTGTTAGAACGATGGCCGTGTCTGATGTAGGACAGGTCATGATGGCCGTGTCTGATGTATGACAGGTCATGATTACTGCACAGCACACTAGACTGCACACTATATAGTTAATACCTTCAGCTTGGGGCTTTTGTTAACAATGGTAAAATCAAACTGTGTCTGAAGTCAAAACAAAACAATATGTAAATAATTAGCCGGTAATTTTCTACATTTAAAAGCCTATAATATTCCATTCTCAGCAAACAAAACTAATTTTAACCCTAAACTCCATTGCTATCTTCAACTCTAAACTCTTTTTCACAGACGTTTATGAATGTAATTCTTCTTTCAGCTAAAACCGATTCCTACAAGAATGCTAATTATTTCTCCATCAACGTAAGCTCAACATAACGCTTGTTATACTCTCTTCCTTTCTATTTCTTTATTAACAAAGTAGTCACTAATACATACTTCCATCATTTTTTGTTCTCCTAAAATAACTTCTACCCCACAAAAAAAAAAAAAATTACAGTATATCAAAAATTAGATTTTTGTCTCTGTTGGTCTAAGACCAAAACGTTTTAAAGTTATTTATATATCTCCCCCTGTCCCCATCTTACTAAGTGGCCTCTACTTACATCATCTTGCCCTGGCGACCGACCATGAATACTGGCGCTGGCACAGCCACTTGCTTCATTCCTCTCCGACACGTAAGTACGATCACTGGAGGAAAAATTAAAATAGTAAAACGTCAGGTTTAGGAGATTTTCTGTACATGTACAGTTTGTTTGACTAGAGCCATTTCCTGTAGAAATATGATTACAGTTACACACAAACAATCTCTGGGTTTATAACAGTAGAATTACAAATTTTCATGACTGTGTGTTTAGGAAAATCTCAAACTTGTTTGTTTATTCCATTCATGAAAATATTTAGGCAAGAAGGCACAAAGGGACATTTTCAAATGATTTAATTATACATGCTTTTAAGAGCAAAAAGATACTATCATAGCAAAGTCTAGGCCCAGCCTTACTTCAGAAGGGAAAGAAGAAGGGGTATCCCGCCCGTCTGCCGCACTTCCTTGCTTATCTCCTGGTCAATACACAGTGTTGCTAGGCACCAGACCACCTGACACAGCATGTTGGCATTGTCGGACACGAGCTGGCTTAACAGGATTGGGACACCGTCGTACTGCTTGACGGTCTCCCGAGTCTGCATGTCTTGGCATAACAGGCCCAGGAGTCGCGCCGCGTGCCTGAAATGATCGGAGAAAAGATATTAGCAGAAATCTTACTGGTCTGTTTTAAATATTTTCAAAACTTAGTCATTTTTTTATCGCAAGAAATTTTTTGATATATCATTGCTCAACAAAATATTGCATCTGTCAAAGTAAATAAAATGTTATTCATGAAGTCTTTTTACTTCAATTAGGAAACAAGTTCTTACAACTGATACTAATCCCGCTCCATGATTCCAGGGTTGCACCATTACTGTGCTGGTGAAAATGAAAGTGTTTTGCCCCTAACAGGGTTTCAAACCTACAGCCTCTTACCTTTGTATAAAGGAACATAATGTTTAAGGACATAACTGGTGTAACTGAATTATTGTCTATGCTATACACAATTCATGCTATACACAAATTCATGTTCAATGTTTCATGCTCTTTAGCTCTTGCAAAGTGTAATTCTGTTTTCACTAAGATTAAGGTTTATTTGTACTCACTTCTTGGAGACATTGTCATACTCCTGTATGATCTGCAACAGCTGTTCCACACAGTTGAGTTCACCAATCATGAGCCTTGGCTGAGGGCTGCAAAAGACAGTGGTCACATGATCAGGTCACATGTTCAGAATGATCACATGATTAGGTTTTAAAATGATGTTTTGAAATAATGAAAGAGTATCAACCAGAGTAATCACTAATGGTGATTAATAATCCTGTTGAACTGCCTTGGTTTAACCCTTTCCCTCATAGAGGACACCATGAAAAGACCTATGCGAACAGCATAAAACCAGATCAGCCTGCGAGTAACTCGCAGGCTGATCAGGTTTTATGCTGTTCGCTGCTCCTCAGTGGTCTGGAAATGAGGATTTTGTAATTAAATTTGGTAAGGTTTAACTGTGGATTTCTGCAAATCAGGCGTTATGTGGTACCTATTGAGTGTGTCAAAATGAGTCTATATGAGGGAAAGGGCTAAGAATATAATAAGATAAACAAAAGATAAACATGCATGACACCTATAATGTTCCTACATTGTGAAAATGGTATTAGAGCTATCACTTCAGTATAACACACTGCCTGACTCAACCATATCCCCGTAACAATGCTTGATTCAAAACATGACAATCTTTAAAACTCGACAGAATTATATATTCGATTCCATATCGGCCTTGATGTGTCTTTTCTATGAATTATTGGACAGTTTTTGGCCTTTCTCCATTACAGTTAATAATTTTGTAAATATTTTTTACCATGTAAGGAAATAAGGCTGTCCTAATGTAATATATTCAGATGAACATGTTGAAGAAATTCTAAATTTTGCTGAATAGCCTGATTTCTTTCTTCAAGGACACTTATCAATTCTTGAAACTTGCATGGATACTTCATGCACAATGTCACTTCATAAGTCTCTACCTATAACAAGAAAATAACTCATGATAGTATGGCAGGATGTGTTGTTTTTTTCTTCTCACCTGGGAAATTAGGGATGGAGAGAAAGATATTCAACTTACCTCTGAGCTAGACAAACCAGCGCCAGCAAGGAGCAGTGTAGCACGATCACATCATTAGAGGAGAGCAGCAGTATCAGGGACTGGAAATAGACAACAATAAAAACTAGAATCATCATTGAAACACGCTTACAATATAGTGTAGACACATTATAATGCAAAATCCTATACAATGTGGTCTTACATTGGGTCCCAAATCCTTATTTTGTGATCTGTTTAGTTGACACTATTTTTGTATTTTTACTACAGTTAGTTATAATCATTAATGCAGTATAATATAACACACTATCTACACTTGGACCCAAACTATGGAGCACTGTATCTCTGGCAGGGGTGTAACATTACTAAAACAATAATCACTTGCCTTTCCTTGCACTTAAATTTGAGATAGTAAAATCAAGAAAAAGATAATGTTCTGTTGTTTTTTTTCATTCATCCTGCACTAAGGTTCACACACTCAATTCTGTGTCTCCATCTAAGTGCTTTGCAAAAAACAACAACAACAAAAAACAACAGAGATAAGATGCCATGTGATGCTATCCCAAACTCGTTTGGATAGGATACAACCATACAGAACTGATGGTGATTTGCGTGAACATATCTGTCAGAAATATGTGCATTGATCATGGGGTTAAGGGCTACCATGACATCTCATAAACAAAATACCATCTCTTCCTATAAGATGTATATCAATATTTGGTTCCGGTAATTCAATAATCAGTCAGTAATGTGAAGACACGGAATATATTTCTGATAGACCACATCAATATTTCAAAGTAATATTGATCAAAGTAATGAATTGTTGAATCTTCATCACTGACCATATGAGCTGAAACTGGACTGGTGCACTAGCATTTTATGAAACATGTAAACCTGAGATCTTTCTAAAATAGCTCACTTTTTAACCCTTTCCCTCATAGAGGACACCATGAAAAGACCTATGCGAACAGCATAAAACCAGATCAGCCTGCGAGTAACTCGCAGGCTGATCAGGATTTATGCTGTTCGCTGCTCCTCAGTGGTCTGGAAGTGAGGATTTTACAAATTTGGCGGTTTTCTGCAGATCAGGCTTTATGTGGTACTTATTGAGTGCGTCAAAATGAGTCTATATGAGGGAAAGGGTTAAGTGACCAAAATGGCCTCATTCTGAATAATATCTATGTTGTATATACCAACTAATTATCAAACTAATGATAAACAATGTCAAAACTGATCAGAAATTCTGGTACTGCACTACTTTTATTTCATTGAGTGTTAATTCAGCTGTGTTGGAATTTGTGTTTCTAAATGTCCACTTATTCAACCCACATTGTGTAAGGAAATTAACTTGAATGCTTTAATTATTATTTGTTATATGTTTAAATTAAGCCGAGCTGAGCAGCTTATAAAGCCCATGAAGAAGTGCTTGAAAAAATATATGCAAAAAAAATAACAGCAGGGAAATCAAAGCCTGATACAGGACTTGGAAACTAAACTGATCTCTACTGTTCAAGTAGGTCACTTATCTGAAAAAAATCAGAAATTTATGGTGCTTATCATGGGTTAACCCTTTACTTCATATAGACTCATTCTGATGCATTGGCAAACACAGCAGACCCAGATCAGACAGCTCCTATAAACTCCTAGCAGTCTGATCTGGGTCTCCTCTGTTTGCTTATACAATATTGTAGCTCAGATTCTATACAGTCTGCAGAGCAATAAAAAATCCAGTTTCATATACCATTTAAAGTTCAGTTAATTAATATTCATGAAGTCATAAATTTGTACATGAATATTCATGAAGTAAAGGTTAAGAACCTAAAGACCCTTTGACACATATTACCGTCACCTACAGGAGAGTGTGTTTGTTTACTCAAAACAAAAAAATCTTTCCATACTATTTACCCTACACTTGATTTTGATATAGCCACCTTTTAGAGTTCATGACTGAATAAATATTGTTTATGTAAAGAATAATTTATAACCATCCAGATGTGGAAACAGTCCCCCATGATCTTGACAAACAGCTTTTATTACAAATGATCATACCTACCTATATCTAACATATAGGTCATACAATGACTCAGTGTTCTGATTCTTTATCCCAATTTTTTTGTTCCAATATTTTCTCATGAATGAGATAAATTCTATCATGAGAAGAAATTCTATGTAGACAAAACTGGCAAACTATATCATATTAAAAATGATTTTTTTTCTCTTTTCTACATCATACATGTATATAATCAAAGCCTCTAAACTTTCAATGTTTGTTTCATCCAATGAATGGGAGTACTGGTATGTATCCAGTTTGTAAGAACTAAATACATGTTAATTTGCTTTATTTAACACCCAACTGACATTTATATAGGCATATTGGGATGTTGACAATGTGTACATATATAGCATTGCTTCCCTGTTGCATGGGTAAAAGTTGGAAATTAAAAACAACAACAACTGAAAATCCTATTTTAGCATTTTTAAATTTAATATTATATAGAATAAGAAGTCATTTTGCAATCTGTAAATCCTGAAATTCAGGAAAATTCCTGGAAACGTTTACCCATGCTGTTGTATTGCAGATGATAGACACATCTGAGCTAGGATGTCATATCAAGTCACATTAACCAATACTGAGCAGGGCAAGATTTAAAACTGAGTGCCAAGTATGGAAGCAATACTTAATTGTTTAATGACTTTGGTATGTTGGAACTGGGGATTGAACATACAACCTTCTACAAGGGAGATGCCTATCCATTTAGCCACATGAGCAAATAATTAAGTTTAATTGTCTTTAGATAAAAATACCATACATTAATATGCAAAGGTGTGTTGGAGATTGCCTGTTTATTATATACCAAGTATCTTTATTCAGGTATTAATCAATAATTGAATAGAGGATATTTCTAGAAAGATTTCTCTTTCAAGCTTCACTACTTTCTAATCATCAAGCAACACCTGTATGATGACAATTATGATAAAGCAGGATTCTTAATCCTTTTTCTACCTGGGGCTATTTCATGAGCGTCTCAAACCTCTAAAAAAAATCATGCTGCTTTCCTTTCCCTAAATATGCTATTTACGCTAGTATTTCTTCTAATTTACCAAATGCTAAGAAAATGGCACCCCCCCCCGCCAAAGGATATAGTATAAAAGCTTTTCCAATCATCTAAACAATTAAGGCTTGTACAGCTATAGTATGGTTGAAACAAGGTCTGGTAAAGAGTTGCACTGTCTGACATGGAATGACATTGTTTTCTGTGAGATGAAGGCAGTACACTTTGTCTCCTCTCTACCTACAATGACTAATCCCTTTGTTATACACAGTACAAATACTATAAAGCAATATATCATTATTTCTGAGAGCCAATTAAGACCTAGTCACAACAAAAGAAAACCCCAAATGGAGAACCCTTTGAAGCCCTTTCATACACCTTGGGACCCCAAAATTACAGTTGAAGGTGCTTGGTGCAAATATGACGGAGATAAGAAAGCCTATTTTCCCATCACAATCAACATGTCAAGCAAATATCATATCTCAAGAGTCAATATTGATCGAAACTCAATATTTGGACGAGGAACTCGAACTTTATAGGTCAAGCCATTGTCGGACAAAATCCTGGGTTTATACACTACCTTGTCTGGCAAGTCAGTGTAAACAGTACCTTAATGATGGGAGATTTAGGATGGAGGCCAGGGTTGATAAGCCAAGCTTTATAAATACTCTTTTCTGTGAAGATGGATAAAATCATGTTTCATCTTACTCTTTGACTGTACAAACAGATCTTAAACCTTTAAAACTGTAACACAATGTTTGAACCAAATAGAGCCAGATCTTCCGGAATAAAATTAACAATCTAACCAAGATCATTAGATGGTCAATGTTATCACCTCACCGGTATATCTCTTTAATTAATCAGAGGAACAGATAAGCCTCACTGACCAAAAAAGTATTGACCTTGACTTTCAATACTAATGGAGTTTTCATTAAATAATTGAGAAATTAAGCAATTTACACTCTGTCATTTTGAATTTAATTGAGTAACCAGTCTACAAAACGACCTCTTACATACAATAAAGGACACAGTTAGCAGCTATATTGACCGGTTTTCATAAATCAGAGAGACACTAATTAAGGTTAGAAAATCCTCTGATATATTAGTGGACATATCATCCTTAACCCTTTCCCTCATATAGACTCGTTTTGACGCACTCAATAGGTACCACATAAAGCCTGATCTGCAGAAAACCACAGTTAAACCTTACCAAATTTAATTATAAAGTCCTCATTTCAAGACCACTGAGGAGCAGCGAACAACATAAAACCTGATCAGCCTGCGAGTTACTCGCAGGCTGATCTGGTTTTATGTTGTTCGCATAGGTCTTTTCATGGTTTCCTCTATGAGGGAAAGGGTTAACAAGTAGACGGACACTAAGTATCTGCTAGCGGGTGTAAGTGATAGTATGCAAAGCTTAAACAATTAATTGAGTCATAAAATAATTTTGTTATCCATCTATTTGAAAATGATTGGGTTTGTGTCCATTTTTAAGTGAATAATTTTGCAATCATACATCTGTTCATCTAATCTATTTCAATGACTATAAAATTATAATCATGGGAAAAATATGAGGTCCAGAATAAAGAACCAATTCCACAAGGTTAACATATATAGTG
Organism: Solen grandis; assembly: GCA_021229015.1. NCBI lineage: Eukaryota > Metazoa > Mollusca > Bivalvia > Adapedonta > Solenidae > Solen > Solen grandis. The sequence continues at coordinate 39,994,628 of CM037781.1, read as the reverse complement.
ATTAATATCACTGTCAATTTGACAAAAGAAAAAAAATCATACAAAAGAAAGGAATTCCTACTATAAACAGACAGACTTTTATTCACACAATAATACTGAGTAATATCACAAAAGTTTTACCTGGTCAAAATCAAGGTAAATATTACAGAGTGAGAAGAGATCAGATATACAGTTGAGTGAAATAAGGTGGTCATCAGTATAATCCCTGATCAAACTGACAAGAAATGTGGGGCTTAAATATGTCTTTGCCTCATGAATATTCATGTACAAAATTAATGCATGATGACTTGATGAATACTAATTTACTGAACTTTTAAAATGGTATATGAAACAATGAATTTTTCTTTGCCTTGCAGATTGTAGAAACAGAGCTTCTGGAAGCACCTGTCTGATCTAGGTCAGATCTGTTTGTCAATGCATCAAAATGAGAATATATGAAGTAAGGGGTTTAAAAAAATAAATAAAAAATAAAAAAGACCTTTCATTGTATAGATCACCTACATTGAATATATCAGAAGTAATAATCTTAAAATAGTGATACGAAACTCATTTTTGTTTCCATTTGTCAAAACCCTTATAAAAAGTAAATCATTATACACCAAGTACTTTTCATTTGACCCTCTCATAAAATATACATTCAAATGAGTCAACTGATTGTTATATATAAAACATTTCAAAAACCAATACAAAACTTCCATTGTAGGAAGTTTCGTTTTAGAACATATGACGTCATCCTGCTTTTACACCTATTTCACCACCAGGTCCTCAAACTTTGGCTGTATTTCTTTAGAAATCAGATACTTTCTTTTTAAGGCTATTAACATATCTAGACACCCCATAGCTTGTCACTTATTAGTTTATAATGAAGGACTCAATCTTATCTATACAAAAAAAAAAAAATCGGTTAATGTGCGAATTCATTTGTTAGTGACAAAATATAGCCCACAAAGAACAGTGAGTCCTTCAGTCTCAAACTTTGGCTATTTTTTTTGTCTGTGTGCAGGATAATAGACTAACATTTCTTGTTAAAATAAAGAGGGGGGGGGGGGGGGGGGGGGGGGGGGGTGGGTTGTAAAAGTTACACATTTTCTTTTCGGCTCATTCAAATACACTGATCCTGAAAGAAAGCTATTATAAAGAAAAACTAATTAAACAGTGCAGAGTAAAATTATTAGGTTAAATGAACAGATTTTTTTTTTTTTTTTTTTGCTGTTGTTTAAATATATGGCTAAGAAAGTGACAACTGCTCTCGGTCTGAGCTTGCTTCCCAATGGTTTAACTCTGAGTAAAATTGTGTTGTTAATGGGACTATCATATGACACGTTGACACAATTCCAAGGTCTCAAGACCTCTGATAAATAGCCAATAATTAAAAGTATCCTAACTACAGAACTCTTTGAGATAGGGTTTGGGTCTCTAATTCAACTCTAATTCAAAATGTCAAAGAAATAAAGTGTGAACTTGCAATATTAACATAAACTAGTACACTTCATTATGTCTTTTAACCTTTATTCACAAATCCTATGAGTTGCCCCCTGTGACGTTATTGACTCAATGAGTATGTTCAGTACTCCCCCACCTTCAACATTCCAGGCCATGTTGACAGATTAGCTAAAGAGCTAAATGCCCTAGCCAAAGATCAAATAAAGGATCAATAAATCTCAAGAGACTTTATATATACAGTGATTGAGCAATATAACATACAAAGAAAACCACAAAACAAGCAGGAGCACGATTCTTTAATTAAACGCACGTCAGCATTCAGAATATTGAGCTTTATGACAGGTCTTTTTTTCTTCAGATGATAGGGTAGGTATCTCAATACCATATTGGAGGGGGGATTTGCCATTTTCTTACAGTGGGGAATGAGAAAGTGAATCTGAGGAAAATTGCATAAATTTAAAGAAATTTTCAAAAGAGTCTTGTATAAGAACTTCAAAAACTGTGCTCATCTCATATTATGTAAAAACAAGTCAGAAACTTAATGAACACCCAAATTTATACAGTTTCACATATAATGCCAGATAAACCTGACCAGGCTTACCTAAGTCAACAGATGTGCACCTGAATGGAAAAGACTTAATGTCCCCATTAATTAACCCAAAAACTCTTAATTTTAAGCAGTTGTGATAGAGATGATGGCTGGGACTCATCTTGATCAGCTTTTACGCTGGAACATAACTTTCCAATATGGTCGGGAAGTGGAAAACACTTCATACCTGAACGGACTTATAATCGTTCAGCATAAGAGGATGGAATCGATCATAGACACTTCAGTAAACAACATCTTACGAGCCCGGTAATTGATTGAGATATAAGGGGGAAATGTAGGGTGATAATATTGGCCAATCAATGCTCATTAAATATTCACTCCTTCCTTACAACAGGTGCGTCTGCTGCAGGATCAATATGTTCAATCTGCTGACTCAGGAACACAGGAAATGAATATGTTCCACTACACGATTCTACAATATACTATCTTCCTTATTATGCTTCACTGCACATCAGTTAAATTTCAGTTAAAACTAAAATAAACATGTAAAAAAAAAAAAAAAAAAAAAGGAATACCATATGCTGAGTGCCAAGCAAGGGAGCTATACCAGTACCATTTTTTACGACTTTGGTACGCCCACGACCTCCGATCCTCATAATATCAAACTATCATTACAGGTGATTAATACCCATGCATACCATCTTGTCTTCACGTAATATGAGTGTAGGACGTTTCGTGATGAGCATAATTGCTATAGAGCCCCCACTTAAATATTGAATATGACATATGGTTCCTTAAACCCATGGGACAGTAAGACAACAATCTTCATCTGACTCCATGATCAAACTGAGGCACTAAGTAGACTGGAAAAGACCAAGAGACCGGGGAACCAGCTGAACTAGATCTAGTAACCTCATAATGTGGGTACACAAAGTTTATGACAGGGTTGGGAATCAGTTATCAGGTTCCACAGACTGTCTGGTATTTTGTGATGAACTGTTACATTCCACATGCAGTAACATATTGTTAAACCATTCCATATGCTGTTACCTACAGTTACATATAGTTTTTAGAAGTTGCAAAAGCTACTGAGATTTGTATTCCTTCAATAGTTTAGCGTATCATCTTTTTTCTTTTTTCTTTTTTTTTTCTTTAAAGTATGTAGAATTGGAAAAGTTTGGAGCAATAATAAAAGAAAGAAGTATTATAATTTTGTTATTTTCTGATTCTTTTTTATCATTATCATTTTTTTTGCTATCTTTTTAACATAAAAACTGTATGAAATTCAGATCTTTTTAAGCAGTGACATGAAATTTGAAGGACCAGCTATTTCTTATAGCTCCTCAGGTACCATACATGACAAAGATTATGCAACTAGTATAAAACCAGATCAGCCTGAAAGTATTTATTCACATTCTCCTAGTTGTTGATATTATGGAGTAAATCATTTGCAAGTATCTCTGAAGGCTGTCTCACATGGAAAATACAAATGACCAGACCATCTGTAGGAATCAAACCAACTGTTGAGCCAGTGACTATAACCACTTGACAAACTTTACCATTTTTTTTATTGCAGATTAGTATATAACATACTGCAAACTCCAGCCTCTGTCTAAATGGCTTTTCTAAGGAATATCATAAAGTACAACTGTACAATGTATAAGTTAGTAGAAAATAATTAACCTATCAATGCCCAATAACTCCTTTTTTTCAATAATTCATCCACAACAAACTAGGTCATGAAAATCAATCAATTTCTTGTAACCTTTTCTTTTAAGTACTATTGATCTATATATTGACCATCGGCTATAAAATGCCCCACGACAGCCTTACCCGATACAATGTCCGATCCAGGACAGAAATCAATAGCGGCCCCTTCTGTTGTTTCATTCACCTGCATACCAACTTCATAAAAGATAATCACATGGGTTCACAAACCCTGCCAAGTATAAATTCACTGCAATACAAACAATGCTATTGAACGCTTAACAAGGATAGGCAGAAAAAAAAAAAAACATTGTTGTTAAAGATTCCTTATTTAGCACAGATAAAGGTCATTAACAGTGTTGCACTGAATGTGCAGCTTACATCTTTATGAAAGTATTAATGGTGGTAATTCACCATGTACAGAATAGTAAAAGGAAAGCAATGAGAAAAATATTTATTTGTTTTTTTTAAAGTTTAGTGTCGTTGTGACAGTATTTCAGTCATGGTGACGTCAGGGTTGGTACCCGTGGAGGAAGACCCCTCCCCCCGAGTGCAAAAAGGACAACCAACCTACAGCAAACGATCTGGATGGCTTTATCACACGCAGAGTGTATGAATAATAATAATAATTATGAATATTCATGTACAAATAAGTACAAATTTGTTACTTGATTATCATCAATTTATTGAACTTAAATAGTATATACATAAATGGATTTTTCTTTGCCACTGAGCTTTAATATTGAATGAGCAAACAGAGGAAACCCTGATCAGATACCTCCTAAAGTAGCTGTCTGATCTGGGTTTGCTCTGTTTGCCAACATGTCAAACTGAGTCTATAATTATGAAGTAAGGGGGTAAAAATAAACCAGGACCTGATCCCATTTATAATGGTGGGGTGCTTAGTAATGAAACTGATGAACTATTAACACAATATTCTTTGAAAATGACCCAGTGACAACCAGTATAAAACCAGATCAACCAGCACATATCACAATGTCTTATCTGCTGTAATACTGTTTGGCTTGTCAAAAGCTTAAATATAAGCTACTTACAGGCTGATCTGGTTTTGTCTGGCATTTACTCTTTTTTTTTTTAAAAATGTTAACCTTGAATAAAAATACAAACCACAAAAAAAGAAGAAAAAAAACACCAACTGCGAGGTATAAATGGTTTTGAATAAAGTCAAAGAGCCACGATCATATACTTTCATGGCATGTCTTCAATTTCAAACATAAGAAGAAAAGGTAGAAAAATCAAGTATTCTTAAAGTATTTACTGTCCAAATATTCTATGATATATTTCCCTTTGCTCACCACTTAGAAATCACTTAATTTCCATTTCCAAGCTGACAGCAAATTATACCTTGTGTTACATTTCTGAGGACATCTTTGTCATTAACAACAAGTTCTCTTACCCTATGATGAATTTCTTCTCTTATTTCAACTAAGCAAACATAAAAAGAAATGAAAGCTTTGTTTGCAAAATTGCGAAGCCAATGAATCGATGGAAATTAAGAAACACTTGCATGATGTACTGTCATTTTTAGTACTGAGGAAATTTCATATTTAGGTTAATTGGTTCAACTTGAAGAAGGACAACAGATTTCAATAAACAAAACACTTAAGCATGACCCTGAACCCCATCTCATATCTCATTACTGTGTAGACCCATTATACTCGCTCCATTACAACACAAGATCCAACATAACACGATCCAACGCTAGACTCCCATATCTGTGTTTTAAGATTTGTTTATAACTGACTTACGATGCATTTTTACGTAGTGGTCCCATGTAGAGATATTATTAGACTTGACATCCCCCCCCCCCCCCACAAAAAAAAAAAAAAATAGCACAATATTTATTACGCAGCTGCAATTATTCACATAGGTAAAATCATGTTAAAGAGTGTTCCTCCTTTCTTTTTAGTTTATCTCCAGTTTGTTTAGATCATTCAGTACCTGCGTAATCTTGAGTCTCTATTTATACCTCTTATCTAATTCAGTTCCTAGAGCTTGAAACCAGAAATCTTTTAATAGACCTTCAATTCATTATGTCGTATTTCTTGATATAAATTCTATGATCATGACATTTAACATGAACTACACAACAAAGCGGCTATTGACTTTTGGTGAGATATGATACAGGCCCAGGGTTTGACAGTTGACAGAAGTGATTGCATATTTTCTAGTATTAAAATGAATTACAAATATGTTCAGTTTTCTGCAGACACCTTGATCACTGAACAATCCATTTCTTAAATTAATGGAATCTTTCTTGATATAATTGATGCTTTGGACATTTTTCCAAATTGTATTTTTGTAGAAAAAATAGTTATTGCAGCAGAAGAAGTAGAAGTAGAAGTGGTAGCAGTTGTAATAGTTACTGTAAGAGTAGTAGCAAAGTAATAGTAGAAGTAGTAACAATACTTTTAGTGGTACATGTAGTAATAGCAATGGTAATGGTAATACAGTTATAGAGGTTGTGGAAGTAGTAGTAGAAGGAGTAATTGTGGCAGTAGTTGTTGTTGTATTGGGGTTTACCATCGCTGTGATAGTATTTCAATCATATAGCGACGTCCAGCTTATTACAGGTGGAGGAAGACCCCGAGTACACAGAGGTATCCGGGTAGAACCACCGACCTACCGCAAGCCTGTAGCAGTAGTAATGGTAGTGGTAAATGTTGAAAGTAGAAGAAGTAATTGTAGCAGTAGTAATGGTAGTGGTAATTGTTGAAATGCTTCTAGATCATCATCATCATCAATTTTGACTAATCAAGATATTGATTCTTTACCCATGTATATATTTTAACTTATAAAAATGAAAAGTTCAGTATTTGATACTCTCTTCAAAATCATTTAATTTGTATATATATCTCATAGATAATTAAAATTGCTAAGTGATAGGTACGCAGGGGACAATTAATCACAATAATGTAGTAAGTTCAGTAAGGGTAAAAATGGCATGTGTGATCAATGAGAAAAAAAATCAATGCCATATGGAGACAGCAGACTCATTAAGTGACTGTACAGTGTTCACATGTAGATACTTCAAAGGCTGAGTAGAGCAGGTGAGGAAAAAATTCTATACATGTCTAATCTGGAAGTATTGCTATGCTCATCTCATGTCTGAATGGACTATTGAAAATTCCTGTCTGAGGTACATTTCATAAATCTGCCATGATGAATGGTTGAAAGGCCTTGAAAAGGAACGGGGGTGGACTACATTAAGAAAATACTGTCCATTAATGTGTTATTATTATTTACTATGTATGGACTTTGAGGTGTCAGCTCACATTTTAACATTAATAAAACAGCTTTAAGAGTGTTTAAATCTCTATTAGTCAAAAATCTCTCCTACGAAAGTTTAATGATTGTTGCAAATAGTCACATAAATTCACTTCAAAGATTCTCATAATTTATATAGTTTGGAAATTTCTCATTCAAAACAATTAAATGAGCTTTCTTTCCACTTTTCTATCAGCAATTTTTTCCATCTATCTATTTAAATCATGAATCTTATTCTCATTCTATAAACAAGAGAACCATAGTGGTCTGAAATCATTTGAGAACAACCAGCCTTATTGAGCGTGTATAAAACTATTGGGTCCTATATAAAACTATTGGGTCCTATATAAAACTATTGGGTCAATCAGGAATTCATCTGAGTTCCAGATTCACAATTTGATCATCTGATTTTGATTGTAATCACAAAAACTCATGGTAACAATGGATGCAAAGTGATTACAAAAGCTCCCCTTGAGGATGGTGTGCTCAGGTGAGTTAAAAACATTCTAATTTAAACTAAAGTCAAAATCCTGTCCTTCAATTAACGTCAATGAAGTTCAGTTTCATGATTTTAAATTCCAATCACAGAGCAAAAGCTTAATTTGATGAATTTTTAATCTGAGAATCTGTCCAAAGCCCTAGATATCTGGTGAGAAACAAGATTTCAACCAATACATTTCAGCTCAGATTCTTATTTCATATTTAGAACAGTTTTGATTGGTCTCTTATGACTTTTTACTCTGAGCTTGAAAATTGCTTTCTATATAGTACTCTGGGCTGTATATACTGGGCCTGAGTTTGATCCATTTCTAGCAGTTATGTCTACTCACCTTATGGGCTTCACAGGCTATCAGCCATTCTTGTTGTTCCACAACAGAGGACAGCTTCTGGAAGATATCTGAAAAAAGAACAAAATAATTACCACACAACCATCTAGGGAAACCCCAATGTATACCAATTAAACAGATGTAACTAGGTTATGAAAAAGATATAACTAATTCTTAATTTGCTAAAACCTGTCATTACATCTCAATATTATCTTTTGTTCCAATGATGTCATTCATTTTCATTTCAAACTTGAAAATAACACAGCTCGGCCTGAGCTGAACAAGGATATAACAGCAGTTCACATGGCTATGTTTGTGGGTAAGTTCTAATATAATCAGATTAAAAGGTTATGACTTGGACTTTTCCTTTGGTCCTTGATGTGGGAGAAAACCAGGCATGTCTCAGAATGGGATATAAACATCGAACATCCTTAGTATCGAACCTAGGTTGCACTAGTGTAATGCATGTGTAAACTACTATAATATCCATACTGTGACAGGTAAGTACAGTCGATTGTCATGGATACTTACTGGTCATTTCCTTGAGGATGTCGACAACACATGGTCCATCCCCATACTGGAGATAGCTCTTGGTTGCCATGGCAAAATGTTCTGACAGCTGCTTGACTCCACCCAGTTTGAAGAAATGCTTCTGGTAGGCACCATCACGCATCAATATGCGCAAGCACATTAGAACACGCAGGATGTTTTCTGACGGCGCCTGCCGCATCCAATCACTGTTGAAACAAAGTGCAACAGTTAAACTGAGAAAGATTGTGCTACTATTGAATGTGAAGAATACCCCTGCAACATCATCTTAACTCAACAGTGTGAGAACATACACAACTTTTTGTGAAGTGGGGTACTTTGCTACATGATGGGACAAACAAGTGATCCCTATATAACCCCTATTAACTTGTACATCTAGGGTACCGGTTGTATTGTTACACTTCAAATATCAAACTGGGGGTTTATTGTTACACTTCAAATATCAAACTGGGGGGTTGTATTGTTACACTTCAAATATCAAACTGGGGGGTTGTATTGTTACACTTCAAATATCAAACTGGGGGGTTGTATTGTTACACTTCAAATATCAAACTGGGGGGTTGTATTGTTACACTTCAAATATCAAACTGGCCTTTGTTTTAACAAAGTTTTCTTGAACTCAAGAATATGAAGATCTTTAACTCCATTATTTTATTAACCCTTTCCCTCATATAGACTCATTTTGACGCACTCAATAGGTACCACATAAAGCCTGATCTGAGAAAACAACAGTTAAACCTTACCAAATTTGATTACAAAATCCTCATTCCAGACCACTGAGGAGCAGCGAACAGCATAAAACCTGATCAGCTCGCAGGCTGATCTGGTTTTATGCTGTTCGCATAGGTCTTTTCATGGTATCCTCTATGAGGGAAAGGGTTAATATGAAGAAAGGTACAATTTCAACAATATTACACAACCTGGTTGAAGATGGCTTCAAAATGCACATTGCTGAACATGAAATTTTTCATTTGAAATAAATTAGATGTTCTGTAAAAAACAGGCTTGCTCATGCAAAGCCATGATATGAGCAAACAAATAACACAATATAATAACTCAAGAGCTGACTGCAAAACCATTCTATCTCCTTGTATTCCTATATGTACATAGAACAGTCTTGCGGTCAGCTTATACTCTGTATCTAATTTAAGGGCTTTTTCTTGCAAACCCAAACAATACCATGGCAAATTGCAAATACTGAGAAAAAAAAATTGACACTTCAAACAATGAATTAAACACACTTCTGACTATTAAAACTATCGTTAAAGGTGATTAACATGCCTGCATCAGCTTTAGTGTTGGACAGATCGTGATGGGACGGGATTTGATGAGAGGGGACTAGCATGCTCCCACTTCTGGGAAGCAACGATATAATTAAAATGTATTCATTTTTTACTTGTAATGGCTTTACAACTTGAGAGCCTTTTTCTGGATTTTGGACTCCAGAGAAATTAGACACTCCTGGTTAATTCTTGATGTGTTAAATCAAAATATTTCAATTGCAAAGACAAATTACTTACATCACCAAAACCATACATAGTCAATCATTTTCTTTCAGAGTTTCATTCTATTGTGAAATCACTTTAAGAATTGGATAACACATTGTAATATGTTACATAATTATAGACTTATCAAGCAATGGAAACCTTCAGGTCTTTCTTTTATATATCAATACATATAACCTCAATGTCATGCAATATATCTTGCTTTTGAGCAATTTCGCCAGTGTCCTAGAAAGTGACTCCTGTATTTCACAGGTGTCTTGCTGACTAATTACACCAGACAAAGCTATACAAGAGCTGTTTGGATTAGTACTTATGTGGTGATCCTGGGGGCAGGTAGAGACATTAGGAGTGCCTTTAGCAGTTGTGGCAGTGCATGGAGAGGTAAAAGAAGTGGTCATAAAAAAACTGTTCAATCAATAAGTGTGACAGGTCAGGGAACTGTTTAAGTAACATTGTTAGTACCAAATTAAACATGGTTTATTGATTTCTTGACCATTTTCACTGTGGTTAAACTCTATGTAAGAGTTACTGGATAGATTTGAGAAAGAAAATATTACAGGAAAAAAAATCTGTTATTGTTGTGGTCATTTTGTTTTTTGTTGCTTTTTTGGGAGGGGAGGGGCTGAAAATTTGGAAATATGTTTTTTTGTTGATCTTTCTTAACTAATTATACAAACCCTTTTCAATAATTTCTGGGTTGCACTAGTACTTAGTTAAACCTTGGAAAAAATATTTGCTTACAGTAGATATGAACTAGCTAACTTTGCATCACCACCACTGCAATTCCGTTACAAATGAAAGCAATTAACCCTTTCCCTCATAGAGGAAACCATGAAAAGACCTATGCGAACAGCATAAAACCAGAGATCAGCCTGCGAGTAACTCGCAGGCTGATCAGGTTTTATGCTGTTCGCTGCTCCTCAGTGGTCTGGAAATGAGGATTTTGTAAGTAAATTTGGTAAGGTTTAACTGTGGTTTTCTGCAGATCAGGCTTTATGTGGTACCTACTGAGTGCGTCAAAATGAGTCTATATGAGGGAAAGGGTTAAGGTCATGTTGTTGAGGATGTTTTTGCAACAGTAATTACATCAGATGAAGGTAAAGCAGTACAAGTAAAACAAGAGTGTTCTCTGGAACACTGTAGCTTGATGGAAGAAGTGTGAATGACAGACAGATGGACAGACGGACAGATGTCAGAAAAGTGATCCCTGTGTCACCTCTGCTTACAGCAGGTGACACAATCCCACATGAATTACCTGTTACACAGTCTACACTGTATCAGAGCTGTGAACACCTCAAGAAACATGACCTGGCTGCCATGTTGACTAAAATTCCTCTCTACATGGTACTTGGAGCTGAAGAAGAACAATTCAAAAGATCTAATTACTATACAGTCTCTTATTATCATTTTTCATTTATTCCCAAAACTGTGAATTATACAAAACATCAAATATATTAGATTTCAAAACTCCTAGACTTTCAGTTAACAGTGGAAAAGTCAAGCCTTCAATCCAAATTTTGAACATTTTTAACTTCTTCATATACAGCTTTTGATGAATGTATATTTTTTTTATCTGATAATAATCTATTAAACTATTAACAAATTGGGGTACAAAATCTAATGGACATTTATCATATTGGCATTACCATATCAAGATATGGCTTTCAGTACTCTAAATAAACAATTGGCAGGATTCATTCTGAACCACTGGACTGACAACAAGAGCTCACCTGAACGTCTGAAGCGCGTATGCCTCTGTAGAGAGATGCTGGTGAGCCCCAGACTTGGGGTGGGGTCTGGGCCACTGGGCACTGCCCGCCTGTACTGCCTCCGTCCTGTCATACTTGATGGAGGGAAGCTGGGAAGGAGAAAATCGCCACGGTTACATGCAGTTTTTTCCATTCCAACATAGCTATTTCTCCCAGTGTTCATCTTTCCCCAAAACAGTGTTTGACTGTTTTAATATTTTTCGACAAATATCTATCATATGTATAAAAACTGACGGCAAAAATTGTAAAGTTAGACTGTTTATATTCACTGGTTGTGACTATTTAAAGATTCCATACCCTTTGAGTAAACAAATGTAATATGCATCTATTTGAACCTGTGTCATAAAATAACCATATAAAATTACGAAGGCTTCACATTTCCCTTTTTTATCTGAAGAAGAATTTTACGATCAGTCAGAGGAGAATGACAAATTGAAATGCCTGAAAACCCTTAATAAGAATCTTGAGAAACTCTGGACTACTTCCTGTGAAACATTCATTGCATTGCAAGCCATAAAATGTCAAAAAATGCAATAAAATATCTTATTTGAATAAGCCGTTTATACTTTGTTGCTTACCAAACATGACTTTACAAACTGGTATGCATGTTTAATATTGGTTAAAATGTAAGACTAAAGAATAACATTTGTTTGTATAAATGGTCTGCAATTTGCTCAATGGGTGTGTGTCTATTAACAATACTTGACTCAATCTTGAATTTCTACGGAAACATGTAAAACCCTAAATGACAACAGGCGTGACATAATCTAAGAGAAACCTAACATAATCTATAGGATGTGCTATAAACCCTGTCAGCCATGAGAGACAAAATTTAAACAAGAGCCATCTTGGAAAATGATGAATACTTCCACTACACAACTTTGGCTCAAGAATATGAAAATATATTTAACTTATTGCAAGGCAGGATGCAGCGGTACAGGAGTGTGATTCCTAAATAAACCCTATCTATCTTTGTGAAGCAAGAGTATGCTGGACATTTACAGTGTTAAGAAATGTATTCAAATTGTCTATAAAATAGCTACACTGGGACAATAGAGTAGTACATGACTGACCTGGTTTAAACAAAATAATTGTGATGCTGTGTTTAAGCAGTTGACCTAACCATGGATGGTAAAGTTATGGATTCAATTTTCAGTGTTTAAGACAACAAAGATGCATAACCAGACAATCAATATTAATCGGGTTAAACCTGATCAACCAGCAAGTTAATTCTAATTTTAAAAATCAGAGTACTGGAGGCAAGTGCCAACACTGAAATTAAATAAATCTAAAATGCTACACTCCTTTTATTTTTTTATTTTTTTAAATCATAAAAATGTTTAACCTTGAAAAATTATGACGTTAAAAAGTCAAGGTCCAAACCCTATAATTCATATAAATACAAAGTATGTGTGTAGAGTGTCAACCACAATAAGACCAGTAACTCCAGCGTTGTGTCTTTATCCAATTTATTTGTCCATTCAGACCATAACAAGAGGTGACGTCAAATATATCAACGTCATAACAGCAAATTACGTTACGTGCGTAAATGCAGCATTTAACAATAAACATGTGCTTTCATACTTAAAAGATGAGATGGAAACATGCTTCAACATGTTTAGACTTGACTTCTTTTCAGTCTGGTTTTGCTTTTCATTCACCAACATCATGTAAAATCATATTAACCCTTTCCCTCATAGAGGACACCATGAAAAGACCTATGCAAACAACATAAAACCAGATCAGCCTGCGAGTAACTCGCAGGCTGATCAGGTTTTATGCTGTTCGTTGATCAGGTTTTATGCTGTTCGCTGCTCCTCAGTGGTCTGGAAATGAGAATTTTGTAATTAAACTTGGTAAGGTTTAACTGTGGTTTTCTGCAGATCAGGCTTTATGTGGTACCTATTGAGGGCGTCAAAATGAGTCTATATGAGGGAAAGGGTTAAGATTAGACAAGAGTTCATCTCTGGTACAATATATATCTTGACACTCAATACACAAGTGTTTTCACTAACTCACTATTTAATTACCCACCATGCTTAAAGGTTTCATAAAGCAAACATAGCTGAGATGACTACAACCAAATATCAGTTTTGTGTTTCTAACAACCACTTAATTACTGTTTAATACATCACGATCTCAAGCCTTGGTTTCTCTACCTATATAATATAAACATGGTGTAATTGAAAAACAAATATATCAAGTGCAGTAAACAATCATTGGTCGGTAATCTCCCACCATTCCTATCCTAATATCACTTAGGGACCAAATCTTATTATATCATGGACAGCTTTACATACATTACTGATTAAGAACCAATGTCACATGTATTGTATACACAGATTTCCTTCTGAATTACTTATCAAAGAGACTACAGCCAATCCTTTTTCTCAGTCTGAGGACATTTCATAACGTTCTGCCGCCTATATAACGATAAAGAAATGGCATGTTCCTGGCACGAGTTGTATTTAAACTGCATGGTGTGTTCAAACAAAGTGCAGATTGTGAAATATATGAATGAGAATACTGTAGACAGAATTGTATCATGCCAATTTACACTACAAACTTTCAATCAATTTTATTTAAATGAGAGTCCTTGAGGAGGCACAAAAGCACTGAACAAAATTTCATTCATCATTCTTATGATAAGCTGCATTTTCAAGAAGTTTATTTTTAAAAATACAATATTAAACTTAACTGACATCTCATTATAGATAACATTTCCAGAAAACAGTACAGTCAAACTTATCGTAAGCGGTCAGTCATGGGAACAAGAGAAAGTGACTGCTTAACAGAACAGAACTTTTATTCACCCAGGTATCAGTGATACAATATGGGGTTATTTACAAACAGTTTTATAAGATATGAACAGAGGTGGTCGTTCAATGAAAGCTTAATAAATTAGGTAATGTCAAGACTGACTGCTTAATACAGGTGGCCCATAGGCAGTTTCAGCTGTATATCAAATATGACAGGTATTAAGAAATGAAATATTTGGGAATTTTAGTACAGAATTTTTCCCCTTAGCGTATAAGTAAACTTTATCGCTAGGTAAATACTGAATGATGGAATTAGAGACTGGTCTGATTAAGTAGTTGTAAAAACTTGGTATTGCATATGAGATAAATTTAAATCGTGTTATGACTAAATTCTAAGGTAGATAGACTCACCTGTTGCTTACTGGCTGGGCTCTTAATTAGTTCTAACAGTGTCTGGAGCTCTTTGTTTTCTCTGAAACAAAAACAAAACAATCTATGATTAGTTAATAAACAAAACAATCTATGATTAGTTAATAAACAAAACAAAACAATATTTGATTAGTTAATAAAGTATTGATATTAACATAATTGATAATTATGATTTACTGACATATTAAAATATACTCTATATTATTTCATATATGGGCAAAGATTGAGTTGATTGGTTTTTTTAGACTTACAAAATAATTATCTTTAACACTGAACCGAACCTCAGTGGGTGAATAATTGATTGAATGATGACTGATCGCTAAATGACTGCATAAATGAATGAAAAGATGGCTTGATGATGGGACTGATGAATGTTAAGAGTAAAGAAAGGGCGAATTATTAGGTTGTTATAAATTGGTTTTCCGGGGAATTAATTCCCTTTTTTCATTGATTGATTGATTGATTGATTGATTGATTGATCAAATTTTGTCTCTTTGTCTTTATCATCAAGGTTGTTTTTTTTACCTCCATATGAAACCCTGCTATTACATGGTTATAATACATGCATATATTATGATAATTACATGACACAAATCATCAATATACACATAATAAGGACTTGAGGTATATCTATAGTGAACTGTGAAATGTAAATCTAAAATATACACCTGATTCGAGACATTCAGTTTCCCTGCTTTCAAAAAGCTCCTGCCTCGACAAATTAATTTTTAACACCTGAGGCAGGGTATGCTGGGAAATGTCTTGTATATGTATTTCTCCAGTAGGTGTTAATCCTCCCCCCACTTGACGTCTCACACTCGCAACTTTTCATCATGATAAAGCATCATTTCAGGCACTTGAACCCTCCTTGAGTCATCGACCTCGGTCTGTTATTTCGCTATTTTTCTCCAAAATTCAAACACTTCAGAGTCACTGAACATACAAGTCACTCTAAACAACCACAACAATGGTGCATTAGTCAGCAAAATGCAATTAAGCAGTCATATTTCATGGACTTCATTCACAAAATGTAATCCAAAAATATCCTGATGGATACCGTGAACAATGACAACATTCTCAAATTTCACAAATGTCTAGCAAACATGCAAATTTCCACTCACCCAAAGTGTAAAACAATGTTCATTTGTCAAGTTTTCATAATTCAGCGCAGTAAAAGTAATCCCAATCCGTTAAAACTGTACGGTTAAATAATCTACTATTGTAAACTCCTTCACCCCCGGGTGATCAAACGGTCTCGTTTCACAATATCACCTTCCAACAGAAGGTCCTGTGCATTTAATTTCTGATAACGACTGCGTTGTTTGTTTTTTTTTCTTTGCTATAAAATACGGCTGAAGAGAAATCGGACATCTACATTACTGACTATTATTATGTCCAACACAGTTTGTAATAACAGTGTAAGAGCATTTAAGCGAAGACTTCAACGAGATTATCCGGCGTGTGCAGGTAACGGTGTATATCAACATAGGTAATGAGCCGTTTACACTGTTAACAATGGTCGTTCCTTGACAGTAATAGATCTATTGAATTACATATGAATGGTGCAATCCACACAGAATTTGAATGTTTGAATGATCCCAGAAAATGACTTCTGAGTTCTAATTTTTTTTATATATTTTTGTTTTGTTTATTGTTCTCTTTGAATAGTAAGAAAGGTAAAACAGTTCATTAAATCAGACTTTCTTTAAATAAATCAAGTAGTGACTGCAAAACTGTTTTAAGTACATGTAGAAGGCCTTCCAGTCAACACTTGGAATACAAATAGGTCACCTTTTGAATAGGTAAATAATGTCTATATAGAACAAGCAAATAATGTTTCAGTATTGCTAATAAATTCCTGAAAGTTAACTATATGAATTTTTATACAATTTTCCTTTTTATTCTGTTCAAATTTGTTTCATTTAAGCACATTATAAAACAATTAGACAGAATTAAATATTTTTTTTATTTTGGTTATAAAGCCAAACCATTTTGTTTTGGCTGATTTGAGAAGGGTGGCTTATCACTATAATTTGGGGGATAAAAACACCACTTTCTTGAGTTAAGGTTTCAGTTAAAGAAAACTTGTTTGGTAAACAGCAAGTTTGGGGAAAACTGCATGATCAAATAAAAGAAAATTTTCAAAGGGGAACACAGCACTAGCTGAAAGGTCCCACTGATAAAGTCTCAAAGAAGGAAAGGAAGCCTGATCATACCATTATATTGTAGCTTAGATTCCATATTGTCTGCATGGCCCAAAATAATATCCATTGTTTAATATACCATTTAAAGCTCAGTAAATTAATATTCATTAGGTTATAATTTTGCACATGAATTTTCATGAGGTAAGGGTTTTGTATGTAAAAACCCAATTCTTCAATCATGATACTAAGAATTAACATGACCCCAGGACTTGTATATCCCCGCCCCAAATTTTGTTTGTCGAAGGTTTGTACAGCTTTACACTGGTTAAACCGATATGCATATTCACCTCGGGGCATTTTGGCGTCATGTTAATTAAGGTAAAGTCCCTATAATAGTTCCACTATGTCTTGGACAACTTAACCTCTACCAAGATAACCAAGGTACCCTAATGAAACATTACGAAACCTTGGTTATCTGGGAGAAAGGAAATGAGGTCCAACATGTTGCGGAACCATTAAAGGTCTATCTGTATTAATGTCCTGAAGGAGACAAATCAGTCTCATATAATACCAGTCAAATAAACAGCTTGACTTGCACTTCTTTTTTTTTTAAATAAGCATCATCATAATTATAAAACCCTTATGTGACAGACATTACAATTACATTACAAAAAAATAACCTAAAAACTACAGAGACACCAAGGAATGTTTACCACTGATATTTTTTCTTAAAAAAAAAAATAAAAAAAAAGAAATTACAAAAAACTGCCTTTCATTTTATCAGCAGATTTCTACCTAAGCCCAGTCTGCCTAGGAATTCCCATTCATTTACCCTGCAGCTAAAAGTGATCAATGTTATTGTAGCGATAGACATCGAAATTTATCACCTTGCTTATCCACAGTTATCAGGTAGCCTCCTTACTACACCAATATGCCTTTAGGCTTTCTAACAATGGCTGAATCTTCATCATTGTGTAGAATGTCACATAATCATTAATTATCACATCCAACCATCCTGTGGTTAGAAGTTTAAAATGTAATCCACTGATAATACAGAAAGGAAGTGTGGTAAGTTTTAACAATTTTTTCATCATGAAGGCCATGGAGGATTTAATGCTTTTTCTTAAATCCACTTTTGAAAAACATCATATAACATCTTTTGGAGAGAAAAAAATGAGAAACTTGAGACCTTGATTATAAATAACTGAGGAATTATACAAAATTATTCGCTGGACATTACTCTGTTTAGCAATTTCTTTTCTTCATTTAACCTTCAGGTTCTTGCAAAGTTTAAAGGTTTACATAAATGTTGCAGTATGTGAGTTAGGGTCTGGGTTACAGTACTCCAGGCCCAGTGTTCTCAAAAATACTTTAGTACAATCTCAGACTCAAATATGTTTATCATACTCAAATCCTATTGAAACTTATAATTAGGGCAAAGTTTGAGTATAAGAATCCTACGTACTTCAGTATCATTTTTATTTTCGAGAACACGGGGCCAATTTCTCCCCACATCAGGACCAAGCAAGAATTTACTATCAGAGCCAACATGAAGATTTTCATATTAGCGATTATCTCCTTCTGTCCGATTGTGGCACTGAAAGCGTGACGTCAATATCATCATATCATAGTGCATATCAATAACCACTCATCCCTGTCACTGCAGGCTTAAGTGAAGCTTCTGGGTGACCCAGATCAAATTTGGAAATAAGTCCCTCCTCTGACAGGAGAGCACATATGAATGAAGGAGTAAATCTACTTTAGTCCTTCAAATTATCATGGTTATCTATATTTTGTACTTCTTGTATGTTTGCTGAAAATGATAAGCAATTTATTTTGTTTAAACTTGACTTCAAAATTTTACATAAATTATACTGTGAAGAGATCTATTGTATCAGGGATCCAATCCTTGGGACCATGTTATATCGACGGAGGTCCTAACTGCGCCCCTGTCCTAACTTTGCCACCTTCCTTTTTTTTATCATACTTGCTAGATTTTATCACTTTTTTTATGTATTTTTTCTTAATTCAAAAAGATTTCAATACAGAATGGCCCTTTTACACTCAAATTTTTTAAAATAAAAGTATCTTGGAAATTCCATCTTACTGTATTTACATATTTAAAAATGGAATTCATATGTGTACAATTTGCAACTGCTATGACGTCACCTAGGGGGCGGAGTTAGGACTACACAAAATGATGGCATAATATTTGACTCGTAATGTATCAAATGTTATTTTCGAGTGAATATTTATTTATAAAAGAATTATTTTGGGGGGTATCAATGTGAATTTAATAGAATTAATTGGTACGTGAACCATTTTTTTCTATGTATTTTATTTATGTTGCATTTCCATTTCCTAATTAAATCTTATAGGGGCGCAGTTTAGGCACTCGAGGATAATTCAAACCTGTATCTTTTTAGGATGATTGAGAAACAAGTTTTGACAATTTAAAAAAATTGTCCTCCATGGTTCCCAGGTTGGACCAAAATTTTTGCGCCCAAGAAAAACCCTGAAAATTTTTTGTCCTCAAACATGGATCAAACCCAAACCCTTTGGGTCTGTGATCATATGTGTTACCTGTATTAGACCTCACCCCATTCAATGTTATGTTTGACTGTGTTGTAATTAACAAATTATATGACAACATTGACGAATTAAGGACTTAATGCTTTATTTGAATCAAGAAGTGAAAAATCTACACTGTGCATGATTCATCCGATTTCATGTCCTACCCTGGTGCAAAGTAACAACAAATGAAAAATAATTAGTTAAAGTTGTAAGAATTAGATTCCAATTGATACATAAAGGAGTATGTTTAAAACCAGATATACTAGAATAAGCCTTCAGAGTACCATAAAGACTGAATTAACCTTTCAATCTGAAAAGGTTTTATATCAGTGTTTTCTACTGATTTCTCAGAGGCTGAATAGAACTGAAAGGTACATTACAATAAAAGAAAGAGTATAAACTCAGATCAGCCTGGCTGATCTGGTTTTATATTGGTTACATCAATGAGCTCTCCTAATTAACACATTTAGTGGTATAAATCCTGGTCAGTGGGATCTGTCAGTTATAAGACTGGTCTGACAAAAGATTTCTAGATGCTACACAATTAAGTGCAGATTTGGGACCAACTGATCTAAAAAAGTTAATCTGATTTTGTACACAAGGGATCAGTCATTATCCAGATTTCAAATTATAATCTTATAATCCTTTTGTTACTATACCGATAAGATATATGCAATATTTGTATGTATATATATCTATATACATGACCTTAAAGGAAAGTTGGGCAAGACTGAAATAATAACCTTGCTCAGTCTGATTAAGCTTGACAATGTTGTCTCAAAATTGCTGATGAGCTGCACACAATATTAAACCTGATCAGCCTTTAACACTTACCCAGGACAATAGGAAAAATAGGTCTAAAGTATAGTACATAATGACCTTCCCAGGTGCCAACACAGGAACAAACTCCTGGCAAGAATTAGTTTATGTTTTGAAAGTTTTCTGCTCCAAAGATGATGTAAACAAGAAATACCATAAGTCAAAAACTAAAATTTCAACTGAGAATCTGTTGTAATTGTCATTTAATAAAGAACATTGTATATGGATATAAACATTTCAAACCTATTCAATTTATCATAGCATATCATAAGCATTGTAGTTATTTTTTCCCTTGACATTAGATTACTAGGTAAATAGTATTATAACATTAATCAGATATTAATTTTGCATTATTAGCAGCTTTGTCAATGTGATTGCATTCAATTTCGGGCATATTGACAATGTGTTACAAATAATTGGGGGTGTAACAAAGCCAGATAATGATCTTCAGTCTAACTGTTAACAGTCAGTATCACAACATAGCCGGGGCATTGTTCTCATATCAGACAGTATAGTACATGTTTACGCTACAATACATTAAAATAAAGCAATATTGTCAGATGTCATGGATTCTTTAAGGTTGTCATTCCTGGTCAATCATGTGTGTTTTTATATGTGTGCCAATTAATTTTATGCCATTAGTTATGATACACTGTGTACAAACACTGAGTCTCTATATAGGTCAGATATATATTATTATACATCAATAATAAAAGAGTATAATTCAAATAGATTTGCTTCAATTAATTCTTGCTTTGAATCTCAATGAAATCTGTGTACTTCTAAAATGTTACACAGCCCTGTGTTCAGTCCTTAATGTTAGTGGTTACATTCGAGCTGTACTATAGTGTACAGAGTGCAAGCTGCAGGGAACCAAATCACTAACAGTTACGAGCGATTTTGGTTAACTGAGCACAAGGTCATCATACAAAGGATTTAAATATCTCAGTGGACATAGGCATGTTCTCAATTATTTTGGCCAAATTTTCTCATTTCTCTATCCTGAATATTTTATTTTAAAACTTTGCACACAATGATTTATTATTTATTAAGAGTCCAAAGTAAGGAATGAGAGAACGAGAGACATGTAGAGTGAGAGACAAAAAACAACTTAAGAAGAGTGGAAGGAGCTCTAAAACAGATGATTGAGAATGAAAAAATGATTAAAAACAAACATCCTCACACACACACACACACACATTTTTCTCATTATCCTATATTCCACCCTTTGTTTTTCATTATGTAGTATGATTTTAACATTAAAATTATACACATAGTAGACATAAAATGTTGATTAAATATTACAACAAAAGACTGACTAAAATAAAAATTTTTAGAAAATAAAAGAGAAAAAAAATATTAATACTTTCATACAAAATGATATAGCCCTGGTTTTATTCTTTCAGTTTCTTCTAGTTTCAAGCCAAACTACATATAAATCATCATTAATTCATCAAAACTAGGGAGCTCTTATCATTAACACACCATGGCATGAGAACTCAGGAGAGATATAAATGTACGTTTTTTATCATCAATCATTAAAATCATGGATCATGTTTCCCATAAAATCACCCAATTATGTATTCAGGTGCATGGGAACTTAATTAAATGAACTATATACGACAAGGCGGGTGTATAACTTGGGATTAAAAGGTTATTCAGTGGGAAGTACACTGCCCTATTTATTCTCAGTGTATGTAGCTACAGCTTAAATCTTTTCTCATGTTTAAGTATGTATACCTTTTGACATATGTATATACATACTATATTCACAAAGTAGATATATTTATAATTACTATGAACAGACACCATGTTGACGTCCCCTAGTCATTAACTGCAGTAATCTGCAGACACCATGTTGACGTCCCCTAGTCATGAACTGCAGTAACCTGCAGACACCATGTTGACGTCCCCTAGTCATGAACTGCAGTTATCTGCAGACACCATGTTGACGTCCCCTAGTCATGAACTGCAGTAATCTGCAGACACCATGTTGACGTCCCCTAGTCATCAATTTCTTCATGTTGTCATATAATTACAAAATGTTCCAATATAACACGGTACCAAGGTCAAGAACCCTGAAAGTGCGTTATAATGGATCTATACTGAATGCAGGTGATAGAGAGGCAGGTTTATACCTTTCAGAGGTAGCTGAACTGTCACCCAGCTCATTGAAAGTGAAGCAAGAGTGCTTCTCTGGAACACATGTGTTACCTGCTGAAGCATGACGGAAAAACTGTAATCCCTATGACTTTTAATTACCTCTGCTTACAGCAGGTGACACAAAAAGACCCTGAGTGTGACAGCTTCATTAATTAAAGTAGTTGCAATGCTTTCTGTATGTAAATATACAGAATAGTCTGTTAAAAATCAAACATCACTTTCTGTGTTATATAGAAAAGTCTATTGGTAATACATGCACAGTAATGCATCATAATATACCAACATCAGGCCCTGTATATCATCCATTTCTTTTAAATCTACCTTATGAATATTCATGTGCAAATTAATGACTTGATCATGAATTTACGAATCTTTTGAAATAGTATTTTTCTTTGACATGTGGAATCTAAGTTACAGTATTGTATGAACAGAGAAGACCATGATCAGATCCTGGTCCAAGAAGAGCAGTCTGATCTGGGTTTGCTCTGTTTGTCAAGTTGTCAAAACCCATCTATATATGTGAGGCAATTAGGGAATAAGCCTGATACACTGGGGCTGCAACCATGTTGGCCTATAATCATTACCCATATATTGCAGTGAATATTACATAAACTTTTAATACCTAGTGTCAGGTCTGAAGAGTTAGTTTATAGGGTTCATACAATTTATCATGTCTCCAATTCCTATTAATCATCTACAGCTTTAGACCAGTGGCTGAAATACCTTAAATACAGTAAAATACCTTTAAGCAAAAAAGCAAAACAAAACATATATATATACTTACATTCTTGTAGTACATGGTAGCTCCATGCTCTTAGTAAGAGGAGGTAAAATCAGTCCCCGACTGTAACACGCACATTGTGAGTATTGCGATATTTGTCATACAAGTAAGTCCGGTCATACCTCAAGTTCTGAGAGACCATTATCTTGTATTATCCTCACAGTCTGAAGGCTGTACAGTTCATTTCCAGAATTCTGTCACAATAATACAACTGGGGGGACACTTACGCTTGTCACAGACTTTCAAAAGTACCCCCTTTTTTTTGGTTTACAACAGAGTTGTGTTCACTTTATCTTCCTTGGCAAAAAGTTCTTTCACTCAGAGTACTGTTGTCAAGTTTCCACTGAAATAGTCACACGGTTAATTTCCAATGACTTAAATGCATTAATTACCGATACTAATTACTTTCTTAATCTGTAAAAAAAGTATCAAGTACTGGTATCCAATTTCAGTTATTTTATCAATCCACCATATATATTCAGACTGAGACCTTTACTTGATAAACCATTTCTTTTCAAACCGATTCAGACAAAATATATGTGTAGTTTAGACCAAAGAAAGAGCGAAATTGTCAGCACAAGAGAATTTGACAAGGTGTCACCAATGCATCGGCTGTTCAGCATAATCCTCGACCATCAATTTACATGTCAAGACACTCACAAGAGATTTCTTTCAGTAATCAAGAGACTCATTGATAACCCCCTGCAGGGGTCAAGGACCTGACAATCCGAGGAGCCAACTGATAACTCTGTACTCCAGAGCTGTAGAGATATCGTTTGAGTCAAAAATTTGAGTTCAAATGACAGAAAATTCATCCCTCTGTAATCCTACAGATCAGCAAGATATCATGCAAAGCAAACTTAAAATTTCTCTGAAATTCAAGATACAAAAAATTGTCCCCAAACAGAAGATAAATGTCAATTAATGTCCAACTCCAAGTCCGACTTTCTAGTTTTTACTCTCTTCAAAATTGTAATGAAACTAATGTTGGTTTAGAAATCATTTAATTTAAAAATTTAATGTGATTCACAATGAAAACCTACATGCCTAAATTCATTTGTCTAATCTCTATATAATAAAGAATATCATAATCAATCATTCATTTCAATAAATCCCCATACTTCACACCCATAAAACAAAATGACAAGCTGCCATTTAAACCCTGTGACATGTGTGCGACCCACAACAAGGGACTGCTAAAAACACGAATCAAGTCCACGGACTTTACAATCAATTTACCAATATTCATATCGTTGGTTTCACAGGTACCTGCAGCCTGAAGTCAATAAAATGATAAGCTCCTATCTTTGATGCAGTGCCATACAATTCCCTGTGAAGAAACCAGCAGTGCTAGATGACTTCCATGGTAATATTGTATTGATCTGAACAGAAATGGTGGGGGAAAAAAGTGAAAATGTTTCTGCTGACAGAAAAATTGGATGATTGTAGCCTTCCACTTCCTATAATGGAGGGCAATTTTGAGCTAATGACAGAACAAATAACAGAAAATTGTAGGGAAAATGTTGTTTAACACAGAGTTTAACAGAAAACCAATGAAAATAACAGTAAATTCCTGACAGAAATCTTATGCCGATTTATTTTTAGAAAATCTTTAAAATATTTCTGATGATAATCAAAATAAAATGGTTAAGAATTTCATTAAAGTATCTGTTAATATTTATTTGTAAGACAGACACCCTATCCCCAAGTTTACATCCTGAACTGTTTATATCCTTTTTTAAGGAGTTGGGAGCTTCCATTTATCCTAATCCAAATATACAAATTTCAACTTAATTGTTTGTAAAAGGAAGAAGAGTAAGATATAATAAAATTAGGGAAAAACTACTGTATGTCAAAGTCAGTGAGTTGCCTATGTCCTCAAAATATAAAACAAAATTATTTTTGGTTCTAGATCAATGCAGTCAAAAAGAACACAATATTTCCCAATTCCATTAACATAAGTTCTGCACTATCTTTGTACTGCAGTCGGCCACTTAATACTACAGCAGTAATTGTAAGATCAAAGGCTCACGACTAATGATTAAATCAGTGATCAAGTGACACTTCTCCAGTTCCTGATTGAAATTTCACACAAGTTTACCCCTGCTGATTAAGTGAGACATTTACAAAGGACAAATTTGCATAACAATTAACAGTCAACCAATCAGTGTTGAGTAAATGAAAGTGAGGCTCTGTGTGAATGATTTTAATTTATGCAGCACTGATAAGTACCTCCAAGCAGGGTTAACAACTTAACATACTTGCACATGTCTGATGATGTTTTGCATGTATACCATTACAGTATAATTATCTAAGTTACAGATTATTTATTTGGCGTTATAATGCAAAATATACACAAAATTATGCTAACCACAGAGCTAGAAAATCTGAGCAATGCAACCGTATGTTTCATGACAAAAGAAGGAGCTGACACTATGTATAATGAAGGGAAATATTGGCACGATCAGCTATCCTGATATTATAGTAATTGCTAGTTATGAGACTACATCAGGTATGAAATCAAGTGTACTTGTTAACATTTTCAGATTGAACATACATAGCAGCTAAAGTTCACTCACTGTTTGTTTTACATCCCAACAACCTTTTGTTTGCTTGTTTATTGGGTTTACATGGGTAAAAGTTGAAAATTAAAAAAAAAACACCTGAAAATCCTGATTTTAGCCATTTTTTATATACAGTGAAACCTCATTAGTCCGGACACTTTGGTCCTTGTTTAAATTTCCGGATTAATGAATTTTCCGTATTAATGAATCAATCCATATCTCTCTTCTTCTTTTTTCTTTCTTTCTTTCATACTTTCTCATTGTACACTGTGTGTATGTGTGTGTTTATGTTTGTTTTCCATTAATAATAATTATATTTAAAATTATATGCTTAGGACTATATATGATTATGTATTTAAATTGATGTTTACAAATGATGGTTTAATTTTATTTAAATCCATTCTTGACATCAGCATTCTTTAAGAGAAGAAAAAGACACCTTAAGTAGGTGACAGCATAATTGTGACCCATTTCTTGTTCTGCATTCGTGAGCAAAATGATTTGGATTTAATTATTTTAGCCAAAACAGTCACAAACAAATGAATATTAAATGTACGCACTGAAAACAAAACATATAAACAAAAGACGATCTAAAGGATGGTTGGCTTTTCTGTCTCTTTTTACAGCATACATCTGCAGCTGTGAATAAATTTCACCTTCTTCACTCGCTAGTTATATATGTAGCTTGCGGCTATACCAGCCCTTAATTGCCCCCTGTTCTCTGGACTGATTAGTGTGAAGCGCTCGCGGCTATGTGTAAACAATCTGCAGGTGACACTTCTATAACAGTCACGCGCAAAGAGTAGTCCGAATGATGTCTAAAAATAGTAGGTGGGAAATCCAGTCTGAACTGGTACCCGGATTATCGAGTCATTTTAAATAGCAAATGGAAGATTGGTTCCCAAAATGGATGTCCGGATCCGGAACGCGAATTTCCGTATTATCGAATCATTTTTACGTTGTGGAAATCCGTTCCCAGAGAAAAGTGTCCGGATGGCGAGGTTTCCGGAATAATGGAGCCCGGACTAACGAGGTTTCACTGTAGTTCTTTTATAGAAGTCATTTGGCAATCACAAAAACCTTAAGTTCAGGAAAATTCCTGATAACTTTTACCCATGGGTTTAATGTCCAACCGACAGTATTTCAGTCATTTGGAGACGATATCTACTTGAGACAGATATAGTGCTGTCACACTGCAGTAGCACGCCATAGACATGTGGCATGATACCACACCCAATCACATTATCCGGACACCGGGCCAACCAGTCCTGGAACACCCTTATACGCTGAGTGCCAAGCAAGGGAACTATACCAGTACCATTTTTCACGACTTCCTAACAACCTTATTTCAATATTTTGACTGATTTTCTTCTACAGACACTGCCCTGTATCACTCTATGGAACATGTGGTATGATACCGCAATCAAGCAAATCAGTTTTATAATGATATAATGCTGTAGCAGGCAAATGTAGTCTACTGTCATCTGCAGAAAAAAATCACAATAAGCCAAAAAATAGTTTATGGGAGAAATTCCTAAAATAATTAAACCATGCATAATAAATCAGAAGTTTAAATTATTCAGAGTCATCTCTACTGCAATATAAGGCCAGCCATATCTGGCTTAAAAGAGATCATTAAGATCATAAGTCTGTTCATCTCCCTTGATTCCTTTGAACAATTACAGACAATCAGAATCTGTTAACTGGCTGGATTGCTCACCAAATAGTCACACGAAATATTAAAACCAGTTTGGACACAAACTTTTGACCTCAAAAAAACCTTACTTGTTTGCTTTTGAGAAGGTACATACATTGTCTGTTAGTAAAGATGACCTCCAAATACACAAAATATCAATTTTCTATAAGTAAAGTTGTATCTTTAACCTGCATTAGGGTAAATTGTTAATAAATAATCCTCTATAGTTAGATTCTATCAGGTAAATATTATTCCAGCCAACTTACCACCACAATTAGCCATTTTTTTCCAATAAACTGAACAAAATCCATCTAATTGGTCCACTCATATATACTGACACGCAGATAATTAATTAATGACAGTTTTCATTGTGTTATGTACAAAGTAAATGACAATGTATATGAAAAGGAAAACTGACCCAATATCAGACACACAGGTGGGTGACTACCTGGAAAATCAATAAATCAGAGAGCATCATAAATAATATAGAAAACACACAATAGTTGGAATGAAAACTGGAACCAGCAGAATGGAAACCAACATTGTGAATCATTACAATGAAAAGTCCCTCAAATTTCAACCTGTCAGCACACCCTCGAAACAATTCAAACCAAAGTGTCAGCGTTAAATATCAACAAAAAGTGCACTAAGTTTTTCTGCACAAAATGTCAATGATGTCATAAACCGTTTAGCCCTTAAAGGTCAAAGCCAATGTCATAAATGCGGATTATTGCACTATATTTACAGAGGATGATGAGATGTCCAGAAGTAATATTTATGGCCATAAGAAAAGGTATAATAAAATCTCTCTCTATGTCTAGATATACAATACATAATAACGTATAGCTTCATACTAAACTCAACTATGGGAAACCACTGAAAAGCAAAATGGGAGGGGAACCCATTCTCAAGAATGACTAGATCTGAAATTCAATTAAGCTCCTCATTTTTTTTAATAATTAATGAACATTATAAAACATGATCAGCCTGCAAGTTTCTGATGTCTCAGCAAATTATTAAAACCAGCAAATATATCCTTTTATAATATAAAGAACTGAACATTCCAGACATAATTTCCTGTTTAGATAAATAACTTGTTAAACTTATATTAATATTTCAAAAGAATGAAATATTTTAAGAACATTTGATATGCAACTTTAATTTTACAATACCTTATCATTAACAGCAGCACTCAAACATCATTAAAAGGATAAATAGCAAAATATGTCACCTAACCAGTTTTTCACCACTCTGAACAAATCCACTGTAAATCCAGCATTTAATCCACATGTACTGGGAGCATCATTCATCAACACAGCAAGAATTCACAGAAATAATTCAACCTGAACACCACGCTGATCTGCACAGAATCCATTTATTCAATATTTGCAATTTTCAACAAACATACAAAATAGCTTTCACATCTGCAAAAACACCAGTGCCCTATGCTGCAGAATTTATATTTTGACATCAATCAGCTGATTTGCTGTCAACATGCCCCAATCTGTCCCATAATGCCTCACTGAGCGATCACCAACAGGTAAACATGCTGCGACCCATTTCTACCCATAAACCCCTTACAGGGCAATGGGGACCTCCCACTATTCAAATTTTCCAATAAGCCGTTAGAATTGATTACCTAGGCAATTGATCAGTGACATATATTACACATGAAAGGACACAAAGGGCTGGCTCCCCCTGGGACCCAAATAATGGTAATGAAGGAATTCAATATTTAGAGTGGAATTTAGGGAATTGTCAACTCATCACAAAGGCTGAGTGTCAACAGGCTTATCCCTTATCAAACACATCAGCAATGTTTATTGTTTTCATTTGAGCTTTCTAAAGTCGGTCCATCTGATACAATCTTTCTTTTTAAGCCCCTTTATCTCTCCCTACATTCTCTTTCACCTGAAGTAATTTCCAGCTATTGTTGGTTAACAGTTAATTTTAAAAGCTTTTCTGTGTTAAAGGACCATTTTATGTCAGAATATAAATTTGGTCAATCGAGATAATTGATTTCACTTTTGTCACCAAGACCTGAATATAAAAGGATAAACAACAGGGTCAAGAGAAAGGTTAAGAGCAGTGTTTACATTCCAACTTCAGTTTATTCACTATGGTATATTCACCCATATTAAAGACTCTTTATCTTAATAATGATTCATAATGCATCACAAAAATTTGAAAGTCAGATATGATTGACCATCATATAGCATATTTTCCCCTTTATAAGCATCTTGTTATTTGATATAATTTAAACATATATTTCATGTACATTTATATATTTATCATTCTGTGTACAGCACCTTTGAACATGCAATTATGCTTGATAAGAGTGCTTTATAAATGTGGCATAATAATAATAGTAATAATAATAGTAATAATAATAGTAATAATCTTCCCTTATAAAAGCTCTTTAAATTTACGCAGTTTTTCCCAAATCTGTTATTTACCCCATGATGATTTTTATTTCCCTTAATTCAAGACAATGGAACATTTTCTCATCAAAATATGACATTAAGGTGTAGGAACTGTGATTTAGAGGTAGCTAACATTACTGAGGTTTCTAAGGTTGTGAGTTTGAACCCTGATGTAGGCTGAATTTTTCATGACCTTCCCAGGCACAAAGTACTGGTCCAACCCAAACCAGGAACCACTGAGAAAGGAAACTTTTTACTCCATTTACCCCTCATTAGTAATACCTATATAAACACCAACAATCCCACCCAAGGGATAATCATGTAAGAAAAAATCATGATAAAAACATCTAATGTTGCAAAAACAGGGAGTACTTGTCCATGACCTGTGAGTGATTTCAAGGGTTCAGGTGTTTTTATAGCTGGCATTCACCTATATTCCCAACGTCTTTAAAAACTGTCTTCCCAAACTGAATGTAAAAAAATCCCAATAAATCTTCAGAAAATAAGTGATTTTTTTTTTCCATATAGGCAGCTTTATGAATAGCAAATGTTGATAAATTGATCAATTTATACTTTACTTTCACTCCCTTGATTTTCAGTTACTATTTTTACAAAATTTCTAAAATTTTCTTCACAAACTCTCCAAATTTGAAGGGTGCTTGCATTTAGGCCCTATGTAGATATTACTTTCTTATATTTAACATGATCATTTTCCCCTATTTTATCAAATTTGAATATGATATTCAGCAAAAATTACATAAAAACAGAACATATCAACTTGGTCCAGAAAGATCCCTGCTGTAATCCCCATCCCTTTCTGACCCAAATAGGACACTGTAGATTGTCTCCTGGGGCTGATAGGTTTGACAGGTGCCAGGGTGGGTGATGAGCAGGTACTCCATGGTGATTATCATACAAACTGCTGACTAACACACCGCCGCCTGCTTCTACAGGTAAACACCAGCATGCTGGAAGGATGCTAACTGTTACAATGCCTCCAACACGCTAACTTCATTCTAAGCATGTAACACATGTTCCCTTGCAGAGTATCTTGATAAATGATGATAATGATGGCTATTATGTTATGCTGCTGATGAAAATGATGTGATATAAACAACTACTATGACAGGATACCATTGTCATATCATAAATTAGAGCAGTGTAAAATTCCACTTGCCCTGGCCAGTGAAAATCTGTGTAGAGCAATTGAAAAATTAGAACACTTCTTTTTTATTTTTTTATTTTACTACCTCAAATTTTGGAAAAGCTAGGGCCAGGATGATAATTTCTGGGATTTTACACCACTGCAGGGTTGACTTACTTGTTTGACAGTTTCTTGTTCTCGGGCATTAGCGGCATTCCGAGGGCGGGTATAACCTAGTAGTTATGACACTGGGCGGAGGGAATGACTTGTGCACCGGAACAAATCACTTACAACATCACATGGTGGACACTTTAAACCTTCCTGGAATCACATGATAAATCCATACCTGCAATATAGTCACAAAACTCAATTAAATCCTGGGATACTCAATTAAATATTTTTATTTTTTTATATAACCATGTTTGAAGCTGACCCACGAAATTAAGTTCTTATTTTTACCACGGCTTATGACATATAATCCATCACTGAATGTACACATTAATGACTCGATGAGATAATTTTAGGAATTTTCGATGGTGAGGAATATGATAATTACATTACTGGTACCTCCATTGATATAGGACATGTCTATTTTGACAGCTGAAAATAACATTTCATAATACAAGTTGTTGTTTTTTGTCTGTTTAATATAAACAACAATTGCAAAATTCATTTTGAATTTTGTTAAAGTAAAATCTTTTTTTTCTTCATCTGAACCCTGATTATAAAAAGAGTATAAAAAAAAGATATGTTAACAAAATCGACAACAAAAGAAAGATAAAGCATTACCTGTACGTATTCCTTAACATCATTAATCAAGTTTGAATAATAAAATGTCGATAGATAGACAAAATAAACACCGAGATCTTCCACTAACAGAGATAAAACATTTCAATCCATCATCTCAAAAGTAAAGCAAGTTTGGAAAATTAAACACAAATGTGTAGGGATTGAATGAGGAACGTACAAGGTAAGAGAAAAAAAATTGGTTTAGCAAGTTTTAAACCTTGTTACATCTCTTCTTGTTGATGCAACAGACAAGACAGTTACCTGGATTTCTCTGTTATATACTCTCAACAGGTTTTACCTGTGTGTTTCTAAAAATAGACTTCAACGATGAGTTTGACAAAAAAAATATATATTTCCAGTTCAGTCAGGAGTATTCCTGTAGAATCATGACAACAATAACATCTTCAGCAACTTTTTTTAATGTGTCATCATATTTCCATTCCAGTAAAGTTACCATGGATAAAGTAGCATCACGAAGGATATTAATGACAATATCAGAAATAAAATACAAAGTCATTATTAGATTATATAGAAAAATATAACATTATTATTTATAACTTTTTGAAATTGGACTACATTTTTCCCAATTTAATGAAACAAACAAATCTACTTTTCCCAACGTGCCGGGGGGGAAAAAATCACTGACTTTTCATGAATGATACAGCAAATGGGTCAGATACATGTTAAACTCTTCAATTTAAAATTCTATACTGCAGCTGAGGGGAAGTTCTATTAAAGTGAGGAGATTCTCTAGAATGGTGTTCATATGTTCTGAGTTTCTGCTTATTCTTATCTAGAAAGAAATGCATTCCACATTCTCTTTAACAGAGATATCACAAAGTGCATCTGATGATATACAGAATGCTCATGGTTTTTAAGATACCACTTATTTTCAGGGCTTTTTTTTTACCCAAATTTAGATCTAGAGGTTTAAGCAAGATTTTTAATGTGAACTTAATTTTGTTTTCCCAAAATACAATTACATTTAGTAAAGGTTCTGATAAGCCATTCTTACTGATAGCATAATTATGTTTAAAGATAAAATACAAAAATATGTTTTACATTAAAGCCCTTTACTTCCCACAGCAGGGAATCACATGGCTTTTGTGGTAATTAACGCATACTAACAATATGGCAGCCTGAAACCTTTGATTCAGACCCATTTTTCAGATAATTTATCATCCATTCTTATGTATAAGACTGGCAGCAGCCTACGTGGAATGGAATATTGTTATCAGCTATTCCTTATTTTTTATCTCTATGCTAACAGTTTTCTCATACACTCAAAAATCTGACTGGCATTTCTTAATTTTGACAAATATTTGCGGGTTACTTTTATAACTTGCACGCAAACTTTATAATTTTCATTAACTTCCCAGGAACAAAGTACTAGTACAATCCAAAAGCCTTCGAGAACGATTAGCATAAGTTGTAAGAACTTGTTTCCCAGTTGACGTAAAAGGAAAAAGTTTAAACTAAAATATTTATAAAAGAACTTGTTAAAAATTCTCATTGATCATGAGGGTGTGCACAGCATAAGGAGATAACATGCATGCAGGCACAAATGACCCCAGGTCCAAAGATTTAAGATCAAGGTCAAAGGTTAAAGGTAAAAAAATGGGTACATAATTTCCATACAGAAAATCTGGTTCTTGTGGATCTCCACATTTCTTGTGTCTCTGATAAAGGATAAAACAGTTATGATAGTGAATTTTCATCTTCATAGAAAGTAGGGGTGCGTATCGGTCAGATTGATGGATTCAATATTTGTACTGATACAAAATGATCAATATTTGATTATATCAAATGATACATT
>CM037781.1:39910789-39960789 GCA_021229015.1 Solen grandis | reverse complement strand
TATATACGAATGCAATGTCGATTATGTACAACTTCGCGTTTATAATTGTACCGAGAGTATCTATAAAATCTGAAATCAGCATCCCTTAATTAGAATTTACTCACGATTTTTCCGACTATTGAAAAATACAGTTACGCCCGCGGCGACCCTTGTTGACTTAACAATAATATTAATAATTACATCTTCGTGACTGGCTCGATGATAAAAATTGTAAACGCGGGTATACAGGCAGAGTACTAGTATTGCGTTATCGATTATTGACATAAAACAAATGTGTACGAGACTCTTTTCAATAATATTATAAATAAATTATAATTTGAATATAATATTATATCATATTTTAGCATTAATTATAATTACCTTATATACGTATGCACTGTCGATTATGTACAACTTCGCATTTACAATTGTACCGAGAGTATCAATAAAATCTGGAATCCGCATCCCTTAATTAGAATTTACTCACTATTAGTTCGACTATGGGAAAACGCAGTTTCGCTCGCGGCGATCCTTGTCGACTTCACAATAATATTAATAATTACATGGCCGTAACCGGCTCGATGATAAAACTTGTAAACACGGGTAGGCAGATAGGGTATTGCGTTATCGATTATTGACATAAAACGAATTTTCTTTTTTCTTTCCTCTCTTCATGACCGCGCGCGTGCGTGTGTTTTATCTTTTTTTCTCCCTTCCTTTCTCTCACTCTTCATTTCTTGATGCGCTTTTCTATTACGACTTACAATTATTTGATATGTAAACAAATTGTCTCACCCGTCCTCGGACGTATAATGATTATTTACTGTATGACTCTGCGTTTACGAATTAAACCGAACATTTTAATCTATATGCGTATTATTGTTATTTTTTCTATCATTTCTCTCTATCTCGTCATATTTCCCCGTAATGAGCGCGTTTTGTACGCGTGTATGTTCTAACGTTCGTTTTTCTATATGCGTATTAATGCTTTTTTTTTTTTGTACCGTATTGTTTTTTTTTTTTTTTAGGTATTCTTTTATTAAGACAAGAAGTCTAGTAAATAAGGCGGAACTACGAGAGTAAAATGAAAAATAAATCATTCAATAATATCATTCGTTTATCGGAATTTCAAATCGGTCTCGCGATCGAATCGACCAATCGTCGAACGCGCCATTGGAACGCATATGTAACCCCCCCCCCCCCCCCCCCCCCCTTTCGTTCTCTCGCGCGCGCTCTCTCTCTCTCTCTCTCCTTCTCTTCATGAGTGCGTGCTGCTTAGGATCGGTTTTTCAACGGTTTAACGTAACAAATATGGATGTATACGAAGCTTCGAAAATCGCATAAAATCGTTTGAAAAATCGTTTCTGAAGAAAACGTTATATACCTTTTTTTTAACGTAGGAATACCTTTATATTTATATCCTAATGCGACCCTCGGGGCGATATATTTCACTTGCTCGTATCTTTCCTGAACGATTTGAGTGAAATTTGCTTAAACTATATAGAGAAAGTTGCGAAAATTCCGGGACACGTGTACGTAAGCCGGTGTATTAAAAAACTACTCTATTTAGGCTATATTTATTTATGAGTATCTTTTCGTTGATAACTTATTTATACATATTTATAGCTCGGTGTTAGCCTTCTTGTAGCTTAATTTATCATTTCTTATACGTATATGTCTTAATTACGAATAAATTATTTACGTTATCATGAGAACCGTACCATACGATTTTATTTATTATTTATCATTATTTCATTTACTTTTGTCAAACGTACGTGGACGAAATAGTAGTAGTAGTTGTTGTTGTTGATGATGATGATGGGTTTTTTATGTTGATATTAATGCGTTTGAATAAATCGAGACTCTGAAGTGTTATCTCAACGCTTCTTTACATTTTGTTTTTGTTGTTGTTGTTTATGTAGTAGAGTATTTGTAGTAGTAGTAGTAGTAGTAGAAGTAGTAGTAATGTTACGTACTACGGGCAAAATAATCCTCGCATATACACGCACACGCTTAAAATATCGATTTTCCACCTCCATGAAAGCAATCGAGAAATGTATTTATTTATTTATTTATTTATTTATTTATTTATTTATTATTGTCAATCACGCGTGGTTGCAGTATTAGTTGTTGTTGCTGCAATGACGAAATTCGTTTTAAGTCTAATAATAGTATCGGTTATATATTCGCTGTTTACCAATGAATGAAACGGAACCTTGTGCGCGTACATTTACATAGTAGTAGTAGCTGTTAGATTTTTTGTTGATATAATGCGTTTGAATAAACCGAGACTCGAGTGTGTCACAACGCTTTTACATTGTTTTGTATTGTTGTATGATAAAGTAATATCGAGTAATAAGTGTAGTAGTATAGTAATAGAGTAGTATGTAATAGAAGCAGTATTATTAGTATATTGATAATGAATAGTATAGTGTGTATTAATAACAATAGTAGTATATAGTAGTAGTAGTAGTAGTAGTAGTAGTGTAGTAAAGTAGTAGTAGTAATAGAAGTAGCAAAGTAGTAGTTAGTAGTAGTAGTAGTAGTAGTATAGAGTGGTAGTAAGTAGATAGTAGGTGTAATAAGTAGTAGATAGTTACGTCCTTGAGCAAAATAATTCTCGCATATACACGCACACTTCTCCGTAAAAGCAATCGAGATATTTATTTATTTTCTGGTATATTACACAAGCAATTGATTTGAAATAAAAAAAAAACTAGAATGCGGAGATAGGAGCAGCAGTGACTAAAAACCATAACTCTACCTGGTCCAAGCTTTAATTACCTTCCTTTTTGGGTTTTTAGTTTTCAGTTTTAGTCGGGAGCATAACTTATAAACTATTTAAAGTATATTGACTGGAAACTTTAAATATAAATAGATTGTGAGATTGGGAAGTGCAATAACCAAAAATCGTAACTCTACCTTGATTAATTTTCTAATTATCTCCCATTATTAAATGTTACAATGAATTTATCTCTAGATAATAACTTATTTACTATATACTTGAATAATTTTTTTGTTGGGAGCAAAACTCATAAACAAAACAAATTAAGGACTAGAAACTTGAAACATAATATGATAGCAAGTTGAAGCAGTGCAGCTACTATTTTAAAATTATCTCCCTTTATTTTTCTATTGCATTCTCAGAAAGGGACATTGTGTTTTCCGAACATATCTTGTCATGTTTATAATTTCATATCACTCACTCACTCACGCACTCACTCACTCACTCGCTCACTCACTCACTCTATCACTCACTCACTCACTCACTCACTCACTCACTCACTCCTTCACTCACTCCTTCACTCTCACGCAATTACTCACCGACTTACTCAATTACTCATTTACTCACTCCTCATTCAGTTACTCACTCATCACTGACTAACTCAATTACTCACTCACTCAATTACTCACTCACTCACTTACTCACTCAATTACTCATTCACTCACTCAATTACTCACTGACTCACTCACTCCTCCTCTTCACACCTACCACTCACCACCATCTTTACCACTCACCACCCCCACCTCCATTCAACACCACCTTTACCACTCACCACCACCTCTACCACTTTCCACCCCCCCTCACACCCCTTTACCCCCCCCCCCCACCTTAACCCCTCCACCTCCGCCACTCACACCCCATCACCTCCATCACTCACTCACTCCTCCTCCTCACTCACTCCTCATCACTAACTCCACCTCCTCACTTACTCATCACTCACTCATCACTCACTCCTCATTCACTTACTCCTCCTCATCACTCACTTCTCCTCACTCCTCCTCCTTACTCACTCATGAGATGCATCATTATCTGACATTTTCCTGACACTATCCCCTTTCGAATCACTAGAATACTAGTATGTGAGTGAGTGAGTGAGTGAGTGAGTGAGTGAGTGAGTGAGTGAGTGATATGAAATTATAATGTTATCATCGAGCCGGTTACAGCCATGTAATTATTAATATTATTGTGAAGTCGACAAGGATCGCCGCGAGCGAAACTGCGTTTTCCCATGGTGTTACATATTACAACTAACCTAGTTATGTATACACAACACTGTATAAGGAAATCCCTATTCTAAGAATAACTTGTTTACTAGTTTTGTTCTGGAGTGATCTATTAGGCAATCCCTGTTCT
Organism: Solen grandis; assembly: GCA_021229015.1. NCBI lineage: Eukaryota > Metazoa > Mollusca > Bivalvia > Adapedonta > Solenidae > Solen > Solen grandis. The sequence continues at coordinate 39,956,672 of CM037781.1, read as the reverse complement.
ATAAATAACTTGTTTACTGGTATATTTGTTTATTGGAACCCTTTGCTTCTGTTTGCTGTTAGAAAGTCTGTTCAAGAGTCACTTGGCTTTAGTCCATTTGAACCTGTGTTCGGTCACACTGTACGTGGACCATTAAAAATGCTTAAAGACAAATTCTTGTCCGATGATAAGTCATCATCTTTGAATTTATTACAGTATGTTTCTGACTTTCGTGATAGATTGTCAAAAGCTTGCGAAATGGCAAGATCTAATCTTCATTTAGCTCAGGACAAAATGAAGCAGAAATATGACATTAAAACTCAAAACAGAAATTTCAAACCAGGTGATCAGGTCCTTGCTTTGTTGCCAATTCCAGGCAAACCATTACAAGCCAGATATTTTGGTCCATATCTAATTGACAAGAAAATCAGTGATCTTAATTATGTCATCCTGACTCCTGGGAGGCGAAAACAAAAACAAATGTGCCATGCCAATATGTTAAAAAAAATACATTGATAGAAATAACAAATAAATTTTGTTAAACCTGTGTCAGTTATTTAACCTGTCCCACTTGAACCAGATAACCTTAGTACTTGTGATGTTAATGTTGATCCTTGTCCGCTTAAATCAAATAACTCTGACATTTTGAAGAAATATAGACAAGAAATTAATTCATCTGGAGTCATTACAACAGACACAACTCAAAGAACTTGTTCTAGAATATGAACATTTGTTTCCGGATATTCCCACACGGACTGATAAAATATATCATGACGTAATTGTCGAAAGTGATGGATCAATCAAACAACATCCTTACAGAATGAATCCGGCGAAACAAAATTATTTGAAAATGAAGTTAAGTATCTTCTTGAAAATGACTTCATTGAACCAAGGCAAAGTAACTACAGTTCCCCATGTATGCTTGTACCAAAACCAGATGGCACGTATCGGATGTGCACTGATTACCGTAAAATCAATGTTATCACTAAAACAGACTCATACCCAATACCCAGAATTGACGACTGCATCGATAAAGTTGGAAAAGCCAGATATGTCACAAAGTTTGACTTATTGAAAGGATTCTGGCAGGTCCAACTTACAGATCGTGCCAAAGAACTGTCAGCATTTGTTACACCCGATGGGCTGTATCAGTCGAAGTAATGCCTTTTGGTATGAAAAATTCACCGGCCACCTTTCAACGGCTCATCAATAGTGTTATATCCTGCCTTGACGGTTGTGATGCTTACATCGATGATGTCATCATCTATTCCGAAACATTTGAGGAACATCTGAGGATCATCAGAGAATTCTTCAACAGATTAAGTGATGCAAAGTTGACCATCAACCTGGCTAAAAGTGAATTTTGTCATGCATCATTAATATTTTAGGACATGTTGTGGGACAGGGTCAAGTAAAACCTGTGAATGCAAAAGTTGAATCAATTTCAGAATTTCCAATACCTTTATGTAAAAGAAATCTGATGCGATTTCTTTGTATGGCTGGATATTACAGAAAATTCTGTAAGAACTTTTCAGAAATTTCTGAGCCTTTGACAAATATGCTTAAAAAAGGTAAAGCCTTTGTTTGGAATCATGACTGTCAAATAGCATTTGAAAAGTTAAAAGCCATACTCAAGAGCGCACCAGTTCTTTAGCACCAGATTTTAATAAATGTTTCAAGCTAACTTTGGATGCTAGGGATGTTGGTGCTGGTGCTGTTCTGTTACAAGAAGACAATACCACCCTGTTTGTTATTTTTCAAATAAATTTAACAAACATCAAAGAAATTATTCTACAATTGAAAAAGAGTGTTTTGCTCTTGTACTTGCTGTTCAACATTTTGAAGTTTATTTGTCTTCATCACAAAAAAACATTGTTGTCTTTAGTGATCACAATCCTTTAAGTTTCTTGCACAAGTTAAAGAAAAAAAATCAAAGATTGTAAAGGTAGAGTTTAATGTTGCAAGAATTTGACCTTGATGTTAAACATATTAAAAGAAAGGATAATATCATCCCAGATGTTTTGTCACGTGGGTAATGTGCATTTAAATTCTGTTTGAAATGATATCTTATCTAGGCATGTTTAATTTCTCTTGTTTACTGTATACTGTAATTTAATTTGTGTTTATTGTATTTTATATTGTAATCATAATAACCTAAAAAGGTTTATTACATAAATCTTTTTTCTTTAGGAGGGGAGGTTTTACATATTACACCTAATTAGTTATGTATATGTATAATTGTAGAAGAATCCCTATTCTAGAATAACTTGTTTACTAGTTTTGTTCTGGAGTGATCTATTAGGCGATCCCTGTTCTATAAATAATTTGTTTACTGGTATATTTGTTTATTGGAACTTTCTTTCTTTCTATTGAAAATTCTAGAAGTCTTATGTAACCTGTTTACACTTTATAACATTCTTTTTTGAAGAATAGTATGGTTGTTTCTAGAATATTTTGCTCAAGTATATATAATGAAGGGGGTTTTAGGGAGAGCAGACTGGTTGAGGAGACTTGTTTTAGCAGACTTGTTTTTGGAGATTCATCAAGTGTGGGTCATTCAACAGTGTGGAATTAATTTCGGACTTACATTGGATAAAGGACTTATCTATTGGATTGCTCAGGTTAAATTTTAATTTTATCAATCAGACAAGGATCAAACTAATTTGTTATAATAATTTTAAGACACTGTATGTTGTGATATTCATATTGATATTTGTCACTTGTTTATAATTAAAATATATTTAGTTAACTAGTTTGTTGCTGGCTTTTCTTTGTTGCGCCATTTCATCAAATTGGCCGTAACAATAGTCGAACTAATAGTGAGTAAATTCTGGGATGCGGATTCCAGATTTTATTGATACTCTCGGTACAATTGTAAATGCGAAGTTGTACATAATCGACATTGCATACGTATATAAGGTAATTATAATTAATGCTAAAATATGATATAATATTATATTCAAATTATAATTTATTTATAATATTATTGAAGAGAGTCTCGTACACATTCGTTTATGTCAATAATCGATAACGCAATACTCTGCCTGTATACCCGCGTTTACAATTTTTATCATCGAGCCAGTCACGAAGATGTAATTATTAATATTATTGTTAAGTCAACAAGGGTCGCCGCGGGCGAAACTGTATTTTTCAATAGTCGGACAAATCGTGAGTGAATTCTAATTAAGGGATGCTGATTTCAGATTTTATAGATACTCTCGGTACAATTGTAAACGCGAAGTTGTACATAATCGACATTGCATTCGTATATAAGGTGATTGTAATGAATGCTAAAAGAAATATCAGTATGCTTTATTGATTTTGTAAAGAAAGACCCCTCATTAACTGTTCTCTAAGGTACGTAATTAAGAGTGACTTCGTGGAAACGTAGTTAATTTGTTGCTGTTAAGACACGTTTTATACATTATGAGCTGACTTTTCCGATCCAATACATCGATCATTTATAATACTGTAAAGTATGACATATATTTTCTTACAGTTACATAGCTTTCAAATCGCATAATAACATAAGAAAATGGTGTTCTGCGTAAAGATCTTTACATCCCAGAGTATGTTCAATTCCCTTACCATTTCCCATAAAAAAATACGCCTGATGACCTCGTTATTGGCAACGACATATTTCATCCAATCTTCCATTATGAGCGCTTCGACGTTAATTTTAACGCCATATTTTTCGAGTAAACGTATTAAAAACGTTTTAAATTGTCCGAAAGTGGACTTTTCGCTTAACCGCCGTTTAATACACGATTTGGTCTTCATCGTTGGTTTTCTACGCGTTTCGTATAACGCCATTTTGTACATCTCGTATCTGAGAATATGTTTCAAAGATATAAACAGGTTTTCTTCTAGGAAATGGTATAAATCGTCGCATACGTGGGCTGGTAAAACGTCCATGTTTCGCGTTTAAACGCCGAATGACGGTTAAATCGTGACCTCAAAAGTCACGTGATCTCGTTAAAGGTGTGGGGTCGGGACTGCAGTCCCATATGTATTTAACAAAACTTGGTCCGACATAGAACTTTTTATTTAAAATTGCTTACTTTTTTTTTTCTTCGCGATTAATTAATCCTCGTTAAAGAACTGGATAATTAAGCTATCGATTGATGACGTCAAAGCACGGCGCTGCGGGCTCCGCGCGTGAGTCTGATATTATGTATCGATTGATGACGTCAATGTACGGCGCTGCGGCACCGCGCGTGAGTCTGTGATTATGGTATCGATTGATGACGTCATAGCACGTTAGCACGTGAATTTCTCTGAATTCGTCCCTACATTACTACTTGTAGTAAAAGCCAATTTCTCCATATCTTTCGGAACCACTCGAATATACCTTAAAGTGAAAATCAAATCGAAGATAAAATAAAACCTTTTTTTTTCTTAAAATTTTAAGGAGGATCTGGAACGGAGAAAATATCATCTTTTTATCCTTTTTATCCTAAACAACCACAAGAACAATATATTTTTTTTTTAGCAAAATGCTTACCGAGTGATCAAGGATGACGTCACCGGCATTTTCTGCTGTATCAAGGGTGGAAGCTAGTTTCGTCCAAGACCTCTTTCGTTGCCCATGGATACGAAGGGTTCCGCCAGGGTAAACCATGATCGCCTTGGGGTTCGACTCGCCAGCGTGACTAGCCCGATTGCCTAAAATATGACGGTGAAATATGTTAATACAAGAGCTATTTGATTTGTGTTGGGTTTTTTTTTTGGTTTTTTTTTTTTTTGGGGGGGGGGTTCTTTTTTGAGAGGCGGGTAATATTTCCCTGAAATATTATTTGTTACAAACAAACAATTAAAACATTTTATTTGATTTATATATTAGCGGAAAAGGGACACAGTATGCCTTTAAAATGGTTATAATAGTTTCCAAGACCTGGTTATTTCATAATGTCCCTTTAGAAACATTTACAACCCAATATATCCCCGATCAGCCCACACACCTGTCAGGGTAATGGTCAAGTCGCCCGTGTAGAGGCAATTGGAACTTCCTACCCACATCTCGCCATACACGAGAATATTTGCGGCTCGGAGTTCCATGGTAACGGCGGGATCGAACACGAGGCTTCCACCTTCCAGGATTGTGAGGTTGTACAGGTCCGCTGACTCGTCCAGAAGTACCCCTTCTGATATGTCGACATTGCTACCGACAACAGGCTGTGGAGTACAATTGTTGAACAAATATTCATACTGCCCTTCTCAACTCAGGCTTTTTAAAATAGTTAAACTTTTGAAAATGACAGTACATCACAGTGGATAAACGAGTCTACATCCTGTTTTCGCAAGAAATGTACAAGTTAAAACATATAGGCTCCCAAGAAAAGTACAGTGATCGGAAGTAGAAAGTGCTTGTAATCGCAAGACAGGGTATACATTGAAATGTAAAGGCTTGCAAGACATGGTACAGTGATTTCGTTTATCCACTGTGGTACATGCGGTCATATGTTTAAGTTTTAAACATGTTTAATGGAATTATATTAATACCCCAGTCTGCTTTTGTATCTAAAAAAAAAAAAAGAAAGAAAGAAAACAATTCACCCTATCGAGATTTGGAATAAACCGCCATATGGCATGGTGCCCTGGTAATCGTCCTCCGACTTATCGAAAGTTTTTGAAAGATGTAAAAAACATTATAACGTCAAAGGAAAGTCGTAAAATAAATCGATTACGCAACATCAAAGTCGAAAAATGCTTGCCTTTCGCTCGACATAAGCATAACATAGTTCCAAGAATGGTTGGCCTGATATGACTGGGTATTCTATCATGCCACATGTCAACAGTGTAGTGGGACTACATCTGCCTTATGTAAACACAGTCACAAAGTGACTAAGATAATGTCGATGGGACGTTACTTCCAATCAAACAACAAAATCAGAGAAAAGATCAATGCCTTACTTTGCCGCTTGGCCAAGTAGCCGCTGATGACCAGCGCTTCAGCAGGGCCCTGTCTTGCGGGCATTCTGACGTCACTGACCCTGCAATCGCAAGATTTACATTATTTGAAAATAAAACAGAGGAAAACTATCTTTTTTGTTGTTGTTTCTAGGCGGAGCAGTCCATTTTTAAGACGCCTAGAAAATTCCTACATATGGTACATCATCTGATTTTTTGGGGGGTTTGGGGATAATTTGTTAATAAGTAAAACATTGGCTAATATTGCGCATCGTTTTCTAGATAATAATTTGCCATTACGAATGATGTTTTGTCTTTACAAAACATTTGAATTAAAAAAAAAAAAACATCCATTGCACAGAAAAGTGCTTGCTCTCTGTTACATTAAAGACACAGTAGGTTTGCTGTTACTTTTTCTGGGATTCTGAAATATTTGTATAAAGATAACTGCAGTTCAAAAATCACTGACTCTAAATCAGCATCATACGTTGGTATAAAGGGGCTTTTTCTATTGCGTGAGCACGCGATAACTACTGATAGCGCACGCGATATAAGATATCTTCCATGCCCCCTTTTTGACAACGTAGTATGCATGTATACTCGTAGTTTCATAAACAAGAAAAATATGTACAACACTGTTCGGAAGTATGAAAGTATTTGTTAAAATCAAATGTTGCAAGCAAGATATAGTTCATATTTTAATTTTCGCCTGGACAGGTCTTATGAGTATCGTAAGTGTTGGCCTACATGGTGTGTAGAAAATATTTGTATAATAAAATATGAAATATGGTGAACCATTCCATTCTAGTCACATTTTGAGTTGAAAAATCGCGATTTAACATCTGTGAAATTTAGTGAAACCAGTTCAAGATTTGCATAAAAGACGATTTGTTCCGTAAGACGTTTAGTGAAACCAGTCCAAGATCGTTTCTCTCAATGTTCAGATCATTTAGATTAAATAATTGATTAAATGCATGTACATGTATTTGGGGTTAAAATAGGAATACAGTCGATTTATTGGATGCACCAATGTAGCGCAACGTGAAGATAAAACCAGGTTCGTCTACTGTTTTAACACAAAGAAACAAAATTTCCAAAGGTAAGGACTATATACGACATATACGAAATACAATTTATGTTATCTTATTTACGATGAAACTCGCGTTCCGCTCGGCGATCCAAGCATGCACTCACCTTACCCTGGGACCATAAGAACACTGAGCACGAGACATTTGATACCACGTGACACGAAGCAAAGGGACAAGATTACTAACAAAACAAATACGAAAGACATGCACGAACTTCTGTAAACATCTTTTATATAAATAAACTAGTTTGAGCCAAGTTTAAACTTGACCATGCTACATACAAATAAGATAAATAAGTAACTGAGCAGAAATAAAAGTTCAAGAAAACTTCTGTGGACCTTTAATTATATGCATTTTGTGAAATTGTGTGATCCATATCTGGCTACTCGTATGTTTTTAAGCTTAAACCCAAGCTAAAAAAACCTTCTAGTTTAAATCTCTATTTTTTAATTAGTACAATAAATGTCACTCACCGAATAATGCATTTGATCCGAATAAAAGGAGAAGAGCGAAATCTAAGTTCTTCATTTTGTCCGTTCGTTGTGTAGCTCGATCGGACGTGTGGTTTGAGGAAGCATCTGACCACATAGATATAGTCCCTGATGACGTCACTATTTTTTATTGCCATGTGCCGCTAGCAAACGACGAGGGCGTGATTAAAATCTAAACGCTTGATTTCATATATAAAACTACAAGCTTTGGGGTTAAATAAGCATGTTCCATTCACGTGCGTTGTATACTAGTGTCTAGAGGAGAGTTCATGTACTTAATTGATTTATGCAAATGAATTAATTTAAGAAATGGACAAAAACTTTAATTAATTGGAGTGATCTGTTAAAATAATCAGACTTAGCTTTAATTAGATTTTTATTTATTTATTTATTTATTTATTTATTTATTTATTTATGCGAGGGGTTTGTCTTATGAAAGAAAAAAAACACACAATCTTAAGAAAAGAAATAAGTTAAAAGATGAAAGATAAAAGAAAAAAAATCATATTTCTGTCACATAGATTGCGAAACATTATTTTTCAACATATACATGTACATGTATTAATCTCTCTCAACGGTGTCTGAGCTGATTGATCAAATTCTTTGTTCTAGGTAGGTGTTTAAAATAGAAACAAAATCCGTCATCTAACAATAAAATGTTCAATATATGCCACGCTACTCTTACGCTTTCTTTCTTTCTCTCTCTCCTTTGTATCTTTGAAATTCTTTAAAGTTTCCTTGAAAGAGTCGTGAGGAAATAGTCAAGACAATAAAAGTGCCAATATCGCATTTCCTTGTTACAGGCTGTGGTTAATTAATCATGATATCTCATTATTTCAAAGAAAGACAAAGAATAAAATGCATAATTCATTGACGTCTGTAGATCTAAATCCTTATAAATTTGTTGGCTTTTTTGAATCTTCAGAACGAACTCAACCATCGTATCAAATCAATTTTTCAATTTCACCTACATGTATTATGTTCGTTTTATCGTAAAATCTGAAAATTTGAATGAGTTTGTTATCGTGTAAAACAAACATTTTAAAATTAATGTGAAAAGAAAATAAATACGCTGATAAAAAAAGAATGCCAGAAAGATCTGTCGAATAAAATACCATCAGATATTAAGCAATGCCTATACACAGCACTATATTTTATTTAAAAATTAGAGTCAACTCATTTTGGTTATATGATGAATGTGTGATGATTTGGAAAAGTGCTTTATCACAGAATGCAGTGTATTATTTGAAAATGCGCAGTTATCTAATCACGAAGGCCATGGCCTTAATATTAATTACAAAGCATCTGAATGCAAAACCGTGTATTATTCTGCATTATAGCACGAAAAACGAACTCTGTTTCCATTTTATAACGTTCACTAGACTTCGATGTTTAAGATTGATACAAAAGTGTCGGTTTAATTTAAAGGTGCATTATACTCCCAAAAGCTTTACATTCTTCTTACAGACAAGCAAAGTGTGTACTACAGATTTGTTACGAGATGCAATCTGTACATTCTCGTTGACTATAACGTTACTACAACGCATAAATTAGAACAAATCGTTTACTTAAGATCATTCATTTGATTACAAAAATACCTAATTTGCATATTCTGCATATCTTCCTCAATGTTCTGACGTTTTCCATAGACCTTCCGTATTTCTCCATAAACGAATCACGAGAGCATAAATTGATAACGTAGCCGATAAATAGATTATGATTCGACGACGGTTTTCAAATACAAATTATTTCCAATTAGAGACGTTTCGGGAATAATCGCCAAAATGTAAATAATGAGATATTTTGACATCCATCCATAATACTGAATAATTTGATCAACATTTTCAGTGCGTTTAACTGTTATTTACAGCGATCTTTGAATATTATGCACCATTCGTAATAGTCTACAATATGTCAATGTTATTTCATTATTTCTTTTTCATGATAATCAAATCATTATGAAATATAAATGACCTTTTAAACGTTTTCGGTTAGTAGTTATTTGACGTCACATAATTACGTCATCTTTCAACTGTGCTTATATGGGAAGAAGTTACAGTTTGTCCTACTTAATCGTCCAGTGAAATGCTTGCATTTCGTTCAAAATTTGAAAAATATATTGTATAAACTACGTCATCTTTTAACTGTGCATATATCGAAAATTACAGTTTGTGCGACTTAATCGTGTCGCTTGCGATAAATTCCATAATATTTAAAATATAAACGATAACTAATACATAACGCACGCCACAAGTGTTTTTATCTTTATATTATATATTTTGTTGATTATGATACACTGGTTACAAATAATGTGAAAGATGTAATAAACTATAGGGTTGTGTTGAATAATTTTTCTACTTGAAACTTCATAAATATACGTAGCTTCACCATAGAAAGCCTCAATTTATAATACTTAATTATTTCATAAGTTCGCCTCCGGCGACTTGTCCGTAATATAAGCCACCACTTGACGAAAAACATAAAAATAAATCTACGAGTTTATCTAAACATTGAAGGGTACTAAAAAGTAGATCATCGCAGACAAGTTTATATACACAAACAACCAGCCAAATGATGGGGTTATTTAAGGTAGACTTGTTTTATCGCTAATTTCATTTTGATTGCAAACAAATAAGTATGGCTGATCAAAGACGCATAACATCCTTCCACGTAGATGCGGTCAGTTAGAAGACGTAGCGGAAAACATAATCTAGTACGTTTGTGTGGATAGAGATCTACATGTACCGTCCTCGATATTTTCCGCTGGAATTACTTTTCGACCTGCATTGAAGATCCGTTATAACACACTCCGTTACAACGCGAGTGTCACTCTTATATGGACCGTAAGTATATAATTTGTCCATCGTTGTGATATACATAATGTGTTTTATCTAAATGTGTGATGGGACCATTGCCTTTCTTTGCTCTTGACTGCCGACTTTGTAATATAATGTATACATGTAATACAACGTAGGATGAACCTTAAAGTAAGATACATGTAATGGTTCCGCTACATTTCGGACCTCATGGCCTTACAGGGAGATAACCAAGGTTTCCTAATGTTTCATTAGAGTATCTTGGTTATCTTGGTAGAGGTTAAGTGGTCCAAGACGTAGTGGAACCATTACAGGGACTTCACCTTAACTTAACGGATGTGTACTAGAGCTGAAGAAAATGAGATGGTTTCCTAGTACTAATATCTAATTAACAGCCTTATCAGTTAATGAGACGGACACTCATGAAATGGGACAAAATGTAGCCCGTGGGCAAAATGAAGACAAAAGAATAAATGTACTTCAATACGCTTATCTCTCAAACAGCGTAATATTTGACAAATTGTTATTTCGTAAGCTGTAAACAAATCCTTTTAATAACAATAGTTCCGAATGTGGTAAGAATTAATATCGAGAGATTGGTAGAAATTATCTAGAAACGTATCTGAAGTAGCACAGCCAGTGGCGGATTTACTAATCATAACTTGATTTTGTGGGACAGAAGTTCGGACAACGAGGTTACTCAGCGACACAGGAAGCTTGAATGCTATAGGCATCATCACTACCCCTCTGACAAACATAACTGCTTCTAAACCGTTCTTTACACCGTCTATGATGTTTATATTTTACAAGTTTTTAAACTTAAATCAATACAAATATGCCCGATAACCTCACTTGCACCACCGGTAGACCCGCCACTGGCAGCTATATAAGGAATACCGGCCCGGTGGCCGAGTTGTGCGAGCGTCCGTCACGGAATCGAAAGGTCGTTGGTTCAATCCAAGACCGCGGCATACATAGGACGTAAAAGATGGTACTTGTTTAGCACCTTTGATTGGCGCTTAGTATATAAGAGTAGTTCCAGAACTGGTTGACCCGATATCAGGACTGGGTCACAAACTGTTCAAGGAATAAAATGCATGGGACCAAAAGTCAGGGACATGACTGCTTGGCACGACATTAGTATCATGTAATATTGATAGCGGTTTCGTGCCACTTGTCTACGGCGTGATATCGCAGTGAGGCAGTACTTGTCTGATTGGGTCTCAAAATGATCTTATCATCAGCAACAGTAGCATCTACTACAAATACTACTACAACTAGATACAGTATAATAAAACCCAATTTCACCACCACTTAACAAATACGTATATTAAACAAATGATCCATTAAGGCTTAAAAGTACAGCATGGTGTGGTCAGAAGATCAACGGACGAATGATGTCGGAAATAACATGTTTGTTTTTACAATCAGAACTATGTAGGATGGTCCATCAACTTGCTTAGGCTTCATTACATAGCCGGGCGATGCCCAGAACATATGTACATGTATATCCTGAAACCTGAAAGGAACATTCGTCTATGTGCCCCGCAGTTGAAATGGCCATGATTTCTGTTATATTTGTCCATACGGCTTGAAATTTCACAACATTCCTTTACATAACCAAACTTTTGATTAAGTTTAAATTTTATTTATTTTACATCGATTACGAAACATGTTATCACAACTGATATTAATCACACCCGATGGGTCTGGTGGCGGCGTATGTGGTCATTATTGTTGGTGGAAACTGGAGAGCCCGGAGTTTAGATATTGAAGATGAATAACATTTTGTCAAACTTTGTCCTGAATATCAAACTATACAAAAGAAATATTTAAAACCTTTTTCACTTTAGAAACTCAAATATGATCAAATTTATTCAATTGATGTCAACAACGAATAAAAATGTTATTCTTAATCTTAGTAAATTTATAAATTAAGCTTTGTCACATAGAAATTCTTTATATGTAAATGTCATTTACATTACATGTAATTATCATGTTTTCATTATTATATATGTTTTTTTTAATAGTAATTTGTTATTTTATATCTCAATTTACCTTACAGTCTATATATTTGCATAAGGTGTGTGTGTGTGTGTGTGTGTGTGTGTGTGTGTGTGTGTGTGTGTTTTGCATTCACAGCGATCATGTGATGAGATTTTTTTATTTATATCATTGTTTAAATAAACAAGTTACTGTAAAGTGTACGCCAATAAAGTATACTTGTCTGTCTGTCTGTCTGTCTGTCTGTCTTAAGGTTATGAAGACATAGTGTGTCCACAAGAACGTTCGATACGGTCCAGTAATAACGTACGCAACTGCGGATTGGTCCGAATGTTAAGGGTTCGAACCCAGTTTGTTGCATTGTTTATGGCCGTCCTAGGCGCAAATGACTGATCGATCACAGGATCCGTCGAGAGGGGTTATAGCCAAGGCAGACATTTTATAGACAGTATATGTATCTTAATTGCCTTTCAATTATCTCAATTTTGTTTTCCTTGTCACAATATTTATTTATTTACTTCTGCTTCGTATTCTGTCTTTTTATTTTTATATTCTTCTCCTTTTTTCACCTCGTCTCGCCTCTTACTTATCTTCTTTCTTCTTTCCATCTCTTTTCCATTTCCGTTCTTTTCCATTAATCTCATCTTTTCGTCAGCCTTTCCTTAGTCTAGATTACCTCCCTTTGAATTTTCTTAATACATTGTTGTTGACTCTTTGTATACAAATAATTGATAAATTACGTTAATTTGTTGTTGTTGTTGTTGTTGTTGTTGTTGCTGTTGTTGTTGTTGTTGTTGTTGTTGTTGTTGTTGTTGTTGTTGCTGCTGCTGCTGCTGCTTCAAAACAAATAGAACTTTGACCAGGACAAGTTTTGGAGTGGTTGTCTCCGGTAGTGACGTCATTTGCCCTAGAGCCACATACCGCGAAGACGCAGTTTATTTTTACTGCAGTGTTTAACAGAAACCAACGTGTTATTGTTGTTGTGGTTTTCTTTGTATCGGTTGAAACTCATATATATACTCAAAGAAAATGGAAACGCAGGGTAACTAAAATCTGTAGTAGCCGGGCTCAATGTTTTACCTCCTTACCTTTCAACAGACCTTATATGATAGATCCTATCTCATTCTAAAGCATTTATTTTGTTTTAAAAAAAAAACAATTTAATTGTAATACCGTCGAATACTTCCTATTTAAAACTGACACAAAAGTTTACCCTGCGTTTCTTTTTCCTTTGAGTATACATTTTCTTCGTCAGGAGAATTTAAGATATGAGTTCTTACTATTTCCGGGTTAGATGTTGGCCTCCACACCTCAGGTCAAAAATTTCAAATTAAAGCAACATCTAGTATCTCGTACCATTAGTTGTTGTTTTTTTTATTTGTTTTCCTACTGCTCTTTCCGCGGAAAAATAAAAGTTCCTTTGAAATAAAATTATTCTTCTTCTATATTAATATGAATAAATGGCATGTGAGATGACAATGTCATTTTTTTTTTTCAAATTAGCTCGAACATTGTTTAATTGGTTATTAACGAACACGGCGTTTATTCGTAAATGCAAGTATAAGTAATGTCTATGATCAAGTTTGCTAAACATGTTATGTCTTTTATCTGTCTCTGTTAGTTTAAACTTATTTATTCAGTAAATTTCCATATTACAATATTCATTAACAATATAATAAGGATTAGAACGAAAGAAAGATTCTTATCGTGTTCTTCTCCGTTTTACAATATTTAAAAAGTAATATGGCTTAATGTACATGAATATGTTAATAAGTACAGTGTTTTTCCAAGGGAAAAAATGTATAAAAGATATCAAGAAAAAATATAAATATGTGTAAACAACATTGCAATATATGAGAATGTAGAAAACTTAAAGAGATGACAGTGATCAGTGGTGGATTGAATGGTGACAGGTAAAATCATATGATGGTATAAGGGAGTCTCTCTCAAAAACAAACATCAATTATCGAAGCGTTTGGAGGCTTTGATAAATGAATGAACAGCCTCAACAATTTTATATTGTTTACATGTGCAAGATTAATATCACCGAATAAAAGTATATTAAGATTTATAGTATGTATGGAGGAAAGATCATTGAACATCGTAGTTCTGGCATTGTTGTAATTTGGGCAGTATAATAAATAATGTTCAACGCTCTCGACTGCACCACAAGTACATAGAGGAGAATTTACCATATTTTTCATGTATAAAACCTGATTCAAAGGACTACAGTCTGTACGCAGTCTGGCATGAACAATTTGATATTTTCTATCACCATGGTAATAATAATTGGGTACATTGATGCAATCAGTATTAATTAATCTTTTAAACTCTGAGATTGATTTACATTCTTATTTCAGCTGGCAAGTTGTTCCATTCTTGTACTACTGAAGGCAAAAAAAAGAATTCTGATAGAGATTAGTATTTGAATGAATACTTCAAATATTACTTGCATTTCTAAGGCTATATTGAGATACATTACCAAATTGTTCAGGTATAAGTTCTTGCAAATAAATAGGGGATAAATCGTGAACCATTTTATAAAATAATATCAATTTGTGCTTTCTTCTTCTTGACTGAAGAGATTCCCAACAAGTTTCAGTAGATAATTTATCAATACACACAAGTTTAGTGGTACCGGTAACAATATTCTAGCAGCCTCATTTTGAATCTTATCTAGTTCGGCTTTTACATATAATGTACAATTGTCAAAAATAGCATCACTGTATTCAAGCAAAGGCCTTATAAAAGTAGTATATATTATTTCTAATGTTGATCTAATAAGAATTTCATTCTTTTCATGATATTTATACGGTTCCATGCTTTCGACTTGATCTATTCATTTTGATGATGCCAAGAGAGATTGCTAGAAAGATATATTCCTAAGTGTTTATGATTGTCAATTTCTGTTATTAACTCATTATTCATTATTTCTAATGTTGATCTAATGAGAATTTCATTCTTTTCATGATATTTATACGGTTCCATGCTTTCGACTTGATATATTCAATTTGATGATGCCAAGAACGATTGCTAGAAAGATATATTCCTAAGTGTTTATGATTGTCAATTTCTGTTATTAACTCATTATTCATTATAACACTGGTATGATTAACGATATTCCTTTTCTTTGTAAATAGTAGGGATTTGGGTTTCTTAGGATTAAATTTAACTAACCAAATGTCAGCCCAATTACTATTTTTTCTAAATAATTGTTCAGAGTTGCTGACGCTGACATTGGGTTGTCAACAGTAATGAAGAGTCCAGTGTCATCTGCAAACAGTCTAATATGTGAATTAATATTATCTACAATATCGTTTATGTAAATTAAATACAGAAGAGGACCTAGCATAGATCCTTGAGGCACCCCGGCCCTAATATATATATGATCAGACTTTACACCTTGTAATACTACTCTTTGTGTTCGGTCTGTTAAATAATCCTGAAACCAGGCAAGCAAATCTCCTGCGATACCAGAAGCCTTTAGTTTGATAATAAGACCCTTGTGCCAAACACGATCAAAAGCTTTTGCTGATATCGCAGAAGACTGCCCTGACTTCATTGCCAGAATCAACTGTTGATAAAATAAAATTATATAGATATGTCAGTTGATTAAAAGTAGAATCGCCTGGCATAAAACCCAACTGATATTTCGTTATTGTGTTACATTCAATGAAAAAATTATGCACATGTTTATAAATACATTTTTCAAATACCTTTTCAATAGTTCAATAGAACTAAGTAGTGAGACAGGCCTATAATTAGAAACAGTAGATCGATCCCCTGATTTATATATCGGGCAGACATTAGCCTCTTCCCGGGAAGATGGTACGATACCCAGTAACAATGATTTATTAAATATATTACATAAAGGAATTGATCATTCATTCGCCAATTCACGGAGAACATAATTATTTATTAAATCAGGCCCGACAGCTTTTCCAGTTTTCAAAGTTTTTAAAATATCATTAACTATAACTATTTGAGGTGTTATTGTTATAGAACTCAGTTGTTTATCTGGTTGGGGTAACACAGGATCACCAGCCATTGTTTTATCTATTACAGTTTGGTCATAAAATTATTTATTAAATATATTAGCTTTATCGATATTCTGATCAAATAAGGAATCATTATATTCTAAGGGTGGTATCTTGTGAGAGTGATTATTATTCAATAAGAACTTAAGAGATGTCCACCATTTTTTGAGCTTCTATGATCAGTTTTAAGTTCATTACAAAATTTTGAGATATATTCTTCTTACTTTGAATAACATCATTTCGAAGCCGCCTAAAAATATTCCAATGATAAACACACTTAGTTTTCTTTGCTTTTTTATAGGCTCTCTTACGTTTCCTTATCATCAACTTAATTTTGCTTGTTATCCAAAGATGCTCATTTGGAAATACTCTTATTTCTTTATTTGGAATACATTCTTTTGATATATTTTGTATTTTTTCAGTAAAAGCTAAAACATATTTATTGATATATGCATCGTCAAAATCATTCCAGTTAGTAATACTAGCAAGTTGTTGTAATTTAACATAATCCCCTTTATGAAAGTACCAAACGTGACGAATAAACGACTTGGTCATTAATATCTTAAAATTTAAAACACAATATACTGGACAATGATATCTTATTTCTTGGGAAAGAAATGGTTCACCAACATCACTAAGTAAAACATGATTTCGATTTTTCACAAAAATCAGATCTATCAAGCTAGAAGAATTTTCAGTATAGTGGGTATCTTCCTCAATACATTGATATAATGAATTCTGTAAACACCATGAATTAACTTTGTTTCTAGTGGATGGAAGTCTAGTATTTAAGTTAAAATCGCCGGTTATTACAACATCCTTTATTCCTGAATCACATGCAAGGCTAATGGAATCTTCAATTAATGAGTGATCGGCAGTGTCAGTATAAGGAGGTCTGTAGAACAGACCAAAAAGAATATTTCTACATTAAAGTTTGACTTCGATCCATATACATTCTATTCCCACCGGTTCCAAATCAGCTCTATGACAGTAAGATATATTATCTTTTACATATATTAAAACACCCCCGTGTCTGTCGGTAGATCGATCTTTCCTTTCGGGCGGTGAAAAAGTTGGCAGAACTATATTTTCAGACTTAATGTTTGAAGTAAGCCAGGTTTCGGAGAAAGCAATAATATCAAAATCATTCAGTTCAGAGGAAAGTAAGTCAAGTTTTGGATAAATGCTTTGTATGTTATAATGAACGAGCGTGAAATATTTGGTTGTATCAATGGACTGGTAGCTACAGAACACTGCTCACTCTGCACCGATATTCAGGACCCAGGTTTGGATGGACATCCCCAGACGTCAGGAACAACAACTTAATCACAATGGCGAGAGTAACAGCGGACATACATAAAAGATTTCTGGATTTTATGCGTAAATAAATATTTAAACTCGCAGCACATTTAGTTCTCAAAAAGTGACATTTGTTTAATTTTCTAAACATATTGAAGCGTTCATTGATAGAATAGATTACATAGAAACTTTGAGCATCAGACAAAATAGACAAAGAAAAGAAAAATAGAAAGAAAAAGAGGGAAACCCCTTAATGTTCTACACAGCCTGAGTCTGGTATCTATTCTATATATTATAAGACTTACGTTACCCTTGAAAGCATTAAGTATTGAAAACACAACACCAGGCTCAAGCTATATGGATAATCTAAAGTAAATGTGTAGTACCACACACCAGCACAATCCGACACAGATTCAAACAAAGATAATGAAAAAGAATAAAGAAAAAAGAACAAACATCATGTTTATAAATGAGATGAACAGAGCTGCATGTGTTTTTGCAATAATTAAAAAAATATACGGCAGATAAATTGACATTCAAACGATATCTTTAAATTTACCAGACGCTATTGAATGATAAATCTTCTCAACGTGAAATAATAATAACAATAATAATAATAATAATGACAAAAATAGTTAATTTGATAACAGGTAAAAACAAATATCAATATATATCTCAATTTCAAGGGTAGAAAAAAACAACAACATTTTCTAGCATAATATATATATAAATATACGATTGTAGTGGTAATTGGGTGCATGCATGAATAAGAATTTTTTGTGAAAATTTCTGTGTGGACATGAACGTTTGTGTGCGTGCTCGTGGTACGTGTGTGTTTGTTTGTAGAGGCTATCGTGCGCGTGTGTGTGTGTGCACGTGTGATACAAACATGGTGCTTGTGATGATAATGTTTCAGAGGCGCTTTTCGAAACGAAATAAAAGCTGTCTATAGGAAGACATATCTGTCTCTGTTGTAGATCAGTGGTTCTACCCAAGAGTCTCTGCCGGATCTACCTGCCGGATCTACCTGCACCTTTGAATTAGCTGTTTGTCTCAGTGCGACTGAAGTACTGTTGTAACCCATAAAACAACAGCAGTTCTGTTGATATCATGTATGTGTGTTCGTATGGTGATTATAACGATAATAACATATGATGACGCAGAAGAAATCGGCAAAAAAGACCTTAACCAAAATCTAAGCGCTGATGGCGCTGAGAGAATAGGCTTTTTAATATGATAATGTCGCATTTCTTTTGTTTATCAAAATAACTTTCATTATTTATTTTATTGTCCTTAATATAGGTAAATGGGGGCCTCCGTGGCTGAGAGAGTAAAGTCGCTGACTTCAACACTCAATCCGCCCCTCACCGCGTGGGTTCGAATCCCAGCAGGGTCATTCGAATTTTCATGTGAGGAAGCTTTCCAGCTGGCTTGCGGTAGGTCAGTGGTTCTACCCGGATGCCTTCGTGCATTCGGGGTCTTCTTCCACCTGTAATTAGCTGGATGTCGCGACGGTAAACTCAAATAGTATATAACAAAAATATATGTATCTTATATTGCAAGGAAAAAAAAGATTTATTAAAATTGTATTAATGGGCCAACTGCTGCATGCTGACGAAATTTTATCGAAATATTGTTGTCTGTCGCTGAAATTTTCAGCCAGTCATGATTCAAAATATTTCCGAGTGAGGTGCGATTTTTCGCTTGCCTACATTCTTTTTTCATTACAGTTTATTAAACACGTCATCTCCAGCATCGATTTTCAACACACGTTAATTTATTTTCGATTTCCATAACGCAATCGTAATGAAATAAACATGAAAATTATCACCATTTAATGATAAGAAAGAAAACAAAATTTGGGACTATTCCTCTGCGTAGTAAAAAAGAGGGGGGTCGGTCTATAAATATACATGTCTAAATATAGCCCCGGATTGTTGTCCGATTCAAAATGTGTGCTACCATAGAATAGCGTTCAAAAGTTAAACATCTACGATGGCTGACGGTTGAGGCCATAACATATGTATGCAGAATCTTTACAAACTTAACAAAAAAAAAAGAAAAAATATGAATCATAAAAAAATAACACCAGTGCCAAAGCTAGATCGAAATGCATTAAAGAAAGAATGTTTTATTATGTAGTGATAAAACTAAAATAGCCTAGAATAAACAAAAGATATTTCTAAAGATGTCGACATTTGCATTGATTCACTAGAAATAGCTCCGTGGCAGTACAAAACACGTGTGTTCTATTCATGAGATTAGAATTAATCCAATAAAGATATTGAATTGCAATACAATGCATTTATTTTAATAATTATGATTGGTTGATAAAATCAATTTAAATTTCAATGTAATAAGTAATCGGATATCCAAATTCTCTCAATTACGCCGTGGCCAAGTGGCATGCTACCAGTCACATTTTCCTGACAACGATCCAGTATGCTGTGTGTCAAACAGAGAAACTAACAGTGCAATATGTTTGTTTGTTTTGTTTCTTTGTTGTTGATGTTTTTGTTGTTGTTTTGTTGTTGTTTTTCCCCCACTTTTGTATCCAATGGCCGGGGATCGAATTTCTGACTTGTAACTCAGGAGTCGTATAGTACTAAAACGTCGCCTTGTTCTGTTAGTTGGTATCAAAATTGTTACTTCGATTCACTTATCACCGGATTTCTCTGTATTAAGTTTTTGAAATATTCGCTATTTACGTCACGGTGCTATCAATTTATGAATGCATTTAGATCAAAGTTGAAGAGTTTTCATCTATTAACTATAATAATTTAGCCGATGACCAAACGAGCAACTATCCGCATCCTAGGACCGTCCAAAATACCTATTCTCTCGATTGTCCGAGCATTGCGATTTTTCGACTATTTTATACAACCCTTCATCCCTCAAAATGTCGCCAGATCAGTGTATACTATGGTCGATAGAGTCATTAACTTGTATACTATGGTCGATAGAGTCATTAACTTGTATACTATGGTCGATAGAGTCATTAACTTGTATACTATGGTCGATAGAGTCATTAACTTACTATTTTTATGTTATATAAATATCAGACGTACATTTCCATGTGTACCCTTCTAAAAATAATTGAACAATTAAGTTTACGTTCATTTAGGGACCCACTTACACTACTTGAAGTGTTGGAATACTGTCGCTAACTGCCTGGTGGTAAACAATATGTCGCATTTTCTTTCACTTCCGTACGTCTCTACAACTGAACTTTGGTTTTCGTTTATTTTTGTTGGGTGTATAGTGCGGGCTTGTAACTAAGACATTCAAATAACTTGGCAATAATGCTTGTCGCACTGTAACGAGGTGTCGCAGTTCCTAGAGCCAAGGTCATAGTCATACTTAGAGGTGAAAGGTCATAGGTCTAGATTTGCTTGACCGGGCTGTAATTTTCAAAAGAAATGGCAGTGAGAATTGCCTCAGTGAGACGACGTATCACGTACAAACTCCCAAACAAATATTTTGTGGGATGTTTCGCTCTCACCCATCGATTTTGTAAATTATAGGTAGAATGCCATTCATATCATGATCGTTGAATATGCTACCATACTCGACCCAGATAAACGTGAACCTGTGGCTGCATATAATATGACCTTAACAATATAATACATTCATTATAATGGACGTTTTTGAACGGCGCCATGTACAGCGACTTTTCAAAGGACTCATTCATCTTGAGAGTGCATATCATTGAAGTATCTGCATGGTCGTCAAGCTCGGTTAGCATGCAGTATTGATTATGACCTAACTATGTATATAACCTAGCTCCACAATGTAAGTAAAAGGTAACATGCTATATTTAGAAACAATTACACACGTAAGTTGTGTTTTTGACATTCACGCCTGTGAGCTGCAAGTAGCAACAAGGTACGTGAAGTCTTACTTGATTATTTTTATTATTTAATATTGATTTTTCTGAAATAAAAAAAAAAGTTTTGTTTTGCTGTAAGTTTTCTTAAAAGCACTTTGATTGGAAGATATTTTTGAGTTTAAATTTTAAATCTGCGTGAAGAATTCCAATGTGTATCACTGTTCATTAATACCGATATACAGTGTATTAATTGCAGGTTGATATATAAAACAAGAATCTATTCAAAGTAAGAATAATTGTAGTTTACAACATGCCTTGTACCAATCTGCCTCGGCAATCGACTTCAATCAATCAATAAAATTGACCAAATCATCATTATGCCTTTGGTCTTTTTACATAGAAATTACATAAAATTACATAAAAATCATATGAATATGACCCAGACATGTATAAATACATATTAATACAAATTTACAATCAATATGTTGCTTTTTCAAAGGGAAATGATACAATAATTTTTTCTTGAGAAAGGCAAGTTTTGCAGAAATATTGATAAAGAGTGAATTTAATTGTGTACAAAATTTACATATAATTAAATCTTCATATTCATAACGTATATACAGGATTTACATTTGTATAAAATATAAACAACACAATTATCAACTCAAAATATATTGAAATTTACTCTAAAAGGTAAGTGTAGGTTGGTGGTTCTACCCGGATGCCTCCGTGCATTCGGGGTCTTCCTCCACCTGTAATTAACTGGACGTCGCTATATGACTGAAATACTGTTGAAGCGACGGTAAACTCAAATAGTCAAGTCAAGTCTAAAGGTTAGTATATATGAAACAAGAAGTCTATCCTGTCTTAATTTTTATGAGCAATAAATATAAGTTCAGTTAATTGAATGTAATTTTAACGATATGATTGTAACAAAGTATATATACCAGTGAGAACCTAAGCGTTTTATAAATACTGGAAACGTTTGATACGTAAGAATTAAACAGGGCAAATTTTGTTTGTTGAAAATACAAATAAGCATGATAATTATCTCATTCCCTCTGTATTCATAACAAGAGAAGATTAAAACAAAATGTTTTAATGGACGGCTTATAATAACCATAGTATCCCTTTTTTTTTCTCTTTTCTAATTTTGACCTTATAATATAACCTCTATGCACAGGAACTTCATTAAAAATGACCTCTCTTTATATTAGGCCTATTTATATATAATAGAGAGGCAGTTATTATTTCCTCTGCACGATGCACTATTCTTAAAAAATATGACTCCAAATTCAGTAGCATTTTCCATATATTTTATGCATCTTGTGGATGCAATGAAATTTAAACTTTGAATCCTGACAGCGAAAACATTACATCCAAGATGAAGAATGCATGGGTAAAAAAAATCACTGGAGTGGTTGGTTTTCCTAAGATTAAGAATTTAAAAAAATCGACCTCTCCATATATTATCAAGACATAGAAAGGTCGATTTTTTCTTCTTTTTTTTTTTTTTTTTTTTTTTTTTTTTTTTTTGATTTATGTTTATGTTTAAATCAAAAGAAAGTAAATACAAATTAACAAAAGCAAAATAATGGATGTTTAAAACTAGTACCTGAAACAAATTATACAAATATAACTCAAGCATTGCCCAAAAATAAGAATTAAAAAAGAGGTCCCAGATGGAATAGAACTCATGACCTCGTGATGGGAAAAAAAGTAAAAGTCGACACTCTTACCGATTGAGCTAATTCTACAAGCGTGAAAATGAAGTGCAAATGAGGCTATTTATAGGTAATTAGTGTATCAAAACACCAGCACTACACAGACAATTTTACTGTATTAACTACACCAAGAGTTCTTTATATCACGGTTACATATTACCAATATAAACGTTACGCATTACTTATTCCACACTTTATGTATAATTACAAGATCAATCGAAAAGGAGGTCATGACCTATATGTATAAAAACATCATTAAAATACAAACATGAACCATGGGGCCGGGTGTTAATTTGTATAATCTTTGTATGTATTGTATCACATTACTTGTAACACATGTCACTATAATAAAAAAAAATACTTACTTACTTACTTACTATACTGGAAACTATTTAAAACAAAAATAAATCACGTATTTAATACCCCCAAACAAGCATATAGAAATCAAGAAATATCTTTAAAAAAGATACTCGGCCGTGGTAACCAGCTTGATGATTAGTGTCTAGGTGATTTAACATGATATATATATTGTTGTTGGTTTAATAGTTGTGTAATTCCTGTGTCAGTGCAGCTCTTTGAAATACCACGGATCCAAATAATTTGAACAATCTTGGTAGACACTTAAAATTGCAGCCTTAAAACATCTGCGCATTAGACTTCGTTTCGCGGGCTACAAAACGAAACCGGATGTTACGTTTTTGTTGAATATAGGATCTGTCAGGGTCGAAAAATCAATTCCGAAATCTATGTGTTTCCTATTTTTTAGCCTTCTACCCTTTCAGTTTACCTTAAATAGGTGCAGTGTCTTACTATTCGGGACAAATCGTTCGCAGGGGAGGAAAACTTCAACTTTTAAAACACACAGAGATCTAAAGAACTCGTTTCCGCAACTCCTTTCTTTGCTTTTGACTAATTTTACAATGACAAATGGGAATTTAGCAAAGTATATAATAACCAATGAAAAGCCTAAATTTATTCCGCTAATGTGTGTTTCACAGGAAGTCAGGGTGTAAATAAACGGCCTAACGGCCGAAATATCAGTCACTGAAAATTATTACAATCACAGCTTAACATTCGACTGCAATACTAATTTGCACATGCGCCAACGGAAGTGAAAACCCATTTTAATTGGACATACTAATATATATACAGTACTTAATAATAGTAATGCATATACAGTATTGAATACCGTCCAGAAAATCATACAGCTATTCCCTCTGTATTCATAAGAAACATACGTCTGATGCTAAATACACGAAGCATAGCACTGTGATTTAAAATATAAATTTTATTTCAGTTTGTCCTACTTAATCGGTCAATGACATGCGTTCAAATAACACTTTTTCAATAGTATGCTTCAAAAATGTCAACAATCGATTTTTTTATGTCCTTAACAAAGCATTCATGTGCGTGAACCAACGGAGTGGCAGCACGCATCGTACATGATCAGCACAGTTATAGATTTTACCTGTTCAAATTAAAAGGAGTTGATATTTACTCTGCTTTGCGGCCTCTATTACGACTTGTCTAAATATATCAATTATAGATTTAACAAAGGTATTCAGTTTGTCATATAGGCCAGGAAAATAGTATACGTCGATTGTCTTTAGTTGTTGGGTTTTATAAACTATTTACAGATTTATTCAAGGATTGAAGAACGAGCTTGTTATTCATCATGTGTCTGAGAGGAGCAGGGAAATTCGGGAAGGTTATTCTGATCATTATGAATATTCTCTTCATGGTGAGTAGTTGCTATGACAACGACGACGTCGATGATGATGGTGGTGGTAGTAGTGATTGCGATGATGAATATTTTATTTTATTAATTGATATCAAAGACCTATTAAACAAAGGTCTTATCAATATCAAATGGCGTATGTTACAGTTTACCATCGCATTGTCTTGGACATGTTAAGTGAAATATATTTCGGATATTTCAAATGTTTGGATATAAGCTTTCACAATGCCATCACAAGTACGCTTTAAGGGTTGTTTCGCGAGTATAACACATCTGCTTGTTTTTATAACATCTCCTTTTCAAATCGTTAAATTTGAAATGAATTAAATATGTTTAATAGATTTTAAACTTTTTTTTCTTGTTTAGCATTAGACAGTTACCATAGAAACAGTTCAGTAGCTCGGATATGAACTCGGTGACCTTCTTTTTTTCATTGTTTTGATCAAGCAAAAGAATCTACAGAAGAGTTTTTGTAAAAAAAAATAAAAAAAAAAATAAAAAATAAATCCCTTTTCCAAAAATTCTATAGGTTTTCGTCCATTTCTGTAAAAATGAAGAACCTGGGGGTATTTTAAGCATTCCTTCATATAAATTGAACTATCATGAATCAACTGTTAGTTTGTGTGTCTTCTATTTGTAATGTTTACTTTTTTTCTTTTTACCGTCCCCCGTGGCCGAGTGGTTAGAGTGTCTGCTTCGGGTGCGGGAGATCGTGGGTTCGACCCCCAGCCGCGACATACCAAAGTCGTAAAAAACGGTACTGTTATAGCTCCCTTGCTTGGTGCTAAGCATATAAGGGTAGTAGCAGGACTGGTTGGCCCGGTGTCAGGATAATGTCTACGGCGTGATACTGCAGTGTGGCAGCACTATATCTGTCTCAAGTCAGCATCGTCTCTAAATGACTTAAATACTGTCGGTGGGACGTTAAATCCAACAACCAAACAAATAAACTTCTTTTTTTTTCTTTTTAACAAGATAATATATTTTAGCTATTTATTCGAAACGGTTACCATGGATATAAAAACTTAGCATAAAAACGAGCACGGTGGTATTCGATGATTACCAATGGGTACCACAAATATAGTTTACCTTATTCCTAACTTCAGAGTTTGTTATTTGATACAGCATGTCTAAAAGCTAAAGGAGACGAAACATCTTGGTTTTCTTAGGGTCCTTCGGTTTCTTCCACCGTCGCCACAGTAACACCACCATCGGTGACATCGACAAAATTTAATATTTTTATAAGCGATATGCCTTCTGTCTCCAGTTGTAAATTGGTCTCAATATTAATGTTCTCAAGTTCCTTACCGATGGCACCTCCTTTATAGGCTCTGTCTAGGTGCTCGCTATTAGTTGGCAACAGAGGTACAGGTGTCCCTTGTCATTTTATATATTGTACATCTGTTTAAATCTCATTCACATTTATAAATGTGGTAATTAACTGTTAAGGTTTTGATTGGTATAGAAGATATAAAGTTCTAGCTCGTCAACTGTCTGGAACAAATAAGTGATCTCCTGTGAACCGTGAAGGGTTTCGTGATTATGATTACGTGTTCGTTGTATTGACATCGATAACAAAATCCCGACTTGCTGCAGTTCCCTTATTGTTCGGATATCTTCGGACATTATCCTATTATATAGTTAAATAGTTTTTAGACGGTGCAGCCGTCTTATGCTGGAAAACGAATACAGGCGTCGCTGATTTGCATATTTTCTACGGCAAGCTTAAATGTACCTCTCCGCGCTTTGTGCGGATTCATGCAATGCGATTCTGCACTAACGAATACGAGTGGAATATGTTACACAGACGTTTAAATCATAACCGTAACCGCTTATAATGTATTATTGTTTGTTAACCCTTATTGGAAGGAACATCTATAGCCGTTTTTCGCTACTTTCCGGACTAGCACCTGAAAATACGTTTGCCCGCTCAGTACTATGTGTCATTCTGAATTCTTACGATGAGACGGGGACCAGCGTACATGGACTAAGACCACAATTAATTTTACTATATGTTCTATATAAGCATATATGCAAATGACAATTTCTATAAGGGAAATTGACATCCAAACTTACCCTCATTAGATAGATCTATTCAAGAGAAATAATTCTGTACATTTTAAACATGGGGTCACCCGACTACTTTTTGACCTATTTAAGCTTAAATAACATACGTATGAATTTAGTGCACCGGTCGGCCATTTCACACCAATTTTCTCAAAAATTCCCCTCTCAGTAATGCTCAAATTTTAAGGTTGTGGTGCAATAAGGCCTCTAAATTGGGCATTTTATGACTATTTTAACTGTGTTCTATAGAATTTGATCCTTTATTGCATGTCTTTCAGTCAAAAACTCACCTTAATTCAGCATTAAATAGGGTCACTATTTTCTGTGTAGGCACATCCGGATACAGGGTAACCAAGGGCAGGTAATTGTGGTCTTAGTCCACATGTAATACCTCGATCCGCCATTTTATTGGCCATTTTTGCTTTTTGATGACGTGCAAGTTTTCTGTTACGCCCACATCCTATCAAGTGCAAGAAACGCCAAAATAATTTATGTAGGGATTACACTTGAAATTGCAGGGAAAGACGCCTTCATTCATAATTTTACTCACTCATTACACGCGTTTCGTAACAACCCTTGGGTTCATGACCTTAATTTGGAGTGAAGATATACATGTCTGCTCTCCCATTACCTGTCACTAGGTGTCTGTTTATGGCAGGGCGTCAGGTTACAATGCTTGAGTTCACTCTAGTGTTTTACTTGGGTCGTTCTTCATACTTAATAGACTGATAATATGTTGCTGCTAGATTTGGAAGTTAAAATAATTAACGCAGGCCCAGGGCGGCGATATATTATTATGGAGCAAGAAAGCAACTCCTCGCTCCCGCACCGCCGACGTTATAGAAAAGCAGGTACCTTCTCAGTCGGTCGCAGAAAGATAAACATATCAGATTACCGGGAACAAGCTCTGTGGAATTTAACAGCCTCCAGGGCCCTCTCTCACTTCGGGGGACTGGGACCGGGGCCATGACAGAATGAACTTTTCACACTGTATCTTTGTTGGGGGTGAGGATGATTTTTCAGTGTGAGTATAAAAAAATAAGACTGACATTGAAACATCTAATTTTATATTAAAATACGTGTAGATCTACATTTTTTTATGCAACCGTCACTAACTTTCTATCAAACTTTTTATCTAAGATACATTTATTATTAAGTACTTACAGAGATGTGAATACAAAGGTAATGTTATTGTAGCTTCGTGGTATTTATTTACTTGTTTCATGGGGGAATTTTTCACTGAAAAACAGTATATGATTTAGAGGGGAATGGGGCCCATAACCGGCCCCAAATTCAACAAAAAGGGGCCCTGGCCTCGCAGTAGAGCTAAATTTAAAAATTGGATCTTTCAAATGCGGTATATATGATGAGAATGTATGCATAGATGTGCTATGACATGTGAAGGTATGCCATAGATGGAAAATATGAAAATATTATTTATTTCCCAGATAACATGAACTTATTTACAGAGTGACTTTCGCCAGAAATTTTTGTAACGTCTCGAGCCCTTTGGTTAAATCTAAATCAGCTTTCACTCTACATCTCAAAGTTAAGAAATGCACTGAAAGGAACTTTTGGTAGGTTAAAACTTGTTGTATTATTGCTTGTTTACCATTATTTTGCACTAGAAACATCTATTTTAAGCGTGAACAAAATATCTGTGACATTTCAGAACAGCAACCCATTTTACATACACGAAGATCTATTCCTGTAAAAAAAAAAGTAGCGCTCCGTATGTATGTAACTGAACTAAACATAGTCCACACGTAATTTTGCATTATGGCGAGTTAAGTTCCTCCCAGAGCATTTCTTATCTTTGAAATAGAAAGGCAAACATTCTAGTATCTTAAATAATCAAATATCTTGTCAATTTCTACACATACACAACAACATATAGAATGTATACATCAGTTTACTAGTACTGAAGAAAGAACATGACCTACTTAGGTATGCAACTTTATGAATGAAAGGTTCACGACCCTAACTCCGGATTATTATGTAACAAACAAAGAGCGAGTAGCAACAACGCATGGAGTTTTGTCGTTATATGACTGCTTCAATAACTTCAGAAACGCTGGGCTTAGAATTATTGCTATTTCATGTTAATCCTGTCGACGTCTCTTGGCGCATAGTGCGCTTGACTGTCTCTGTTTTCTTCAGCTCTTCGGTCTGGGGCTTCTGATCATTGGCATCGTGATGAGGGTAGACAACGACACTTTGCATACAAGTGAAGTCATTGCCACGCTGAACGAGATCAACTTAGGCGGGTCACTGTATCTCGGAAACCTCCTTCAAGCTTTGTCCATCTTGGCCATCGTTATTGGCATCTTCATCATGATTTTGTCCGTGCTGGGAGCGCTCGGCGCCTGCTTGGAGAAACGTTTCCTCCTGGTCATTGTAAGTTGAAAACTCCGAGGACCCGATCTCGAATGAATATTTGAACTATACAAATCGATCACTAACCAGCTAGCTGCAATTTAGACGTAAAAAAGATGCGTTATATACTATAAATAAATGATTATTATTAATTATGTAGATACATTGTTTCCTTAACTCCTCAATTAATAATTGATTCATTGTAAGTAAATTCAAGTGAAAGGTATTAAATCAGGGTTTCCACTAAAGTATGTGTTCTCTATACCTGGGACAACATTCTTTGTTTTTATCAAAGTTATCTTTGACCACTAAGCTACATTTAAGCAAAGTATAAACACATTTAACCGTTAAGATATAAAGTAATTCGGGGGCCTCCGTGGCTTTAACACTCACTCAGCCCCTCACCGCATGGGTTCGAATCCTGGCAGGGTCATTCGGATTTTCATGTGAGGAAGCCTTCCAGCTGGCTTGCGGTAGGTCGGTGGTTCTACCCGGATGCCTCCGTGCATTCGGGGTTTTCCTCCACCTGTAATTAGCTGGACGTCGCTATATGACTGAAATACTGTCGAAGCGACGGTAAACTCAAATAGTCATGTCAAGTCAAGTCAAGTCTAGTCATAAAGTAATTCGAATTTTAAATGACTCACTATGCACTTCCACTCTGAACTAAAGTTAGCAAAAGATGATGTATTAGATTTGTTCAACCTTAAGGTAATCCCTCCATCATTAGATTATGATCATGGTCCATCAAATGATCATGGGATTTTTATAGTAAATGCAAGCCTTTACAGAAAAAAACTGTAACTCCCAGTCAACGGATGCTTGCATCTGCACTGAAATCTTTATAAACATTTGAAGAACCATGATTATGATTTATTGATGGATGGATTACCTTTAATCGTGTTTTATTGCAAACTGTTTTTGATTTCAGTACGCTGTAATTGTTGGAACAATCATAACGGCGCAAATAGTTTCCATTGCATTGTGGTTCGCCCTTAACACAGAGGTAGGTTGTAGTTGTTGTCAAATCAGTTAATTAATACATTAAATGATATATTATTCAGTAAATCAATCAATAAATCAATCAATTATTTATTTAGACAGATAATCAAATCAATCAACCTATCAATCAATCAATCAAATGAAAAATAAAATAGGCTAACGTAAAATGAATAGTTTTCGCTGATATAAATTTAATTGGGTTAAATTATACTAAATGTATTAAGGATTCATGCTCTAGAAACGTGAGAACCATACAATGATGCTTGTGGATAAAAACATTCTAGAAATCAGCGGAAATCAGTTCCAAACCAATCAATGATTGCACAGAATATGTAAAATGTTGTTGTTGTTGTCGTCTTAAAATCGGCAACTTTTTTATAAACATAACTGTAGTGAAATTGTCTGCTTTTGTTTACGTTTGCTTTTATTTGTTTATTTATTTTAGATCGAAAACAGTATCAAAAATGAAATGGATGGCGTATTGCTGACATATGAAGGGGTAGACTCTACAGTGGACGCATCCGTTGGCTGGGATTTAATGTTCTTAGGGGTTTGCAGCACTTTATATATATGTTCTTAATCAGCCGGAATTGGCTGGAGCTTAGCATAATCATAAAAATGGCAGTTCAAAGACAGCTGACCTAAGTGTGGTATCATGCCACTTGTCTATGGTGTGATACCGCTTCCATGTATTGCTGTATTTATGTTAAGGTAATCCAGCTATCATGGAATTATAAAAGGCTTTCTGAAAATGTAAAATAACATAATTCACCGTGTTTGTTTCTTAACTTAAACTGCTTCTTTATTGGAATTTTAGGCAAATTTGTATAAAAACACTAAAATGTGACTTTTTAGACCTTCAAAAATTGGCAAATATACTTTTAATATATCCTTAATTAATCTTAAAATCGGGCTTTTCTCTACAATTCTACTTAAAATCAATGAGAATTTTAAAAACGTTCTTAAATATTTAGGTTGCATTATATCTTTCTGGTTACATCATTTTTATATTTCAGCTTCTCCTTCATGCTTTCGTATTTCACTCTTCTTCAGCTTATAGAATTTTGACGTTGACTCATGAGATTGGTGAATTAGGACCCATTATAAGTTAAAAGAGAAAATTCGGTCGAATTTATCTCCGACATACTGTACTAAGCATTCGAATTTTGTAGGATTTTGTAACTAACAACATTACAACAACCAAATCTGTCAACATTTTGCAGCTTGAATGTTGCGGTGTTGACCCAATTTCTTCTTCAAACAACGACAATGAGTTTCAAAACTCAAGATGGTGGAACGGTCGAACGGACACGAACGACAAAGTCCCGCAAAGTTGTTGTAAAGGCGCCAACAAGAACAACTACAAGACCCGCGGTGCGGATACCGCCTGTCAGCAGACGTTGAATGACCATTATGTCGATGTGAGTTCTTCCCTTACATCCTCCTTTTCTTCTTCGACCCTCCTGCTACTAATCATACCCTTTGATTGACATCATCATCATCATCAGGATCAGCATATCGCCAGCGTCACGACCATTATTATCATCATCATCATCATCATCCGTCACCACCATAACCATCATTGTCACGACTTTTATCATCATCATTAGCATTATCACCATCATCTTTCTTTCTTTCTTCTTCTTCTAGTAGTACTAGAATAAGCAACGGTAGTAGACGAAGAAACAGAAGAAGTAACAGTAGTGGTAGAAGTAGTAGTTTTGGCAGTAAAATATAAGTTAAAATAAGCGGGGAGGGGAATAGTTAGAAATAGTAAAAGTTGCGATCATTCCAAATTTTCATGTAATTTAATGATAAGACCGTACTAAAATATCTCCATGTTGTTCCAGGGTTGCTATGAAGCTTTAGAAAATGCTTTGGACAAGTATCAAGTTCCCATTATCGTGTTTCTCATATTACTCTTGGTGGTAGAGGTAAGTTTTGCTTGTTGTTGCCGTTGTGGTTTGCTGTTGTTCATGTTGTTTTTAAAAAAGAAAGAAAGAATACTAGTCAAACCAGTTGTTAGCAGTCAACTTAAAAATTCTAAACAAAAGTCTTGATTAGTATATAACATTCAAGCAGATAGGACGTAAACGAAAGCATGGATTACAGTGTTCTTCCCCTAAAAACACATAATTTGTAAGAATGGATATATGGGAAAACGTCTTGAGCTGAATTTATAATATAATAACAAGAAGTTATTATTTGATGTGAGAGTAAAACTGCTTATGTTAGTTGGAGACCTACTGATTACTTTTGATGAAGAAGATGAGGAAAGGGGAGGAATTTTAATAAGGAAAGAGATCCTACATTTAACATCCATTTAGCAAGCACCTGCTATAAGCAGTCCGCTCCTCATCGCTGGTCGATAAAGACAGGTCAGGTTTTAGGCCTAAGCTGTATATAGATATATAGGAATATACAATTGTAAGTACCCTAGGGAAGGTGCCGTGGTCCAGTGGTAACTGACTGCGGATCCGAAGGTTATGGGTTCAAACCTGTTGGACTGCGGATCCGAAGGTTATTGGGTTCAATCCTGTTGGATCAAGGATTTTTATGATCTTCCCAGACACAAAGTACTGGTCCAACCCAGGAACCGTTATTAGTAAATTAGTAAAACTTGTAAGAACTTGGTTTCCCAATCGACGTAAAATAAATAAGTTTATCATTCTCAAGATAACACGTGGTTGATATCTAATAAATTGTATTTTTTAATAGTGATTTTATGCATTTATGTTATTAACTATTTATATGTTGTGGTGAACAGATTTTGCATTTAGTATCAAATATGTCATTTCTTTAAGTGATTTATATCATAGAATATACATAAATAATTATGATGGGTAAAATAAAAAAAAAAGAGAGACATTTCTTTCATAAACATTGCATATTACACAATATATAACAGAAGTTACCTGTTGATAACTTCATAATTCAAGCGGTTTATATTGTAGTAAACAATTCAAAATGGAAGGCTTGTGTTGTATTGGGTAATAATACGATACTTCATTTCGAGGGGTGAAAATGAAACTAAGCTAAGTGCTTATATATTTATATGCACTTAGCCTAGTTTCTCACCCCACGATTTGTGTATTCCGTGGATATCTATGTTGGATCTTCAATATCCTGGGCCATTCATTGATCAGTCGTACTAAAGCGGTGTCCCAATTCATTATAGAATAAAATTCAACACATGTTTTATCCTGCAGTCAAAGTAAACAATGACCCTTTGTCAAGATATTGATAACTCATACACCATATATCTTGAGCGACACAATTGAAAAAAAAGGTAGGAAATCTGATATACTTTTAGAACCTGGATTTTATGTTCTTATATACCCAGTTTGCGGAGCCCCTTACGTGTCTTTTTTTTTTTTTTTGAGACATATATTTTTTTTAAAACGAATTATTATTTAAAAGTAAATGATTACAAAAGTTTATGATTTAGGATACGTTTATGATCATGAAATATACATTTGTTTGACGAAATGGTGTTTCCGTTGTTTGTTTGTTATTTGTTGTTTTAGCTTACCAGAGCACAGCGTGCTCATGCTCACCCGTTGTCCGTCGTCAACAATATCTCCTCTGGACAAAAGGGAAGAAATTGATGAAGCTTGGCATGAATGATCCATGGATGATCCTTCACAAAAATTGCTAAAATAAACTTGTAATATGTAGAACTCTGATTGCTATGGCAATCAACTCCTTTTTATTAAAAAAATAATAATAAAAAAAACACTAAATTTTATTTCCTTTTGGCACAAATAGTCACCTTTTAGTCATCTACCATAATTGCTAAAATGAAGTTTATCTTTTGAAAGATGAATTCCCTATGGGATCAGCTAGTTTCATAAATACTCTATATATAGAAAATTATTATATCTCTTTATTAAAGTATATAGTAGTTGTAAATGCCATGGATATTGTTTCAAAGTGTTTGATTTGTAAGTTTTTTAATTAATCAATTGTAAATTATAGCCAGCAGTGTTGTTTGAGATATGGTTCTTTGTTAACTTTTCACCGGACCGAAAGATATAAACATTTGATATACAGACTGCTATGTTTATAGCACAGTTACAGACCATAAAAATTGTTCATTATGAATCTTCACTTAGAGTCTTAATGGGTTGTACTGGCAGTGGGTCTCTAAATAAGTTCATTAAAAAATACAGTTAATTAAGGACGGGCCTTCGTGGCCGTGAGGATAAAGATGCTGACTTTAACACTCCCTCAGCCCCTTCACTGCGTGTATCATTCGAATTTTCATGTGAGGAAGCCTTCCAGCTGCCTTGTGGTAGGTCGGTGGTTCTACCCGGATGTATCTGTGCATTTTGGGGTCTTCCTCCACCTGGACGTCACTAAATGACTGAAATACTATCGCAGCGACAGTAAACTATAGGCCGACATGATATCATCATTCATGTAGTGAAACGGAATAACTTAGCCGGGTGTATTCGACGATGGTCAAGGACAGACTAATACCTAACCAGTTAAGAAATAAACTGAGATATGTCCACATTGAGTAAACGAAATAACAAATATATTTCATATTCATTACAGATCATTGGGTTTACATTCGCCATCGTCCTCTGCTTCGCAATAAAGGAGAAGAATCTGATTGTTTAATGATGACAGTTGAACAGTCACGTGACTAGGAACACGGCCATGCTCTCCGAAAATCACCATGGCGACATACTAAAAATACTTTTTAATCACGAGCTGATAACTGAACACAAAATCATTTGGCAAGTTTCCTTCACTCTCTCACTTGGTCGCCATGTTTTTAACAAGTTAACTTTCTTACAAGTATTAGCATAAATAAAAAAAGGTAACCTTTAATATTAATATTTTAAATCAATCAAAGTTCTTGCTACATTTCTGTATGTCTGTACAGCGAGCGCGCGATATATTTTACTGAAGTATTGTCATGACCTTGATATATGCTGTATGAATGAAATCAAGGTTATGACCTCCATAGATGATGTAAGAATGGAGTCAAGATCATGACCTTCAGTCTGGGCCCAAAGCGTGAGAATCAAATATTCCTGTTATTACACTCTTCAACATGGCGGCCATGCTGACAACATGGCGGGGCGGACAATGCTGACAACATGGCGGGCAATGCTGACAACATGGCGGCCATGCTGACAACATGGCGGGCAATGCTGACAATATGGCGGCCATGCTAACAACATGGCGGGCAATGCTGACAACATAGCGGGCAATATGGCGGCCATGCTAACAACATGGCGGAAAATGCTGGGATTAAATTCACGTGAGGACTATTGAAGGATCAATAATATAGCCGAACTAGGTACGATACACAACGTAACCTTATAAGTTTCCTCATCATAGGTGTCAAAATCTAGATTTTATATATTGTGAGTACGTGTAAATTATTCAAAAATTACATGTGTATTAATAAATTTGACTTTTTACCATTTATTGCGTTTCATGTAACTTTATATTAAATTCTAGATTTATTTTCTTCCTTTTTTCCCATATGTTTGGTGCCGTCAAGAGAGCTGTTCACATTATTTTGTTACTTTTGATACGTGTAGCATGATAGGTATATAGAAAAATGAGACTGGGTATTCGGCGGCTAACCACCAGAACAGCCGCGGGGCGATCTCAGGTCAACCCGACAATGAAAAGGCCTATGGTCGCTTGTTCGGTTTACTTCAACGTTAAGAACCACGTGAATTCCACCAGTTGTGCTGACGAGGCTATTTTCACTTTCAGTACAATCGATGTAAATACATTAAACTTATAAAGTTTATATGAATGCTACCACTGCTTTACATTTTACCATGTTAATTTTCATGTTGTTGTTTTTTTGACATAGACCATTAAATGAAAATAAATAGAACATCCAAGTTCCTTTTTTGTGTATTATTAAGACAATTATATGCTGTGTTACAGAGAAGAAACACTCAAGATCAAAGGTCCTGAATGATCAGTTTCCGACGTGTACAGAGCACATTGTCAACCATTGTCAACCATTGTCAACCTTTATAAATAAGTTTTGGTCAAGTACTATCAGCGCAATTTTACTAGATAATAAATAATTAAAGAGAGAGAGAGAGAGAGAGAGAGAGAGGAGATAATTATCACGAAATAACCTATAACATACCAGTATACTAATGCACATACATAAAACACAGATTTACGTTAACGTATTATCTTATCTTATCTTATCTTATCTTATCTATACATATATAATGCATCATAATGTGTCTGGGTACCAATTTACTATAATACAGAAAAAATACCATTCGCTTTAACCCTTCCCCTCGTATAGATTCATTTTGACGCACTCAATAGGTACCACATAAAGCCTGATCTGCAGAAAACCACAGTTAAACCTTACCAAATTTAATTACAAAATCTTCATTTCCAGACCACTGAGGAGCAGCGAACAGCATAAAACCTGGTTTTATGTTGTTCGCATAAGTCTTTTCATGGTTTCCTCTATGAGGGAAAGGGTTAACAATGGTAAGATAACTTCAGGTTATTTATTACATACATTAACATATGAATGAGAACCATTACAGCTGATATTTCAAAGTACACAAGCCTGTGGTATCCCGGTCTTGAAAATTTATATACCGGGCATAACAAGGGTTGAAAGCGAAACTATGCTAAGTGCTTATATATTTATATGCACTTAGCATAGTTTCGCTTTCACCCCTCGATAAGTCAAGCTATGTATAGTTGTAACTTTCCCAAATTATAGGGACTCGTGTATTTGTTTAAGAATAAAATACATATAATTGAACAACAGTTAATCTCAAATCTGTATTTTTGCTATTTATGAGTTTTTTTAAAATTCATTTACGGCATGATCACGCTGCATGAAAACATGCCATAATTGCAGAAAACTTTCGCACACACCTCGACCACATTCGTCACGATGCGTTGATCAGGGGAGGTAACTGCTGAGGGGGAGTTTGATTTATAACTAGTGATGTCCCTTGGCAAAATGTCTTGGTATCGGATAATGGCAATAATAAATTCATTATAAGTAGTAGATCTAGAATCATTATCACCGTCAGTGTCGTTGTAATCATTATCATCATCAAGTAAATAATTGAATAAAAAAAAATGCTCTCCACTCCTTCACCGACATTTGAGTGATTTCTTTGGAATTCTTTCGTCATTTAGTTAAATTTATTTGATTCATTTTTTTTCTTACTTTATATCTTTTAAATTGTCACAGGTCATTTCAGCTGCGATTTAAAACAGATGCCTTTTTAAAACTTCCATAACTAAAGACATGAAACATTCGTTGAAACACTTATGTAAAATATCAGTATAACAATCTAAGTTCCAGTATAATTTATTTTTTCCAAATTGAATGTAATTCTGCTGGGCTAATTCAAATACAGAACAGCAAGCATCAAATTTGAAAACTTAGAAAAATGACAAACAACAAGATAAAGAAGATCTTTAGAACTTCGAACTGTCTACATCTTGAAATTAGCCAGACATTACCATCTTGTTACCAAGGTGAAGGTGGTCTTGTCAATTAACCGTTGAGATATCGGCTCGCTTCAAAAAAGATTTTAAAATGAACATTACTGTCACAAAACTAAGTGAAAATGTGTAAATCTTACATGAAAGAAGTCGTAGGTAGACGAGGCGAGAATTATGGCCTGGAGAAAATGACGTTCTTGCAATCAGGTATGTGCTTTTGAAAACACTTCATGAAGATCGACAGCAGCAGAAATTGGGGCCGCAATAGACTCCACTACAACTATCATATTTGTAGACCAATAGCCCTTTCTTCTCTGTCTCTCCTCTCTCTAACACGGGCTGCCCGTTATACACGTGCAGTGAATTGTAACATGATTCCCTGGAAAACGAAAGAAGGAAAAGTATATTATATGGATTCCTTTGATATTTGGATGGTGTATTCATCACAGGCATGCAAAACCACTAAAAGTGTGTTTGTCCTACGTTTTCTTTATTTAGAAGAAAATGTAAGGTTGACCTGTGCCACATCCAATGTATTTGTTAATTTATACTTTTTTCACTGAACGTATATTTCGAAGTCCCCTAAATTTATGGCAAATCAGAAGCTTTAAAAATTAAAAATTTATCAGCAATTAATGTCAATAAAACATCTTTTTATTTCTTTCTATTTTCTATTTTACCATGTACAAAATAGATCGATAGTTGACAAAATCGAGTGCTTCAGCAAATATAGGCAAACTTTTAAGTTGGATAGAATATATCAGGATATTTTTCCAGAAAAATAAGCCTACGCTTCCTTCAGTCTTCTTTTGTCTTTAGAAATGAATTCGAGTATTAGACTCTAATCTATACATCGAAATCATCATCTAAGTGGAAACTCTTATTTTGTCAAATATATCGATATATTTTGTACATGATGAAATCGAAAAATAAAATAGAAAGAAGTACAATTGAAGTATCGTGATAAATTTGAATTTCAGAGCTGATTGATAATTATAAGTGATTCTAAATACCATTAAGGTGATTAATGTCAGAGGCTGTATTGTAAATTACCCATTATTCTGACAGACTTGGTCACATGAGCTTTTTCCTCCGCATGAACGTCGAATGGCCCGCAGATGTCCACTGCCGGACGCTATCGCCGTGCAGCTTGCCTGGGCGATCTGATCTGCGAAATCGTACGCCACCGCGAAATTGTCCTCAACATCCGCCGAGCTCTTTACACAGCCTTAATTGGAAACCACTGTGTCATCAAAATCATTGTCATCATCATTACAATCAACATCATTATCACAATCATCATCTTCATCATCATCACAATCATCATCATCATCTTCATCATCATCACAATCATCATCTTCTTCATCATCATCACAATCATCATCTTCTTCATCATCGTCATAGTCATCATCATCATCATCATCATCATCATCTTCTTCTTCTTCTTCATCATCACAACAACATCATCATCACAATCATCATCTTCTTCATCATCGCAATCATCATCTTCTTCATCATCACAATCATCATCACAATCATCATCATCACAATCATCATCTTCTGCATCATCACAATCATCATCTTCATCATCATCACAATCATCATCTTCTTCATCATCACAATCATCATCTTCTTCATCATCACAATCATCATCTTCATCATCATCACAATCATCATCTTCTTCATCATCACAATCATAATCTTCATCATCATCACAATCATCATCTTCTTCATCATCACAATCATCATCTTCATCATCATCACAATCATCATCTTCATCATCATCACAATCATCATCTTCATCATCACACTCGTCATCATCATCATCATCATCATCATCATCATCATCTTCTTCTTCTTCTTCTTCTTCATCACAATCATCATCTTCTTCATCATCACAATCATCGTCTTCATCATCATCACAATCATCATCTTCTTCATCATCACAATCATCATCTTCATATCATCACAACAACATCACCATCATAATTATCTCGGCTAACATGAAATATACATAGCAATATATGTAACAAAAGTACCTTCTACGTCCATTAAGGAAATCAAGCATCCCAACAGTAAAACAAAAATATAATTTGAAGACATCCGTGTTATACATATACATATACTGTGACACAGAATTAGAAGGGGTCTCTACAAAAACTATATAGAATTTGAATAGCTTTTAACCTGGTAGAGCTTTCTTGTTTTGAAATATGATGCTCGGGTGGTTTTTTAATTATTAATAATTCATACAACCTTAATTACTAATTATTTTCACATGTGTAACCGGATTCGACCCTGGGTGGATTGTGTATATGATGGGACATTTAGGGTCCGTTCTGATTTTCTCGAGGTCGACATCAAGGAAATCCACCACGCGTGTCGATGATCATTTTTTCATAAGCAATATCATATACAAAATATACATCAAATACATAATATTATATAATTAAGGTTTAAATCTAAACATGATGTATAATCGCATTGGGTTAAAGTATCTCACCCGCAAATTGAACGGCGTTACACGGTCTACTTTCGGTCTCCTCGAGAATTTCCGCCTCAGTGTCCCCGTCTAACCAGGGATCAGACACCCGTGTACGTGTTTGTACGCGTCCGCTGTTGTCCCCGGTGCAGTTGGAGAAACACTGACTCCACGATGACCAGCTGCCCCATAATGGATTCTGCATCACTACGGACGGATATTAATTGACAATGTGATGTGTTATAATTTCTACAGTAATTGGGAATCCTGATGCTATTATTGTCATATCATCTATAGTCGTTCTAATATTGAAATGATGTTCAGTCAGCAAATCTTTATATGTGTGTGTGTGTGTGTGTGTGTGTGTGTGACACTGTTTATCTGTATATGACTTAGGGTCCCAAATTCTCGAATACACTCTAGTATACCATCGGACTCAAATTCAAATCGGGCTATTTATATTTCCATGTGAATGAGGTATTTTCCTACATGTAGGAAATGATATACATTGAAACAACTGTAGGGGAGATAATAGGTACATAGAATTTCAATTAACAGCATGTATAACGGCACATGACATTGGCATAGGCATTTTTGTTAGTCTTGATAGAGGGACATATATATTGCAACATAATTAATTATGGTACATGTATTTAATAGTACATGTACTATAGTAGCAATACCAGTCAGAAAATTCACAAGGGTTCCATAACATACTTTTACTCTAATGCAAATTGAAATCATACGTATACAGTTGTTGATTTTAGAGTACACTTACATTTTCCTGTAATCTCGTGTAGACGGGACTTGAGCTTCTGATTCTCTGTTGTCTCAATTTGAAGCTGGTGTTGCAAGATTTTTACATCTCCTAACAAAACAAAAATTAGTTAATTGATGTTACTGAATTTTTAACGCAGAGTTTCAACACCCTTGGTCCTGTATTGAAGATCAGTTATCAGAGCCCTGTTAGAACACATTCGTCACAAATCACATGACATATGTTTTTACGAATGTGATCTCACGTGCTTGCATGTCACATCAAAAATCAGCATCGAACACGTTCGTCACAAAATTTGTT
Organism: Solen grandis; assembly: GCA_021229015.1. Taxonomy (NCBI): domain Eukaryota; kingdom Metazoa; phylum Mollusca; class Bivalvia; order Adapedonta; family Solenidae; genus Solen; species Solen grandis. The sequence goes on along the minus strand of CM037781.1, from coordinate 39,915,276 downwards.
ACACGTGTGTTTAATTTCCGTTTCACATTTGTAATACCTGCTATGCATGGGATCACATTTGTAACAGGCATTACAAATGTGACTTCTTACAAATGTGGTCTTACAACTCTCTGATCCTGACCAGTATTAATCATAGAAAAAGGCCAAGATCACCATGATGCAATTACCATTACTCTGTACATCAGTGTAAACATATTGCTAAAAATAAACAAGTGCCAAATACGCCCGTCCTGCAATTTTATCATTCCAGGGTTAGTTTAAACTTTATTTATTTTACAGCGATTACGAAACAAGTTTTCACAACTTAAATTAATCACTCTCGATGGCTCTGATGGCGGCGTATGTGGTCATTATTGTGGGAGGAAACCGGAGAGTCCGGAGAAAACCCACGTGTCTGGACGGGCGACCACTGTACCCTCTCACGTACGTGACCAGGAATCGAACCCGGGACGCATTGGTGAGAAGCAAGGCGCGTTACCACTACGCTATCCAGGCACAACTATCCATTCCAGGGTTATAACTCTAGAGTGTCTGGGATATTCTGACTTGTTTTAAAAGTCGATCGCGATACTGTGCAAATACACGTTGTGACAAAGTTTAATAAAACCCGGTTCACATTTATCAGTGCTAGAGACCGGACACTCTTACTCAAGCAATTTTTCATCAATTCAAGGACCATAACTCCGGAGTGTCTGGGACATTCAGACTGGTTATCGAACATGTCCGAGATATTGTGACCATACACATTGTGGCTAATTTTGGTAATGATAAGTTCATGTTTGTTAGAGTTAGAGAGTGGATACAGTTAATTTAGCAATTCTTTATTAATTCAAGGGACATAACTCCGGAGTGTCTGATTGGTATCGATCTTGGTCAAGATATTGAGCCTGTATACATTGGAACAAAGATTGGTAAAGATCGGTTCATGTGTATTCGAGTTAGAAAGCGGACACCATCAGGCCGGTCGCCTCAGGTGAATCCAGAACTACATAATCCATAATAAATGTAAGTGTGCATATAATACATTCGATTAAGATAAACACATATTCCATAAAGTATAATAGGTCAGTAGAATGATTAAGACAGAACAGATTAAAAACAGCTCCGGATATGTGCGTTATGGCTAGTTTGAGACCTTCTGGTCATACTGTCAATTCATAAATGCAAGCCAGAGAGGTTCTAAGTATCACTGACCTTGAAGCTCTTCCACAGCATTCCAGGATTTCTTTTGCGCATCTTCGAGTTGTACCAACATATGCAGAAGTTTGTAGTCATAATCAAACCGCGAGAAACACTTTGGTTCTTCAGAGTTTTCCAGAAAATTTGGATTTCCAGCCCAAACTGATAATAAGCAGATTCCGGCAAGCAGAAATGCTAAAATGCTTCCAGGCGCCATTTTTCTGAACACTGTATAAATCATACAGTTATGCTATCTATAAACATGAGCATTATACCTCACGAACACCAGGGACAGAGGATGCCCTAGCGTTCCAATTAAATAATTTCCGGCCTTCAAAAATGCTACACTGGAAACTATTAAAATAAGCAGAAACATCCAGATACGCCGGTACATTAAGAGGGCAATAACAAATGAGGTGCAAATTTATTAATAACGTTATTATTGATAAAAAAAAAAGAACCGCCGTGTTTGTTAAAGTTAATTCGATACTTGGTCCTGCACGACTGAATGATGAATTAATAACACGTATCTGGTGTTATGGGTTAAAAAATGATATCTCACTGTCTCATGATAAGCTGTGTTAAGCTGGTGCTGCATTTGTCTCCATCTAACGGTCGCATAAATCTGTTACTTTGTTAGTATTACTTCTATATGCTCTAAAAGTCACTTTTTTGAGGGGGGCGGTTGTTGTTAATATTTTTCACACTAAAAAATAACAGAAAGCATGTCAGTTTCGTACACATTTTAATTGTATATTACTTAACTTAAATTTCTGGAAGTTAATCTTCAAATTCTGATTTAGTCATGAAACGTTTTAGTCGCAAATACATCAAAATTCAAAATCAAAACCAGTATAAAGAAAGTGAATCTGAATTACTGTAATTAACTTTCAGCATCCTGTTCCCCAGGACATTTTTATGTTAAATTGCAATTTACAAAACGACTCATTTCCATCCAAAGGGGATGCAAATATGTTGGTTATTTCATTTCACTTTTGTACGACTTACTTCCCTTCTTTCCATGTTACAACGACGTTTGCGACTGTTGCAGGGAAGCCCAGGCATTTTTGTGGCTTTTTCATTCAATGTGCCTGCCTTAATCAAAATGTTTGTATAAATTAAACAGGGATTAAGTTCCGATGATATGTTGTTTTGTTTAATCAAATAAATATTAGAAATACATTTTGCATGAAATGATTATGAATGCAATTGCGTTTACAAGTACATAACTTATTTGACTTTCACGGAGGAGGTAATACGAACAGCCGAATTACCTTGCATACATCAGACAAGAAATACAAAAGAGGATGGTTGACATAATACTTACTTTGGGGGGGGGAAAATGATGTACGAATTACCTGTGAAGCGTTTTATACATTGAGTCAAAATAAGCACAGATAAAAACTCCACCACACTGCAGTCCCCGGAGTAAACATCGTTCCAATGAAATAGACTATGACTGTCTTTTAGTCTTACATCAATTGACTGGGACTGTGAAACAGATCGGAGCGGTTAGGACATACGGCAACAGCAGAAATTGGGGCCGCAGAACACGCCATCACATCCATTATATCTGTAAACCATTAGTCCATGCTTCTCTGTCTCTCCTCTCTCCAACACGGGCTGACCGCTATATACGTGCAGTGCATTATAACAGGATCCCCTGCCAAACGGGAAAAAAAAAGACATTTCTAATTGAATGACTTAAATTTATTTAAACCTAAATGATGCATTACCAATATCCATCGTTGTAAGTGTGTTAGTGTTAGTCTCTTATAATTTATACTTGACTGGCATGGTTCATTTCAAAGTCTTGTATTTGTATGAGTGTCGTAACCATGGTGAGACTTTAATACAGATTTAAATATAGCGTTTGTTGTTGAAAATTCTTTGGGTGGGTGGGTGTTAAAGTATACGAGGTTACCCAAGAAATAATAGAACTGGTGTTTTCTCAATATCCGAACAGAAAAAAAATACGTAGTCTAATTGTAAGTTTAAAAGAACTATTTTAATGTGTTAGATTTTATGTTACACTCCAAGCTCTCTTCTTTTGGTATTCATATTCTCACGAAAGAAAGAATCTGTCTTATATCTGTATTTTTGTAATACTGTATTTCATTCGTTAGTATTGTATTGGAAATGAATTCACCCTTCATGTTGGGACCAAAACACGGTGTCATTCTAAAGAGGCTTTCCTTTTAATTCTACAGCCAAAAATAGTAAGAATTACGGTGGCATGAAGGTGACATGGAAGATATTTTTTATATTACGTGCGCACGTAGCAGCTATTACGTGCGCACGTAGTAGCTATTACGTGCGCAGTTAGTAGTTTTACACTAGTTTTGCACTTTTTTACAGCTTTAAATTTAAAAAAAATGCACATGAATTCCCCATGATGCTTTGTCCAACCGGAACTACACCCTTATAACGGCCCTGACAAAGCGGCAGGCCGATTGCATTGTTACTGCCTATATTGTTTTTAAAAAATACGCCCCTAACCCGAACTCCTGGATCCGACTCTGTATGTCACTAGGGATGTTAAAGGTTGTAGGATTACTTAAAACAATACTAACATCTGATGAAGTAAATACTAGTAAAATGAAACTTTTAATAAAATTTACAAAAGGAAATGACTTGCATATTGTTGTGATCAGAACAATAAAATTAAATGAGGCTTTTAATACAACAGACATTATACAATGTTAACAGTCTTAGTTTGCGTGTTGATACATCTTCATAAGCAACAAGCTGCATGAAAAACTATTCATCTTTACATGTTAAAGCACTTTTCATAAATGCTCGAAGAAGAGAAATAGTAAATAGCAGCTTTTGTAAACTAGATTTTACACAACCTACAATCAACTTATAAAATGAAATGGGTGACTGTTATACTGTTGTTAGCAAAAATAAGTATATTATTGGGACTGGTGAAGTAGTAAAAATGCCCCCCCCCCCCTTTTTTTTGCATATCATATATTTCCTGGTATACCTTGCACCTTTAAATTAATATAAAATAGTGGCATCAAGGAGACATGGAAGATAATTTTTATATCACGCCACATGCAATAACCACTGTGTTCGCATGCAGTAGCTTTCGCATGTGCATGCAGTAGCTACAATGTTCACATGCGACAGTTCACCAAAGTTTAAAGTTAAAATTTTAAAATTCTTGTCAGGTTCTTGGATTTGGCCATTACTTGAACCGTGTAAGGCTATGACAGATTCTTGCCCCAATTGGTGTTTGAACCCACAAAATTCATTTCCATTGTCATATAATGGTAACCTACGACTGGACCTCACTGCCCATA